>CM057459.1:1186895000-1187250000 GCA_016271365.2 Neoceratodus forsteri
GCAAAGTTCTTTTGGCTCTCGAGTGGCTCCTGAAATAGCACAGGTGTCCCTGATTTAACTTGTCTGAACGTGAGGTAGGTTACAGGCTACGTGGCTGAAGAACAATAAACTTCTCCCTTTTTTGGTTTCTTGCCAGTTTTCCTTCAGTCTGTCTTCTGAAGAAACCTCTTGGTCTGCTAAAGGCAGTTCCTGGATCTCGATTCCTTTTGGGACTGAAAGATGGCTCATAGGAGGCAAGACAGGTCTCTCCTGTGAAAAACATACAGATCCCCAAAGGCTCCTCTCTCCTTGGAGTCTTGAGCTGACGTGCATTCAGTTTGAAAAGCAGTACTGGACTTTCTGGATTACAGTTGGCTGGGGGAGCTGTCAATCACAGTTTGGACACTCCCATTGGTCCTTTTAGGAACCAACCTGAAAGTTCACAGTTTCTCCCACAAGGCACCATAATTAGGACCCTTCGAGGATGCCTTGGTTCCAATTTGTTCAAAGTAAGAGTCCAGTATCAAAGATGGCAACTCCCATTGGGAAGTCCAGTACTGGCATCAGAAACAATTTATTATTTTACTAACAGCAAAGATATAGTGATAAACAGTCACAGATTTTTGTAAGGCTGTCTCTGCACTGCTAGCAACTGCAGGTTAGAGCAGATGGGAGCTACGTCTGGCTGGTCACGAGCCTTGATTTACTCAGACCCAGCTCAGGCTGTTTACACTAAACACCGGCTTCATTAATCCTGTTACTTCTATCCCTTCGGCCTTATCCCTTATTCCTGAATTTGGTTGGTAATTGAATTATAAGCTCAGTATTGATAAGACACTCATGATTCCCTTAACTTCTAAATTTATTTTTTGCAGTTAATCTTTTTATTAATCATTCAGCACACCTGACACAGCAGATCATTCACTCTGTGATAACAGCATACTACTACAGCATTGCAATCAATCAGCAATAGACTAGATGTTATCCATTATACATATTTAGTCACCAGTTTATATCTGACCATAAAAAAAATTGGTTATGTACTTCAGGGGGGGCTTTAATAAATCTTTTGCGTATGGTGTCAGTGGTACAAATTGGGATTGTTTTACCTGACCTACATAGGGTGCCCAGACCTTCATAAATACAGCACTCGTCTTTCTAGCATAGTATATTAATCGAGCATGGGCAACTAGTGACTCCAAAGCAGCTAGCCACTCCTGGAATGATGGAAGGTATGTCGTTCTCCATTTTTTAAGAATAAGCCGAAGCATCTCGATTGATGCTTGGGTAAACCATATCAACTGTGCTTGGGACACTGATCTTACCTCCGAAGTCAGTCCAAGTATCCAAAAAGAAGGTGAGTGGGGTAGGCGTATGTCTAAAGCATTTGAGCAGAATTTTATTACTCTATCCCATAAGGGTTGAAGGGGTTTACAACTCCACAGGATGTGTAGTAAATCTGCTGTAGGTGACTGACATCTCCAGCAGAGATCATGAGGTGACAATCCCATTTTGTATAACTGAGTAGGGGTTCTGTACCAAAGATGAATAATTTTATTTTTTTATAAGAAGACTTCTCTGATCTATACAAGCCTTATGGGCAGACTTCCAACAATTAGACCACTCGTCTAGAGTAATTGTATTATTCAACATCTTTTCCCACCTTATCTTGGCCGATACAGAGGGGTCTGGTAGAGCGTCCCTGATCCAGCCTTGGAGCCTGCCTGCTAACCCCTTATTTTGACCAGACCACTGGGATAGCAGAAGTTTTTCTCTAAAGGGCCCAACCTTTGTCCCACACATCACGCATGAACATTTAGCTCTTATCCAATTATTATATAAGCTACGAAGCTGCAAGTACTGCCAAAAGCACTCCTGTGGCAAAGAATAAGAATCTTTCAATTTTTGAAAGGACACAAACGTTTTCTCATCATCCAGAAGTAGATCATGAAATTTAATTATCTGACAATTTCTCCAAACTGGCCAGTCAAAGGGCTTCCGATCTATTTTTAGATAGGGATTATTCCACAACAGAGTGTGTAGCCCAATACTTAAACATCTGTGGCAACTTTTCCCTAGGGCCTGCCAGACTTGCAGGCTGGATTTAATAGTTAACCATTCCTGAGCAACCATGGGACAAGGTTGACCCATATAACAGAGTGGGGAAATAATACCCAATGCAGCCCTTTCTATATCTACCCAATCTGGATGGGCCTGGGGGGGACTTATCTAGACTCTTACAGACTTTGGCTATCTGGAAAGCCTGTGCATATCTGTTGAAATCAGGAAGATTCCAGCCCCCTCTTTTCCAGTGAGCACCCAACTTAGCTTTGCTGTATCGAGGTTTTTTGGTCCCCCATAAAAAGCGACTCATGAGTGTTTGAAACTTCTGTAACCAACTTATAGGGATGGTTATGGGGATGTGTGCTAACAGATAGAACACTTTGGGGGCAAACATCATCTTTAGGGCTGCAATCTCCCCAGGCATCGATAAATGTAATTGCCCCCACCATAAGATACTGTTGGACAAATGAGTCCATATTGGCGTAAAGTTTTTATGTATCATGGAGGAAACATCTACTGATACGATAATCCCCAAATATTTAATATCTTGAACAGTCCACATTAAACCTAGATCTTTAATTTTTTCGATAGATGTGAGAGAATTAAGCGGTAACACCTCCGACTTTGATTTGTTAATCTGAAGACCTGATATATTGCCAAATTCAACAAGAGTGTCCATAATAATTGGCAAGCTCTTGTGGGCATCCCCTGTCATAATCAAGCAGTCATCTGCATATGCTTTTGTAAAATACTCCTGGGTTCCCATTTTAATACCATGAATTTTAGGGTGGGTACATAAGGCTGCAGACAGGGGTTCCAATGCCAAGACAAAAAGCAGCGACGAAAGGGGACACCCTTGTCTGGTTCCCCTATAAAGTCAAAAGGGAGCGGATAGGGTAAAATTATTCAGTACTTTGCCCACTGGAGCTTGATACATAGTACGTATCCAGGAGGAGAAGTTTGGCCCTATGTTAAACTGATTCAAAACCGCATACAAAAACTCCCACTCCACCGAGTCAAAAGTTTTTTCAAAATCAATCGTGATTAGAGCGGCTGGGGTTGGAAGTTTCGATGCAGCTTGAATCAGCATAACCAGGGCTCTGACATGATCTGAGCTGTGACGACCTTTAATAAAACCTACTTGAGAAGGGTGTACAATTTTGGGAAGAACCTTCTCCAGTCTTGCAGACAAAACCTTGCTCAGAATTTTTGCATCCACATTAATTAATGAAATTGGTCGGTAATTACTGGGCAATGAAGGGTCTTTTCCCTCTTTTGGGAGGACAGTAATCACCGCCTGACTCATGGATTGGGGGAGTTCATCCTTCACTAGGGATTCATTTAACATATCCATAAAAGGAGTTATTATACCATGATGTACTATTTTATAATAATCAGCCGGGTACCCGTCTCTGCCTGATGCCTTGTGGGGGGCCATGCTCAGAATCGCCCTACTCACCTCTTCCTTAGAAAGCAGTGCATCTAGATCTAGTTTCTGAGACTCCGTCAGGGTGGGTAATGACAAGCGATCCATGAATTGATGGTAATTACCCTGATCCCATTTCACATGGGATGTGTATAATTTTTGATAAAATAGACCCATGGATTCGTTCATTTCTTTTTGGGAGTATACCATTGACCCTTCTGAGTTATAGAGTCCCAGAATATGCCTATCTGCCTGCCTTATCTTGAGTCTATAGGCAAGGAGCTTGCCTGCTTTCTCTCCCTCCACTTGATATTTGTGCTGAGCACGTCTTATGTTCAACTCAGCCCTTCTGGACATTAGCGTGTTAAGTTGTAACCTAACCCTAGTCAGTTCAGCCCGTAAACAATTACTCTTGAGCCTCCCGGGGTTTCTCTAGTATTCAACCTCTAATTGCTTCAATTTCCCCTCAAGTTGTACCATCTCACTTTCCCTTTGTTTCCTGCGATAACTGGCATAGCTTATAATTTGACCCCTCATGGTGACTTTATAAGCCTCCCATATCATTGCCACTGAAGATGAACCCGGCGGGTTTAAGTGAAAAAACGTTTTAGTTTCCTCACAGGCTAATGTTTGAAACTCTGCCTCCACCAGAAGCAGAGGATCCAGCCACCAATTGGCAGAATTGGTTGAGGTGGCTGGGGACATATTCACCTTCAGGAGGAGAGGCGCGTGGTCAGACAAATATAAGGGTTCTATATGGGAATCTATAGTTCGTGCTGACATATTTTCAGAAGTGAACCAGTAATCCAGTCTGCTGGCCATGGCATTAGCAGATGAGCAATAAGTATAGTCTCTATCTGAGGGATGCTGTAATCTCCAGATGTCGGCTATACTGTGTAATGAAAGCATATCCTGAAGGGCCTTATGCGATCTAATATGTGTTTCTTGTTTTTGGTTTGAGCGATCTAGGAGATAATCCATTGTTAAATTAAAGTCCCCCCCAATATTATCCCTGGGTTGTCCTTTGTCAAATCCAGTATCTGTTGAGACATCGCATTGAAAAACTCTGGGGCGTCCTCATTTGGGCCATAAATATTAACTAATAACACGGGACCCCCTGGTGTCTTCATCTTAGCCAGAACCCATCTGCCTTCTTTGTCCGATTTCTGGAGTGCTATTTCCCATTTCAGATGTTTATGAAATAGGATAGATACCCCTCCTTTAGCCTTTCCCGAGATACTATGGACTTCCCTTCCCACCCATTCTCTAACTAATTTCTTAGATTCTTTATGGCTTAGTTTGGTCTCCTGTAGAAAGACTATCTGACTTTTGAGTTTTTAGAGTCTTGTCAGTATCTTACTTCTTTTGACTGGGGAATTTAATCCCCTAACATTCCAAGAGGTCAGGGTAATATCCATTAAACTATCCATTGTCTTTATATTTTCCCATGATACTAACTAATCTGGTCACCAAAAAGCCCACCATACCACCTAGCCTCAAAAGTACCCCCCCCTTCCACATAGGGCCTTCCCCTCTGAGCGTGTCTTATCTGAATCACATCTCTGCTGCTGCTTATAGTCACCTGAATGTTTTTCTTTCTTAACTACATAGGGGCCCAGCCCTATTCCTATACCCCTCCTCCGGCCCCCAACCTTCCTGTAAGGTATACTGTTCTCCATCATTAAATTGTAAAAGGGAGCCTCCCAAGGCACCTTAGTGCCATTTGAAACCTGCAATATAGGTGATGCACTGTATCTGAAACAGGAAGACATCACATGTCCCAAGTTCCCAGAGCACCCCTCTGGGGGCGATGCCACAAACAGCCCCATAAAGACCTGTATACTTCTATCTCCCTCGGTGGGGGGGGGAATTCCCTTTTCATCAGGAGTTCTACTGCCATTCTCCAACTTCGGATCCGTAAGAGATCCTAAATATCAACAACATTATTAGCCAGTACAGGCATACCCCTGTATCTAGTCTAGGACTGTAATTACTTACAGGTATATTTGAACCTTTGCCTGCAACATTTAAACATTCAAAGAAAACTGTATACAGCAATCAATAACAATGTCCAACCTGCTTGTACTTAGAAGAGTTCTTTGTAGCCCTTCGTTAAAGTTTGTTTTACATCTGATATACTATAAGCAGGGTCCCAGGTGGGTAACCTGCCCATTTATATATTTTATAGACCTAAATAGCAACCAACTATGACACGTGCAAGGCTGCCCTGATAATACTCCTCAGGCAACTATAGCTCACTTGAGAGGTCAGTCACGATTCCACTTGCCCCATCTGCTATTCAACCAAGGTTAGTTTTACCCTTCCCAGTTCAGAGGACTAAGCAGAGCCTACAGTGTCAATGGAGTCCTCTGCAGTTGCAAACAAGACCTCCAAGCTTTTAGCTGAGTTTTCATTCTCCTCGGTCTCCACAATAGGATTGCAGTCAGCTCAGTCGCCTGACATTGGGGACCAGTCCTCCAAATCATCCCAAGTCTCTCCTTTTTGTTGAGGTGTCACAGTGATATCTGACTCTGAAGGAAGGAGTTCCGCTAGTGGCTCATACCTGTTGCTTAATTTAATTGGAGTGTCTCCCGGCTAACAACTGCTCGTGTCTGACTGTAAATATCTTCTCTGCTGACTCCTCGAGCGATCTCTCTGCATAGACGATTTCTCAGCTGTTATTAGCTTTTTCTTTGATCTTGCCCTCGAAATCTGGTAGCCGGACTGGGTGCAGTTCTTATTCAAGGGAATTGGCTTATTGTCCAGTTTTTTACCTTCCTGGTTCACTTCCTTCATAGCTGGGTGGTCCTCCGCCACTCTAGAGGTATATTGACCTGAGGACTCCTGATTACCTTTTATATATTTTAGGAACTGCTCCACTACAGTGGGGCTTTCAAATGACATGTATTCCCCATTGTATAAAATCCATAGCATTGCAGGGTATCTCAAAGAAGTTGGTATATTCATTTTATATAGTTGCTGCTTCACTCCTCCGTAAGCCCTTCTTCTATTAGAGAGATCTTGTGAAAAGTCCTGGTATACCTGAATGCGCAATCCATGCCACAGAAAGGAACCTTGCTCCCTTGCTTTCTGCAAATAGTACTCTTTTTCAGGAAACCTTAAGAACTTGCACAGTATAGGCTTGGGTCTTTCCCCTTGCTTGGGTCGAGGGGCTAATGAGCGATGCGCCCGTTCAATCTCCGGAGGGCTGCCATGGCTGTCTTTAATAAGTTCTGGAAGGAAAACTCTAAGAAACATGCTCAAATCTGTCCCTTCTGTCCCCTCTGGTACTCCCACAATCCTTAAATTCTTCCTTCTAGCCCTGTTTTCGAAGTTGTCCACTTTATTCAGTAAATATTCAAGTTTTTTGTGATCAGCCTGCATAGTTTTCTCCTGCTGTTGCACAGTATTATGCAAATGCTGATACTTCTGTTCTGTGTGGGCCACCCAAGCAGCTAGGTCAGATAGATCTTGGCATGTGTCTATTGCCGTTTTCTTCAAATCTGCAGTGTCTAATAATATTTGGTCTAGTTTGGCCATAACCACGGCCATGTTAATGTCCACTTTGCTCAATGCTTCCATTCGCCCTGCTCTCTTTAGCCCATCTTATAGCCGCTATCCCCTTGATTTATGCTACTCCCACAGTCGGAGTCACAGGCCTGCACTTTCGGGATACACAGCTTCCTACTACTTTAGTGATGCTCTTATTTGTTCTATCGCTTTAAGACCTTGTTAACAGACGGTCTGACAATATCGAGTAGTTTAACTTTTTGTTTTGATTTGGTATTCGCAGGCTAATTATCTAGACCACTGCCACTTCCATACTCATTTTCCCCAAAGGAGAGCTACTCTGCAAGCTGGATGTTCCGGGCCCTGCTTTTTAGTTATCGGCGGACTCTTTGGCTTCGCATTTATTTTGGGCAGCACCAGTCAACTTGTACATCATACCGGGTGAAAGCTCTGGTTCTCCACTTTTGCTCTTGCCCACTTTGGATCTCTTACAACTCCATGTTGAAACAATTTCGGGAAAAACAGCAACCCCCAAGATAGAGCTACAGACTTAAGCTGCCATCATCATGCCGTTAGGCTACGCCCCCGAAACTTCTACAGTTTAAAAACCCGATAGTGTGGCCACGGGACTGATGTGGACTAATCAACTTAAGTATTTATGGATAGTACTTGCCCATAGTGCTACCCTTATGAAAAAGTTAAACCTCGATGATCTTATTTTTACTATCCAACAGGATCTTGCCAGATGGCTTTCACTTCCACTATCTATGTTGGGAAGAATTAATGTTGTTAAGATGAATGTGCTTCCGAGTATTTTTTGTCCTCTTAATTTCTTTAATCTTTTTCTTTCAATGGGATGGTTTTGAAAAGTCCACCAGATGATATCAGCCTTTATTTGGAAGCAAAAACCCTCAAGACGAGCTTATCAGCACTTATCAGCCCCTAAATCTCTAGGGGGTCTAAAACTCCTCACTTTTTTCTCTACTATCTAGCCAGTCACATTACTAATTATGCAAAATAGTCTGGAGTTGCTTCACAAGCAGATGATTCACTATATACACTGATTTGGTTACAATTGGAAAGGAATATGATAGCTGATGTGGGCTTATCTGTACACAGTCTTTTTTTATATCTCCCCTAAGTTACTTCCAAAGTGGCTTCATGATGCTGTCATACATACCTCCCTATGGGTACATGCCTAATTGTGCATACATCTGAAATATAACCCGCATATGGATATTTCACAACCATTGTGTGCCAACCCAAATTTAAAGTGGGTGGCACTATACTTTCTTCAGCATGTCTTCCCCAGCTCGCAGAGCCTAGAGTGTGTGACCTTCTGACAAATGGCCAACTTCAGTCTAGTCAGGCTATTCTACTGTAGCTCAGTTTCAGTTACTGGTTACATCCATTTTTTAAGGTTTTTCAGCTATGCCATATCTTGGTCCAGTGGTTTGGCACCTCCTTGTGGAATCTTAATAATGAAGAGCTATGGCAGATGTTGTCAACCCTGGCAAATGACCCACACCCAGTTTCTCAGATATATTCATTTCTATTTTCTAAGATTTTCTCCATCATTTCAGGTCAGTCTAGTTACTAGGGTTCTTCTTTTCTCAATTACACATTTAATTGGGATCATATCTGGCGTGAACGCTATGTGTATATTTCTAATGGCAAGTTGAGACTCATACAATTTTATGTTTTACACAATATTTATTTTACACCAACAAAATTGTATCAGATGGGGAAGTTAGCCTCTTCCTTTTGTATGAGGTGTGGTCGGTCAGAAGGTACTATTTTTCACCTTCTTTGGAAATGCCCTAAAATTGTTCCCTTTGTAGGAAACCATTAAATCTAGAATTGATCCCCTATTAGGGCTCGATCAATGTTTTACACCTGAGATCTGTATCATTGGAGACCATTCAGGCATTCCAGTCAGAGAAAGGAGATATCACATAGCTCTGATTTCTCTTGCAGTGAAACAGGTAGTCCTCTACCATTGGAAGGATCAGAAGACCATTTCTTATAATGAGTGGTTACAGTAGCACCTGTGCAATCTTCAACTTGAGCATATGATCGCCAGCTCCAGATTTAGGATTCAGGGATACAATAAAAAATGGGTAGATTATACCCCTTATATTCACTTTGACTTCCCCTTCATGAGGCCCTTACTTAGTATATGGTATCATTGACATAATTTTGTATTATTATTATTATTTTGCCCTTACTTTAGTGGGTTTTTCTTTTGGATCCCCAGTATATTTATTTATGGAACTTGGACATCCTTTATTTTCAGATATCCTTTATGCTAGGCTTGGCCATGTTATATGGTGTTATATGTATTCTGCATGTCTTTTTGAATCTCCACTGTGAGGGGGTGAGGGTATGTTTTATCTTATATATGCTGATTAGTTTTGGGGTATAGATTGTTTTAGTCATTGCCTGTTCAAGTTCAAGTTCAAGTTTATTGCAGGAAAACTCCGTTGAGCAAGATCATTTACAAGAAGGTCCTGAGGCATGTATACAGACAAACAGTACACAGTACATATAGTTAATAAACATAACAGTAATTAAAGTGCAATTTAGGTCCATATGGTGCATAATACTCCAGTTAGGATGTAACAGTGTAGAACTAAATAGCATAAATCTGGGAAGAAGCATTGCAGGTGGTAAGTGAATAGACTACAGGAGAGAAAAGTTAAAATAAGAAGGAGGAGTTAAAGGATGAGGGGAAAGGGAAGCAAAGAGAGGGCTAGGGGGCTGGGGTGCTAGAGAGGAGTGTAGGGGGAAAAAGAAGATTGGTGAGGAAAAAGAAAGATAAAGGGTCAACCAACAGATAAAGGGAGATTATGGTAGGGAGGAAAAGGAAGAGGGTTAGAGAGAGTGGGTGGAGTAGAATATAGAGGAAGAGAAACAGGGGCAGAGAAGAGTCATGAGAACAGCTGCAAGGATCATTTTGAAAGGCCGCCATAGGCAAGCAGGGGTAGAAGTCAAGTGCTAGAGCTAGACAAGTTTCATGGGGACTAGAGCTGGTTGCAGTTGCATAAGAGGGTGGGGTGGGGAATAATGATGATGATGATGTCAGAGTTTAAAAACAGCTGCAAGCATCTTTTATTTTATCAGCAGCTAGCCTTTTAAAGATGCTGATGGAGACAATATTGGATAGTTTCAGTGAAGATTGGAGCCGATTCCAGATAATTGGAAGGGCAATTTAAATGATACGTTTACCAAAGGAGGTGTGAGTCCTGGACACATCGAGGAGGATAAATTCTGACTTCTTAAGTGAGTAAGTACTGCGGGAGATGTGGATGAGAGATGTTAGGTAGCTCGGGAGTTTATTCAGGAGAAGCTTTAGGGTCCAAATACCAGCATGGAGCATACATCTAATGGTAAGTGACATCCAAGCAACTGCTGCGTACAGATCACAATGGTGGGTTCGATACAGGGAGTTTGTAATGAAATGCAGAGCATGGTGATAGAGGACATCCAATTTGTTCAGGTTAGTAATTGCAGAAGAGGAGTAGATTATGTCCCTGTAGTTGATTAGGGGGAGGAATGTGGCCTGAGCAAGCCTGATTCTGGTCTCTATCCTAAAGAGAGGCCTGTTACGGAAGAAGAAACCTCGCCTGGCTTTTAGTCTTCTAGACAGGTCATCAAGGTGATCATTAAAGGAAAGCTTGGTGTCTAACCAAATTCCAAGATATTTAAATTTAGAGATGACTTCCAAAGGTTCGCCTAAGGAGGTAATAATAAAATCTTTTGGTGGGTCGAAGGGGGTGGAGGAAAAGATATTAGAAGAGAAGATCATGACCTTAGTTTTCTTGGTGTTTAGGAGAAGTTTGGCATTAATAAGATTAGATTCAAGCTGAGCAAAGTCAGCTTGGAATACGTCCCTAACTTCAGACAATGTTGAACCAGATGTGTACAGAACTGTATCATCTGCAAAGAAATGCAGATTTGACTTGGTTATATGTAAGTCAAGCTCATTGATGTATATGGAGAAAAGATTAGGACCTAGGATGGAGCCTTACGGGACTCCCAAAACAACTGGCAGGGAGGCTGAGAACAATCCACCTGCTTTCATTTTTTAAATCCTTCCTGATAGGTAACTGTTAAACCATTGAGTGATGGATGGGGTGGCACTTATTTTGGCAAGGCTACTCACTAATACGTTGTGGTCTACGGTGTCAAATGCTTTACTAAGGTCTAAGAAGACAGTTCCCATTGTCTTCTTAGAATCCATAGCAGAGACCCAGTCATTGGTAACTTTGGCCAAGGCAGTGACAGTGCTGTGATTAGGGTGGAAGACAGATTGTGCTGGGTTTAAGAGAGAATAGGTTTCGATGTGGTGTTTTAGCTGTGTATAAATCAATTTTTCAAAGACTTTAGAGAGGATAGGCAGGATAGAAATTAGACTATAGTTATTTAAATTGCATGGGTCCCCTGATTTAAGTAAGTGGAGGATATGAGCTGATTTCCAACAAGAAGGAACTGTAGCAGTGGCAAAAGAGAGGTTGAATATATGGAGAATGGGGGCAGTAAGATAGGGGTAGCCAAGTTTTAAGTAAAGTGGTTCGATTCCATCAACCCAGGCACTTTTCTTAGTATCTAAATTAATGAGAGAATCTTCAACTTCTTTGAAGTTAAGGGAGAGCAGCTGGAGTGGGCAGACTGTAGTTTGTGGAACGGTGTTTGTACTGACTTGGTTATTAGCACAAGCTGCATACGGGAAGGAGTCAAAAGCTAGGCCAGCAGTGATGAAGTGGGAGTTGAACTCTTCCAGAATTTGGCAATTATTTTCCACAACCATACCATTTCTGTGGATATTGGATGGAATGGGGAGAGCAACCGGCCACCCTTCGATAGACTTTAGGGTCCTCCAGATTTTTTAAGAATTCCCTTTTGCCAGTTCTAAAGTGGAAACATAGAAGTTAGCTTTGGCAGAGTGAATATGTTTTATGCAGGCATTCCTAACTGCTCTAAAGGTCTGTCAATCTACCAGACTCTTGGTACGTCTGGCCTGGGCCCAGAGTTTGTCATGGTTTGTAAGTGAGGCCTTAAGCTCAGGTGTAAACCATGGGTGGAAGATATTGCGCATCCTAACCTTGATAAAAGGGGCATGCTTGTTTGCCAGGGTAATGAGGTTGTCCTTGAGGATAGTGACAGCCTCATCAGTTGTTTTGGTGAGATGGAGATCTTGCCATCTAACCTTACTTAAGTCAGTCAAATAGTTTAACGCACTGAACTTACGAAAGGACCGCTTGGTTAAAAACTTCAGCTGATGGCGAACTTTGGCTTGCGATCTTATGTAGACTACAACTCTATGGTCACTCATATCATTGTGGAAGATCACCGAGTGTAGAATTTTGTGGGGATGGATGGTTAGTATAACATCAATGAGAGAGCTATTTGCAATATTTGAAGTATTGATCCTAGTGGGTTCACTAACTAGCTGGACAAGGCCAAGTTCGTCACAGAGAGATTTCAGGCTGTGTCATTTGGGTGAAAGCCAGTCCTTGTTGAAGTCCCCAAGAATTATTGTTTCTGTATTGGCAGTGGTGGTTAAGGATTTAAGAATATTAAGGATATCAGTCCCACCAACAGGGGTCTATAACCACCAATAACAGTAATGCTTTCCATGGATGGAAGGTGGAACTTCAGAGATACAATCTCGTATTCCTTTTGTTTTGAATTACAGTAGATATCACTAACTATGTAGTTTTAGTGTAGACAACTACTCCCCCCCCCCATGAAATCCATAGCCCAGGAGAGTAACTTGTTGGTCAGTATTGTTTTTTTTGAGCCACGACTCAGTAACAATGATAAGATTGGACCATATATAGGGCCCATGCTTGTAATTGGTCAAATTGTTTTGACAAGCTTAGAATATTGACCAGCATTATTTTGACTCCTGGAGCAGCTGCAAATTCAGTGGGTGAGGTACTCGGTGACAGAGGGCCGGGATTTAGCTCCACATCACCAAAGCAGAAAAGGAGCAGGAGCAGCAATTTCTTTAAGGAACTCATAAAGGACCTGAATGCTTTTTTCCTTTGGGACCGTCCACTAGTAATTGCCAATGATAACCGAATATTGCTGATACGGGACAGGCTAACATGACAGTTTAAGGATATGAGTGAGAGCGCTCTGAGTGACATAGGTGAAGGGAGTAGGAGATATAAGGGGGAGGAAAGTGGGGTGTAGGTAAAGGGAGCAGGTTGTGCTAAGTGGAGAGTGGTGCAGTAGAAGGAGGCAATGCAGGCTGGGATAGGGAGTTCCAAGACTGGGCTCAAGCCTTGTACTTCATATAAGTAAAAGACATTGGGTGCACTGCTTAGTAGCAGTAAAATGCCAAGAATGAAGTATGCCATGACTCCAGTAGAGTAGTGGCTGAAGGAAAGAAAAAGGTAGGATACCTTAGCTAACAGGGAGGTTGTGGCACAGTCTTAAGCCCAGGCGTAGACCAGTAGAATGGCAGAACACCAAGGGGGGCAGGACTAGAGTGTATTTAAAGGAGTTCTGGGTAGGGGTGGTGGGGTGGGATGAAAAACCGAACAGAGTTTAGTCTCTGGGGCAGAAATATACAGTGCCAAGCAGCAGAGTAAAAGTCTGGGGATCTGGACCAATCGGGGTTTGTTTCTGAATAGCGCCCATGATCCGATTGGCTGGTTTGGAACCGTACCTTGCAGCGGGAGGAATCCAGGCTTCACGGTGTGGTCAGAGTCTTCTGGAGTACCATCCAACTATGGGGCAGATCTCCTATAGTGGGGCTGGGCTAGCCCTGTTCAAGAGCAGCTGCTGGAGAAAGAAAAAATGGGTGAATTTAAAGGCAGCTGGGACAAAGGGACAGACAGAGTAGCGATGATCAAGAAATTAACAAAACAAAAGGGGTACTTAATTTGGGCGCCAAGAGCAGCAGAGAGCAATTTAAACAGTTTTACTACACTTAACAGGGCTGTAATCACATTTCAACATTTACAGTAGGCAGCTGTATTTAATTTTATAATCATGCAGACATTTGCTGTGGCATTAAAACTTTAAGGCTAGCATTAAAAAAATGAGCAGAGTTTAGTCTTTGGGGCAGAAATATACAGTGCCAAACAGCAGAGTCAAAGTCTGGGGATCTGGACCAATCTGTACTGGTACTGGTATAATATTCATGATTGTTTCCTTTTTTGTATTTTTCTTCTTTTGTGAAAGTTAATTTCATTGAATAAACAAAACACACTATACACAGGCTGAATCCCTTAAAGCAATAGTGCGGTGGCATGGAGGTATGCTCACATGCAGAACAACAACAGAACATCAACAGCCATGGATTTAGCTCTGCTTGCAGGGTGTCTGCCAGGCAGTGGGTATCAGCGGAGCACAATAAGATACATAAGGCAAGTCCCCTGAAATTGGGAGGGGGTGTCACACTTATGCCAACCAGACAAAGTAGTGTTTTGACATGAAATGTTTGCATTCTTTGTTGAAGTCAAATGAAACTGAACATATAGTAGTTTCCTAATAAAATGTTGGTGTTTTTATTTTATGATTGTCTGACTTGTAATTCTACTTCAGATTAAAGATCTCTTCAAACAGCTCTGTTATTACACTTGTTTATGAAAGGCAGAGAACTTGGAACAGTTTCCTTGCATTAATAAACTTCTTGCAAGCCTTTTTCTCTTCTCTGTGTTAGTTACCACTTATAATGCATTTATACATCTCTATAGTAACTTGTTCAGGTAACATTTCAGATATCTTTAAGTCTGGCTCAAATACCATTCTTGGCATCTTTTGCAAGCAAATGCAGTTTCAATTATTTGCTCTTAATCTTTTATTCATCTGGTGAACAGCCACATTATTTCTTGCCATCTAGAAGCTCCATGTTTGGATCTTCTTTTCTTACATAATCATGAGCTGGTGATTTTTTTTTTCTTCCAGGCAATTTGCCAAGAATGTTTATTTCACAGCACTCCTTCAGCTTTCTCATTCCTGACTGTAACATTTTCACTCTTAATCATCCTTATTCTGAAGTCATCCCCAGAGACAAAAACCTCCCTCAAATTTGTGAGATTTTGAAGGTTAGATATTAATTCCCACTTTCTGTCCTAACATCTTCAATCACTCTGCTGTGCCCTGATTTAAATTTAAGCTGCTGCTCAATATACATGTCCTTGGGGAGCCCAGCAATGAATGATGAATTTTCATGGGGAAGCCATGACACGCCCCAGATGTGTGCCTATTAAACTGCATCTCCTACCAAGTTATTTTTCTAACTTCTGTGCAAGCCTTTGGGCAGTATTCCCTTGGTCATGGTAAACGTATCTTATTCCTGTTTCAGAATGCTCTTCTTATCGATTATCTCCTGTATTATTTGCAGGAACCTGTTCTTCAACTGGAGTAGCTCTATAATGCTATATTTCATAAGTCAGGTTTATAAGAAGAATAAGTCTGCTCTTTCCTCATATTTCCATTATGCAACACCTTCTGTGATTACTCTGACTTTGGGTATTTAATAAGCTGTCTCCTTGATGAGAATGCTTTAGCTTCCAATGGCAGCCTTTGACAATATGCAGCTCTTGAGCATTATGGTTTGGGAGGGAGTCTGTTGATGAGGTGCCATTGTTCTTTCAAGTTCTTCTCCTCTAACTAGCAACATTTTCTTCTTGCTTGAAAACCATTCCTACAGTCTTATATCATAGTTCCTTTGTGATTAATTATAGCTCGTCAAAGAACCCACTAGGGATGAAGCAGTGCTGGACCTGGTACTTACAAACAGGGACAGTACTGCAGATGGCACAGTGGGCATTCCCCTGGTTACCAGTAATCTCTGTACAGCGTGGTTTAATATAAAGACAGGAGCAGAGGCAACCTACATAAGGCAAAGATCCTTGATTTTAGGAGAGTAGATTTTAAAGAGCCACTGGTACCTCAAGAATAACTCTGAAAAACATATTCTTTGGACACAAAGCAACTTGCATTTTGATAAGCTCCATATTTCTTATCCTTAGTATTTATTACTGTGGTCACATGCATGAAGTAAGTAATAATACCCAACAGGGTGGGCATTATTGGGATATAACGGACCACCCAGGGGTGTAATGAGGCCCAATACCGCAGGCGGAGGGCCTTATTTTTTATTTTAGGTTTTTGAAAAGACCTTTGAGTGGAGCTCTTTTACAAAGGTTTCACTTCAGGTATACAAACATTAGTCAGAGTAAAATAACAAGTGGTGGGGAGAGGAGAAAGGATAAGAAGGCACCCAAGGGAGGGTGCAATTGAGAGGATAGCAGGGAGAAAGTAGAGCAGTCTCCAGGGAAGGCTTTCGAGAGAGAGAGGAGGCAGTGGAGGAGGGGAGAGGAGCCCCTGGAAGAACCATTATATCCCATAATGCCCACCCTTGGGGTATTATTATTATTACACTTAGAAAATGGGCTATTGGTGGCTTTAAAAAAATGCAAAAATAAAAACTATATATTTAAAAAATAAATCAAAAAACTATTATAAGCAACTATTGTAGTAAAGTAGTGCCTGTTTATGTGAAATCACCACTTGAGGGCACTGCTGATTTTTTGTTTTCTTGTTAAGAGTTTCTTTACATGAGCATGCTGCCCAGGTTAAACCTTATTGCTGCTTTGTCTCCTCACACACCCCACACACACACACACACACACACACACACACATGACAGAGGAGAGCATTTTATTTTGATTTTTCTAATCAACATCAGTGGGAACAGGGAAACACTTGCCTGGTGATATGGAGACTTGCTGTAAAGAGAGGTACATGTTTTGTTCCGTTTTTGATGGCCTTTCAAATGTGGCATGATTTTCTAGTGCTAGCGTGATAGCAATCTGTGAGTTGACATGGATGACCAACAGGAGTGTTGAGTATGGTAAAGGACAGTGATTATTTTAAAAAAGAATAGTTTTGTGTTGCAGTTGTTGCTTCCGATTTTTTTTTGTTTCTAGGGAAACAGTGTGGCTGAATGGGGGATAGTGCTAACATAGCATTACTCTGAGAGGAACAGCCATTTTTTTATGGAGAAAAAAGGAACCAGGTTGGATTTTGGGAATGGGCGTTCATTTTCTTTAGTGTAAAAATGTCTTTGTTCTTTGTTTTTAGTGGGGCAGTTTCGCTCCTATTATTCTGTCTAGCGAGGCAAATCTCGGTAAACAAGTAGAGTAAAACATGATGGCTTGTGAGTTTTGCAATTTGGGTGACCCCAGAATATACTTAGTAATGCGGCATGCCAAAGCGGCACTCAATATTTTGTAGGCATTGTTGAGAAATAACAGCCCGGGTGCCAGGCTGTTTCAGCCAATCAGAATACAAGTTTCACTTTATCCATTTTCTAAAACAGGATAATTGTTCCTTGAGGGTTCATTAGCTCCTATTGCTTCTTCCCAGCCTGGTATCATAATACACTAATTGTGACATCACAGTTATTTCCATGTCAACAGACAGTGATGTCATTACAGAGCATTATAATTTCAAGTATGGAAAAAGGCATAGAGGCAGGTGAACACTGTGAGGGATAACAATCTTGTCTGTGTGGGACTTTCTTCAGTAATAAATAATGGAGAGGTAAAATCTATAGAAGATATTTTATTTTATTTATTTATTATTTTATTTAGTTTTTGTTGACCGGGTAAGTGCACTAGACAAATCTTGCCTATTTTCAGGCACGCCCCGGGGGAGGGGGATACAGATGAATGCCAACTGACCTTGAACCAGATTAAGCTGTTAGTGGTATTTTTAGTGAATGAGGGAAATTTGGCAGGGACACCGGGGAAATTCCCCTACTCTTTTCAATAAGTGCCATGGGATCTTTAACATCCACCTGAACTACCACCAATCCAGGAAGATGGGACCTCGGTTTAATGTCTCATCTGAAAGACGGCACCTCAGAAGTACAGCACCCCTCTCATGCTGCACTGCAGTGTCAGTACTGGGATATTAACCCAAGTGCCAGGTGTGGGAACTGAACCCATTGCCCTCTGATCTCCCAGCCTCAAAGGTGAGTGTACTACCTACTGAGTCACTGACACTGATGATATATCAAATACAAGCTGAATTGTGACTAAATATTATGTTTGCCAAAGTTTTTTTAAAGTCATCAGCTGCTCTTTAAAGAAATGGGAGACTGCCTCAGAAACTGCCTTGCAGGGGGGATTGCCAAGGAGGGGTAGAGAACAGTGGGGAAACATAAGTGAGGGCATAATTTAAGCAACCAACCTCTGTGTGAAGGAAGTGAGTAAAAGCATAAGGAAAAAAGGGACCATTATGGTTTCCTAAGGAAGAGGCCAAAGTGGTGAAGGAAAAAAAGGTGGCATTCAGAAGCTATAAGGAAACACAGAGGTAGGAAGACAAGGAGATATACCAAGTAAAAAAGAGGGAAACAGGAAAGACAGTGAGGGGACAGGGGAGCAAAGGTACAGATAGACAAAAGGATTGCCAAAATGGGATGCTAAAAGGAATAAGACTTTCTTCAAATCAATCAATCAATCAATCAGTGTTTACTGGAAGGCAAACTGAGAGTAAACTCTTGTTTACAATTGAGTCCACTACATCAAGCACCACGAAATACATAAAATGACAAACAAGATTATGAAATATTTTGAAAAGCAGTGTACTTCAGCATGAGTGAAGAAAAAATTCACTTGTAACATTCACATCGTGTTATAGATACTGTACATAAGTGAGAAGAAGAAGAAAGCAAAAGGAGAGATAGTGAGGATTAGATGAGCAGAAGGGGAAGACTACATAGAAGGGGAACAAGAAAAAACTGCCATCCTGAACAGGTACTCCTGCTCAGCCATCACAGTGGAGGGAGTGGGGATGGACCTAAAGGGAGTAGAAGAAATGGGGGGATGGACACAAGTCCATTTTCAGAGGTAACAGTCCTGAATGGACTTGAAGCTCTGAAGATGGACAAGGCTATGAGAACAGATGGAATACAGATAAGGGTACTTAAAGAACTCAGGGAGATTCTAGCTGCACTACTGACAGCCTTGTTCAACAGCTCAATTGAAACAGGCTTGGTTCCGGTGGATTAGAGAAGAGCTGAAGTGGTCCTTTTACATAACAGTGACATCAAGTAGGAGGTTAGCAACTATAGGCTGGTCCATCTTACTTCAGTGGTGGGGAAATCAATGGAAACCCTTCTGATAGGAAGACTGGTAGAGGTATCTTGAATCCAATGGGCTGCAAGATCACAGCAATATGGATTCATGGGAGGGGAGGTTATGACAAATGAATCTGATAGATTTCTTTAAGTGGGTGACAAGGGAAATAGAGCAGGGTAAGGCAGTGGACATTGCCCATCTGGACTTTAGCAAGGTCTTTGTCACTGTGCAGCACATGTGGCTGATAAAGAAACTGAGTGAAGAAAAACAAGAAAATGGCCCACTCTTGTGAGCAAATCAAAATTCAAACAGTTTATACTTGCATAAATATCATTTTATTGCCATGACACTTGAGAGACACACCAGACTCCCCCCAGCGCTTTGGTCAAAGGACCTACATCGGAGGGTTATGGTCTACTTGTGAATAACATACATTTATACAGAAACCTTCATGACATCACAATGACTTAATTAAAAAACTCATGCGAAGACTTCAAAAAATTCCCAAATCAATTCATTTCCAATAGCCCACAACCTGATAGTCTGTAAACCGTAGTTTGCATGATATTACTAAATCTACTACTGTCTCTTTGTTAGCCTGAATGGTAGTCAAACGGATACTACTGAATATCATAGATCCCATATCAAAAGAGAACTAACACCCGCTAAGATAATGATTGTGGTATAGCAATGCAGCAGTCATCTAAGCAGAAGTATCCCAATAATATGAGCCTACCAGGTCACTACTGTATGTCGTATTCTTTACAGCGCACGTCAATACCATGCAACAGGAATAGCATGGTAGGGATGAGCAAGAGGGCACAAAACCGTGAAAGGATGTATGCATGATAGTGCACCCTCTCACTCTTCCCAGGTAGAGGATAAGAACCTTGTTGGGATGAGGGACCAGTGAGCAGCTACCATGGCTCGATGAGATGAGCCACAGGCAGCAAGGAAGGCAGTGCATCTGTGGACCGAGTTTTGATTCCTGGTCCCAGATGCATGGAATTTTTTTATTTTTTGCACTTTGTGCGAATTTAAGTGTTACCCCCCCCCCCGGAGTTGGTTATTTCAGCTGGGGGGGTTTGGGGGAGCGCAGTCCCCCATAATGAGAGGTGTGAGGGTGGAGCCCTCAGCAAAATACAGACTTATGCAGCTGGCAATATATTGTGCAGTACTGGCAGCACTGCATATTGCTGCAGCATAATGTCTTGCAACATTATGACCCCATGATTAATATGAGAAACCTGTTACAAATTCAAAACCATGGAAACCTGCATAATTAGTAGTTTCTCCAGGTTTGAAGGATGGCAACAAATATTTGGCAGCACTGGAGGTGGGCACCCCAATGCTGCACAACTAAAATAGGGAAGTTTGGGAGTAGCAGCCGGCATGAGGGATTAAGCACTCCCAAGCAAAAATAATACCATGGGTTGGGCTTGGTGGGTAGCAGTTACATCTGCAGCTGCAACAGACATTGATGGATGTTTTTCTCTTCATGGGAGGGGGGTAGCAGCTAGCATGGAGGATTGGGCACCCCAGTGCCATCATAATGACATGGTTTGGGCTTGGGTTGGGTGGCAGTTACGGCCATACCTCTCAGCCTTTTGTTAATGAAATGAGAGACATGAGAACACAAAATAAGGGACAATGAAGTACACTGATCCTCAAAATGAGTGACTCAACCTCAAACACGGAGATACAAGCTCAGAACACAATGTAAACCATTGTGTTTACTTATACAAAGTTTATTTTTTATTTAGCATCTTAAAATATTATGAATTCTTGCTATAAAATTAGAATTTACAGCACATTCTCTGTGCAGGTATCACCTTTCTCATGAGGGATGGATGAGGGACACAGCAATTTTGAGGGGTAAAATCAGGGATGTCCCTCATAATCAGCAGCAGTTGAGAGGTACGGTCACGGCAGTGGCTACAGCAGACATCGATGGATGGTTTTCTTTTTTAAAGGGTTTACCTGGCTGACAGGCTCCCGATGTTGAAAGCTGATCAGCTAATTCTGACCGGATTCATGTAAATCAAAGGACCAAAGCCCTCTCTGACTGGAGGGGCTCGGTTCTTTAAAGTACAGGAAGTTTCCTCCCAGCAAGCAGCAAGTGATGTCACAACCACAGCGCATGGTCATTGGTCTAGACTGCTGAGCCCCTGCTATTTTGAACTGTAATGGGCTCGGCAGTGACACCCCCCCAAAATCTCCTTTCATTGTAACAAAATGTTTGGTGTGCATGCACATCAAAAACTAAAAGGTTACACAAAATGTTAGATTTTGCCTGCTCCACCCAGAAGAGGCAATTCATTGTAAAGCAGAGCATTGAAATTTAACTTGAAAAACTTGGTAAATTAATTATCAGTTTTGAATTCATGTATTATATGTTACCATTCCATATGTGTGTGTTGGGGAGGGGAGCATTTCACTAGAGGAATTCTGCAAAGTTTTGAATTCTTGTATTCCACTATTTTACAATATTATATTTGTTGCATCTTTTTAAACTTTGAGAGAGTTCATTTTTTAAAGTTGCCTACGGTCCGATTTGTAAGTGCATTTAGACTCTTCAGGGTGTTGGTTGTGCTAGTGTCACTAGATTCACCCATGTCAGTGTGAAAAGCATGTTACTGAAGCTGATTACAGCACAGGCAACATGCCACCTGGCATTACAGCACCAGGCATTATATCTCCAGGGAGTTACAGCGCCAAAGCACTCTCCTGGGAAACTGTTGGCTTTTTAAAGGGGATTCACCCCCTGCATCTCCCCACATCTAAATATAACTTCCTCCTAGGTTGGATTGCCCTGGAGGGGGCAGAAATTGTCGTGGGCACAAAAGGCGCCATGATTGAGGGGTGATCTAAAATCAAGATTGCTCCTGTCATAGTTGCGTTTGTTGCAGCACGCTAATTGCAGTGGCAAAATTCAGTCACTGTTGTAAAGGTATACCATTTTACCAAACTTCCAGAGGCTGAAGACACCTAGCCTGTAGCCTTGTGACTTACTATGCACCTGGGTATGTCGAAAAACCAGCACAACCAGTTCCCCATTGTATCCTACTGCTAACTTACTAAACAATGAAATGAAGCAAGCAGTTACTCTCATACTACCGGAAAGTCATGGAGTAATCCTTTCCCCAGTAAACAAGCATTTGTCAATGTCAAACATTTGCTTGCATGTACAGTATGTCCTATGCAGGTGTTTGGTACTGATAGTGCACAGATGCAGATGCCCTTTGCCAAGGGAAGACATTTTCTAAGGGCCTTGCACTTCCATGCAGCAACAGATGTAAATAATTCATGAGGCTGTCTGGTGGGGCACAGAAGCGCAGGGCCCAGTGGTCCCTGCACTTCCATGTGGCTGCAGATAGAGATGCACAGGGCAAACAGTGCATCGGTAAGCCAATGCACAAGGTACTCTGCTACCCATGGATGGAGAGGAGTGGGGCCTTATGCCAAGAAGGTAGTAGTCTTCACTATATGGTACACAGGCCCATGCAGACAAACCTGCACCTTTCATTCTCTGGCTGAGGGTGGGTGTCACATAACAACACCATTTCTCCAAACTCACCCTATCCAGCTGGGTCACTGAATTATCCCCTAACTCAGCTCACCAGAACAAGATCATAAAGCATGGCTGTTGAGAGGAAGGCAGGCACTACACACAACATCTTACATCAGAAGCCTTGACATCGCTGCCCAGAGCTCGGTGGTCTCCATCATTGACTATGACATTATCATCTATGGCACTGCATCAGCCACTGTGCTTAGACGAATATCGACTTCTCTCAATAAGGCTTGTCGGCTCATCTCTGGTACCCACCGTCTGACTCACATGTGTGACCTTTATGCACAAACTGGATGGCTTCAACTCTCCAACTGCATAAAATATCTAACCTGCACAGTGGCGAAGAAAGTAACCATGGGCCTCACCCCACCTGGAGTCCAAGACCTACTGTGACCATGCCTGAATCCTCGTAACACCAGGGAATCCAAAACTCAGCTCCTCTAGGTTCCCCACTGTTGCTCCTCCCAGAGCCAAAAAGCCTTTGTCCATAGGGGTCTAGCTGGCTAAATGGTCTCAGTCCTGACATCTCCTCCACACCTAAGCTTGGCCCATTCAAATCCAAGCTTCACCTTCATCTCACTGCCGCTAGCTCCTGTGACTGCTACACATAACCAGCCCTACTCATCTTCAACCCATCCTCTCTATGCTACCCCCACTAGCACTTACACCCTATTCTTCCCTCTTTTCCCACTTCACCCCACCTTCCTTGCCTTATCTCCTCTCTCCCTCCCCCGCTAGCACTTCCCCAGTTTTGTTGGGATCACGATGTTACTCCCTCTGAGACATTGACAATGCCTCTGGTTACTCCCTCACACCCTCTGTGTCCCCCACCTTGGATCCCCTGTGTACGCTTCCTGGTCTTCTCTATGTTATCCCACTCTAGTAGAGCTTATCCTGACTACGTCATTGTATTTCTCTGCTACTCTTAACATGTTATCTTCCATATTTTTCTGTATTGTACTGTACTTGACATGGAACCTTTGTAAAAGAGCCTTGGCTCAAAGGCATTTGTAATCCTAGACTTAATAAATCAATAAATAAAATTGCTACTTACTCTTCAGGCTCATGTGTTATAAGCGTATTATAGGCCTTGATGACATTCTTTTCAAATGTGGTACTATTCAAAAAAACATAAAATAAAAATAGTAAAAAAACAGAGAAACATAAAATTTGTTGGCAGGAAAGGATCACTTGTCTTACCCAGTCAGCCCAAGTGTTCCATGCGTACTTTTCCTCTACAGACCCTATCTGGTCTCCGGAAACCCTCCCCACTTCCTGCCTCTCTTCTAATATACTTCTGTGTTTATCCAGTGCATACTTTAAGCCCCCCACTGTTCTAGCCTCTGTCACTGTCGCCAGCAGTCTACTACCCCTTCATTTAAGAAAATATATATCATGTGGAGCTGTACTGCTCTGATATGAAATGCCAAATTACTTGAGCCTTTCTAATTTTGCAGGTGCGTAATCCAGTTTGTAAATCAGAACCTGCTCATTTGTAATTCTAGTTTATGGGCTCTGAGGTTATGATCTTAGCTTGACAACAGTTTATGGAGGGGGACTTTTAACCATGGTTCCACAGTGACATCCCCTCAGGTAAGATGATTTTATGCCTCTAAGTTGTACTTTAGAAAGAGCATAGTAAGAAAAGAATAATTATAAGTATCAGTCTTTGCATTTAACATTATGTTTTATTCAAACAAAGCACATCAACCATATTATATCATCAGTATGGGTGGGTATCAGGTAGTGGGGACATCCAAACTTGATGGCACGGGCCCCAAATGGTGTCACCCCAAATAAATCAGTGTGCATACATGGCATACCATATGTGTTCATATTATACCCATGCCATCGTGTATCGGAGGGGAGATATTGGCAGTCTCCTCAATTCTAAAGAAGCATTGTTCACAGTTCTATTCTTTAGGGGACTTCTTTCCACTGGTCGTAACCACTACATCATTGTCCTGTCCTTTTCTATTGACAGAGCTGTAACCCTGGGGACCTAATAGCTTGGCAGAAGACACCAGGAGAAAGGACTGCTGTGTGACTGAACTTCTCTGCTGGGACTAAAGTAGAAGAACTTTTGTATTTGACTTTTAATTTAGGGTAAAAAAACTAACATACAAAAAAAAAGTGTGTGTTTGGGTTAACTGAACTGAATGGGTATCTGAAGAGTTATCTAGGTGTAAATCTCAGGTGACTGAAAGGACTTAACTGCTGTGAGGTTTAAATTACTTGTAGAAAGATCTGGTAAGTAGGGGGTGGCTTAGCTAGAAGGAAGCTACATTTAAAGACTGCCTTAGAAAGTTTCTGCTAATAGCTTGGCAGAAGACACCAGGAGAAAGGACTGCTGTGTGACTGGACTTCTCTGCTGGGACTATATTGCTCTCCTTCCCTTCCCTCCACCCCCCCACCCAAAGCTAGTTCTATTTTTATAGGCACAGAATTTGACTGACAACAGGAACTTCCTGTTTAGCTGCAGGAAGTGAGTGATCACAGAACCACCAAGGACCCACCATCCTAGAAAGGCAAGAGTAGCTCTCCGCCTATCTAGCTGCTGGAGGTCTGCTCTGAGCAAGTAAGTGGTCTACTGCAAATATAGGATATTCTTGTCTCAGAACAGGACAATCAGGAGCTTAAAGGCACACAGGCAGAAAGTAAGGAGAGAGAGAAAAACAGAGGAAAGAGTAAGGATTGCAAACAGTTAAGGGCCAGAAATAAGACATGATTGAGTGGTGCAGTGCAGTGGCTGTGGAGCAGCAGTCTCCGGGAGATGTTCTGGAGGATGGTGTTTTTCCCATCTGCAGGCACCTCTCTGGGCTGAGGAGGAGGTTGCTCATCTCCAGGCTGAGTTGCCAGATTTGTGGGACCTCCTCTTCCATCCAGGGACCACCAGTGCACTGCGCTGGCTCAGAGGTTGCCAAGAAAGAGGAGCGAGCTGGACCACAGTGGGCTCAGGGAGGTGATGGTGGTGGAACAGAGGTGCATCCCTCCATTGTACCTCTCCACAATTCCCTATGCCCATTCTAGCAAAGTGTGGTTTCCTCTATGGAGGCACCCACAGTGGAGACCAAGGAGGATGCTGGGAACTCCACAAAGGGAGACCCACAGGAGGGTGGCAGGGAACCGGCAGGGAAGGAAACAACTCCTGGTGGGGACTCCATTGTTAGAAAGGTAGAACTGGGGAGGAAGGGAGAGGGAGGTAAGATGCCTGCCTGGCACCATGGCTTGCAGGGACAGGAAGCGAATCCTCAGGATTGCCGAAGCAGCTGCACAGGGGAGGGAGCTGGATGTCATTGTCCACCTAGGGACAAATGACCTGGCTAAGAAAGGGATTAGAGAAGTGCAGGAAGAGTTTGTGATTGAGGAGGGCCTTGGTCAAGTAGCATGCGGTAACCTTCGGAGGTGCTAGCCATCTATGGCATAGAAGAGGCTAGGGTGTTCCGCACTATGGATTCAATCAGTGGTTGAAAACTGGTGGAGCCTAGGATTTGGCTTCATTGGGGACTGGGGTCCACCTGGAGTGATGCAAGCCTATACTGGCATGATGGGCTGCATCTGTCCGGGAGGGGAACCAGGATCCTAGGTGATAGGTTTAAATGCTTCATTGGCAAGCTTTTAAACTAGCCAAGGGGGGAGGCACTGGAAAGGAGCAGGAAAATCCTAGCCCCCAAATAATCACGGTAGTAAGTGCGGCAAACACCAACATAGAGGTGTCGATAGGGAGAAGGGCAGGGGTAAATGGAGAAAGAGACAAAGGCAAGAAGGACAGGGATGGGGCAAAAGGGAGTAAGGCCATTAGGAAATGGAGGGTAATGAGTACCAATGCCCATAGTCTGGGCAACAAGCTCCCTGAGCTGATGGCCTTAATGGAAGAGGGATGCCTGGATATCATAACAGTCACAGAAACATGGTACACAGAGAACCATGACTGGGATGTTAACATACCAGGTACATCACCTACAGGAGAGACAGGTAGGGAGAAGAGGGAGGAGAACATTCTATGTAAAGGAAGGGATAAAAGCAACTGAACAAAAGAATAAACAGGGAGGAGAGAGGCACTGTGGGTCACCTTGGAGACTGGAAGGGCACCACAATCCGCACAGGGGTTGTACTGACCCCACGTCAGGGGAAGGAATTTTATTTATTTTTATTTAGCTTTTGTTGACCAGGTAAGTGCACTAGACAATCCTGCCTATTTTCAGGCACGACCGGGAGGGGATACAGATGAATGCCAACTGACCTTGAACAAGATTAAGCTGTTGGTGGTATTTTTAGTGAATGAGGAAATTTACAGGACACCGGAAATTCCCCTCTCTTTTCGATAAGTGCCATGGGATCTTAACATCCACCTGAACTACCACCAATCCAGGCAGATGGGACTCGGTTTAACGTCTCATCCGGAAGACAAGCACCTCAGAAATGCAGCACCCTCCTGTGCTGCATTACAGTGTCAGTACTGGGATATTAACCCAAGTGCCAGATGTGGAACTGAACCCACAGCCCTTCGATCTCCCAGCCTCAGAGGCAGTGTGCTACCCACTGAGCCACTGACACTGGACAACTGGACTGGACTGGACTGACGCGACAAGAAGAAGAAGAAGAAGAAGAATCAGTATTTATATAGCTTTTCATACATCCAAAGCGCTTTACAAGCAATGCTAGACTGGTAGTGAAGTGACTGAATGTGTGGTGGCAGCCATATCGCATCATCACCACACACAGCCTGGATAATTGCATGAACCGGTTTATGGGAAGGGAATGTTGGCCAGGACACCAGGAATGTTCCTGCTCTTGCAAAGAGTGCCCTGGGTTCTTTACTTCCACCTGGACACCCACCAGGACAACACCAGGATGGGTAGAAGGGACCTCGGTTTAATGTCTCATCCGAAGGATGGCACACCCCAACAGTACAGCACCCCCCAATACTCCACTCGGATGCCAGCGATTTTTAGGTGCAAGTCCAATCCCAGTGTGGGACGAGAACCCACGACCTTCTGGTCCAGAGGCGGATGTGCTACCAACTGAGCCATGCTGACAACACTGGAATGAACAAGGATATGATAGAAGGCATTCTTAGAATGGCAGAGAAAGGGGAGATACTGTTGATGGGAGACCTGAATATGCCAGATGTTAACTGGAGCACATTTGCTGCAGCCACATCCAAGAGCAGGGCCATTCTTGATGCCCTATAGGTGGCAGGCATTAGACAGCTAGTTTCGGAACCCACTCATGAGGGAGCAATCTTAGACCTCATACTCTCAAACGGGGGCAGTGAGAGGATCTCAGATCTAGAAGTGGGTTGCCATCTGGGGACAAGTGACCATCAAACAGTGTGGTTCACGTTAAACTCAGCTACAGAGTCAAGCCATCACAAAAGTGAGGGTACTGGACTTTAGGAAGGCTGGCTTTGGCAAGATGGGAGAGTGCCTCAGAAAAGCACTAGCAAACAGGCTAGAAGGAGGTGTGGAGCAACAATGGGGAATTATCAAAACTGCCATCACAGAGGCAACAAGTCTTTGTGTGAAACAAATGAACAAATCAAAATGAAGAAAAAGCCACTATGGTTCTCAAAAGAGGTGGCTATGAAAGTCAGGAAGAAAAGATAGCATTCTGGAAGTATAAGGAAACACAGAAGGAGCAGGACAGAGAGCTGTACCAGTTAAGGCAGAAGGAAGCAGGGAGGGAGTCAGAATAGCAAAGGCCCAAACTGAGGAAAGATAGCCAACTCAGTTAAGAAGGGGATAAAACCTTTTATAGGTACATCAGTGAAGCGTAGAGAAAGACAAAGGGAGGGATAGTGAGGCTGAATAGAAAGAACAGTGGGTGAGCAGAGGGGACAGGAAAGTAGGAATACTGAACGAATATTTCTGCTCGGTATTCACAAAAGAGGAGGGGAGTGCCTAATCCAATTAACAGAAGCACTCTTGATAGGGGGTCGATCCCAGTCCTTTCACAGAAGAAAGGGTTCTGCAAGAACTCCTAAAACTGAAGGTGGACAAAGCAATGGGTCCTGATGGAATTCACCCCAGAATTCTAAAAGAATTAAGGGAGGAACTAGTGAAACCACTGGCTACTCTTTTTAATAAATCATGGGAGGATGGTGTGGTACCCGAGGACTGGAGGAAGGCGGATGTGATTCCCCTTCACAAAAGTGGGTCCAAGACAGAGGCAGGAAACTACAGACCTGTCAGTCTGACCTCTGTGGTAGGGGAAGTGATGGAGTCACTTCTGAAGGAAAGAATAGTCGAGTACCTAGAGGCCAGTGGAGCACAGGACCCAAGGCAGCATGGGTTCACAGCGGGAAGGTCATGTCAGACGAATCTAATAGATTTCTTTGACTGGGTGACCAAAGTAGTAGACCAGGGAGGGGCTGTTGACATGGCCTACCTAGACTTTAGAAGGCATTTGACACAGTCCCACACAAAATATTAATAGTCAAATTAACCAGCCTGGGAGTGGGACCCAGGGTGGTAGCCTGTAAAACATTGGCTGGACAACAGGACACAGAAGGTAATTGTAAATGGAGTCCACTCTGAAGAAAGGGGGGTTACTATTGGGGTACCGCAGGGTTCAGTATTGGGTCCAGTCCTTTTTAATGTCTTCATCAGTGACATTGCAGAGGGACTGGAAGGAAAAGTATGCCTTTTTGCAGATGACACAAAAATCTGCAACAGGGTTGATACACAAGGAGGCGTGAAAAGGATGAAAAGGGACTTGGCAAGGTTGGAGGAATGGTCAAGTATGGCAGCTAGGATTCAATGCAAAGAAGTGCAAAATAATGCACCTGGGAAACAAGAACCCAGGGAAGAATACACAATGGGTGGGGAGGTAATAACAACAACAAAAAGGAAAGTGACATGGGGTAATCATATCAGATGACCTTAAGGTTAGCAAGCAAAGTGAGAAGGCAGTAGGGAGGGCTGGGGGATACTGGGATGTATAGGGAGAGGCATCAGCAGCAGAAAACAGGAAGTTGTTATCCCTCTGTACAGACAGTTGGTGAGACCCATCTGAGTACTGTGTCCAGTTCTGAGACCCCATCTCCACAAGGACATAGACAGGATAGAGGCAGTCCAGAGGAGGGCAACTAAAATGGTGCAGGGTCTACAAGAAGCCAGTATGAGGAGAGACTAAAAGGAGCTTAATATGTATACCCTTGAGAAAAGAAGGAGAGGGGACATGATAGAAACTTTTAAATACCTCAGTGGAATCAACAAAGTCCAAGAGGGTAGCATCTTTCAGAAAAAGAGACGTGCAAGAACAAGGGGACACAATTTAAAGATGGAAGGGGGCGGTTCAGGGGCAATGTGAGGAAGTATTATTTCACAGAGAGGGTAGTGGATGCATGGAACAGCCTTCCTGAGGAGGTTGTGGGGTCTAAAACTGTGGGAGAATTCAAGAATGCATGGGACAGACATAAGGCAATTCTTCTGGGGGGGGGTAGGAAGAAATAGGTTGTTGGTTAACTAGGATCTGCGGCCTATCCTGTAGGTAGGGAAATGGGCAGACTAGATGGGCCTAGCGGTCCTTATCTGCTGTCAAAGTCTATGACCTTTGTTAGTATACCACCTCCACTAACTTACTGTTTAACTTATGAAGGTCACAATCTCCTTGTGCCTAACCTCTCCCTCTCTTCTCTTTTCCCACTTTCCTCCTCCTGGCTTCTGTGCATAATCTCTCTGAGTTTTGCTTAATTTACCCTGATCTCACTTCTTTCCTCTTCATGGTCAATGGCTGACTCAGATTTTCAGGGCATATAAAACACTTTGGAATACAGTATATATGAAGTGCATTATACAAAATCAAAGTCCATCCCTTTACCTATCTGGAGTGTTGCATCTGGATGACCCCTCAGATTGTGGGTGGCTAGTGGAAATACGCAGAGGCTCAGGAACTGAAGCCAAGATTTTATCTGAAAAGATGAATTTGCTTTTAACTTCCATATATTTGTAAGGGGATTTGTTTTGGGGTACAGTCTCACCTTACTCCAGCCCACGAAACTGACTAATCGTTCATGGGGGCCTGGGCTTGGATTGATTAGCCTTGTATAGTGGTGGTGCCTCTTTCCAGAGATTGAACAGTAATGGGTTAGATGACAGCTGGGTAAAACCCTCTCGGAAGCTGTCTCTACCCACCCCAATTCTGGGTAGCCCTCTCCAGCAATTCCATACTAGCAAATAAGTAGACAATAATATTACCAAGTTTATCAAAACAAACAGTTTTAGTACTATGCTAGCAATACTGCAAAGCATGTAACCCAGGTGTGCACTCTTGGTCAAGAAGGAGCCCAAATTAGGTGCCCGACATTGGTGGGGCGATTAAGCAACCAAGGCCATTACTTAGTAAGATCCAAATGGGTTAGTAGTGAGACAGTTACAGATAGGTGCAGATAACTATGCCCAACCCAATATAGCTTTGCACATCCCCAGCCTTCTAGGATATTACAATTAACTAGTTTGGGAGTTTGTGCATGGCAGTCCCTCTGTACCTGGTTTTGGATAGTTTTAGGTCAGGGAATGCTGCTGCGGGTTGTCTGGCATTGGTGCATTTAAACATGAATATAATAGCACTGCATTCAAACCCCACAGGCTATGCAATTACTTAAATGGCTGGCTCACTCCAAAATGTGAAATAGAAATTGCAATACAACAAGGAACAGACCCACCATTCTAGGTGGCAGAACACTTCACTCTCAGTACTCTGGGACAGGTTACCCAGAACAGTTTCAGGTGCTGCACTCTCTATAGGCTTGATCTGGATTGGGCCCTTGGGTTGAGGCCTTCCAAGTACCCTTCAGCACTATAGCACTACAAGAATCAACACAGCACCGTCTCTGATGTATGTGACACATCTCCTTCACTTAGGGCTAAGGACTGAACTTCAGCTGTCATCTTGCATGGGCCAAACACATCTATGCTGCATTCCTCCAAGCACTAGACCTCGGAATGACACACTTAGAATCATAGACACATACTACATCCATTTGTTTCAGAATCACAAGAAGATCTGGCCCTTTCTCCTCTGTCTTTTATAAAGAACTTTCCGCCTCGGCCGCCATAGATCATGTTGACTGTCAGCCCTGATTAAACCTGATAGGAGCTCAGTCTATGTCCAACACAGAGTCCTTCCTGATTCAACATTAGCAACAGTCCTAAAGCCCAAGAAAGTCAGAGACTGGCCATCCTGAATGTTAAGGATCACTGAATTGCATTCCCACAGAGGTTTGAGCTGTGTTTAGTCCCATGATCAACATATTAGCCCTATCTGTTATTCAGCTTCTCCTGCCTCCCCCTGCTGCAGATCAGAAGTCCTGTGGGGACTAGAGTGCAGACTATTAGGGAGCAGAAAAATATGGAGAGTTACACATGGTTAGTCTATTCATTCACTATTTGGTAACTATGTTCTTCACTGTCTTCTACTCTGCTCCCTGTTTTCGATTTATCAGTTGGTACTAGTTCTCTGCCAAATAGTATTGTTTAAAGTGTTTTTTTTGGAAGGAAAAGGCCACTTGAGCAAAGCTCATTATGTTGCTTGCATGCATGTGCAAGAAACATAGTGCCATCATCCGAGTTTTCGGAGGTGTGATACCCATCTTCCAATTCAGTCAGTGTGTTTGCAGGCACGGCCCCAGTTCTCCAATCACTGCAGCTGTCTATGACAGCAGTTGAAAATGCAGTGGTCGAACAGTTGAAAGGGAGAGCTCTGCTTCAGTGAGCAGAGCTCCCCCCTCCACACACACACACGCATGCACGCATACTGCATGCTCATGCACCTTCCCCCTCCTCCCATGCACACAGTGTACAGCCGATGGGGGTGCCCAATCCCCCGTCGGCTCCATGCCCCCCAAAGCTTCCAGGTGCCATGCTGGGAGCCCACCCCAGCATGGCAAAATTTGTTATGGCCGACGGGCATGCCCAATCCCCTGTCGGCTCCACGCCCTCCCCCAAAGCATCCAGGTGCCATGCTGGGAGCCCACCCCAGCATGGCAAAATGTGTTATGGCCGACAGGGGTGCCCAATCCCCCATCGGCTCCAGCCCCCCCAAAACAGCCTTCCAGCTACTACACTGGGAGCCCACCCCATTGTGGCAAACATCCCTCATCGTCTTATTTAAAAAAAATACTGTAAATACAAAAACTGTCCCTTGGCGCTTCTCCCTGCCCCCCTCCCACAACCCGCACCCACCTACTGTGCACCCTGCCTCCCCACACCCCCTCACCCCATACTTACCTCTGGACCTCAACGCAACGATCTTCGGTGGACCGGGAACACGTCTGCACTCTTCAAAGCCGACCACGAACTGAGGAAATGCAAGTAAGCTGTATAATGGGATAGATAGGTTTTTTCAACTTTGCTGCATATCTCAGGCATTTTTTGGAATTTTGTCACCAAATTTTCAACATGGGGTTTTTGGGACCCCTCCTCCTGAATTCTGTCACTGTCATGGTGTTAATCAGGTCCGAAGAGTAATTCCATGGTCACTGGGTGAAATAACCCTTCAGGACCGATTAACGAAACGACAGTGCCAGTGTTCATAAGGTGGGCTCTCAAAAAGCCTATGCTAAATTTAGTGAAAAAATTCTTAAAATGACTGTCTCTGCAAGTGTGCGTTGCGCAGTTCCTACACACACTTGTAAGTTCGCAAAATTTTAACATTTGCACTCCAGATTTTCAACATTGCCATTTTACCACACCTCCTTATAAGCAGTACAGCTGTCATTTTTCACACCTTGACCAAAAACATGTTTCCGCCCATGTAGCGCACAATGGCGCAGTCGGTGTGTGAAATCATTGTATGGGACACATTAAGAAAATCACAGTGACACTGTTCATGAGCAGAGGTCTTAAAATGGCTAGTTTGAAAATGTGGTGAAAAAATTCCTAAAAATGACTGTTTTACAAGCGTGCGTTGTGCAGTTCCTACGCACTCTCGTAAGTTCGCAAATTTTTAATATTTGCACTCCAGATTTTCAACATTGCCATTTTACCACACCTCCTTATGAGCAGTACAGCTGTCATTTTTCACATGTTGCCCAAAATGTGTTTCTGTGCATGCGCACAATTCGCATTCGGTGTGTACAGTCAATGTTTGGGACAGACTAAGAAAATCACAGTGACACTGTTCATGAGCAGAGGTCTTAAAATGGCTATGTTGAAAATTTGGTGAAAAAATTCCCTTCAGATATTCTGCAATGTTACTAATGAAGACATTGAACAGCACTGGCCCCAGGACCGATCCCTGCAGCACCCCAATGGTGATCCCCTCTCCCTAGACTGCACACCATTTACCACCACTCTCTACCTCCTGTCTAGTAGCCTGTTTCTAACCCAGTTTACCACCCTTTCCCCATGCCCAGCCTACCCAGCTACTTTATCAGCCTCCTATATGGGATGGTGTCAAAGGCTTTTCTGAAACCAAGGTAAGCGTTGTCCACTGCCCCACCCTGATTCACTTCCTTTGTCACCCAGTCAAAGAAATCAACCAGATTTGTCTGACATGATGTTCCCACTGTGAATCCATGTTGTCTATGGTCCTGGGCTCTGATGGCTTCTAGATGCCCCACTATCCTTTCTTTAAGCAATGTCTCCATGATCTTCCCCACTACTGAGGTGAGGCTGAACGGCCTATTATTCCCCTGCCTCCTCCCTGCTGCCAGACTTGTGTAGAGGGACCACATGTGCCCTCCTCCAATTCACTCATGTTGAATGACTCAGTGAACATGGCTGCCAGAGGTACTGCTATCTCCCTTAGCAGTTCTCTTAATATCCTTGGGTGTATGCTATCTGGTTCCATCGCTTTGTCCACCTTTAATTTAGTGAGCTCCTGCAGGACTCTTTTGCCTTTGAATGGACTATTGTCCACCTCTTCACCCCCTTGGCAACTGCTGTACTGCTGTGCCCCTTGCCTCTCCCAGTCTTCTGTGAATACTGAACGGAAAGACACAGTGGTTGTCTTGGGAGGAAGGCATGGAACTATCACTTCCAAATACCTAAACAGCACATACAAGCAAGCAACATTCGGCATTGACAGATGCTTGTTTTTAATAGCTTCTTTAGTCATGAGGAAAAATATAGCGAGCCAGAAATTGTTTAATTCAGAGAAAGGCTTCTTGATTGTATAACAGCTACTTACCATGGGCTAGTATGAAACCTGTTGCCAGGATTTTTGCAAGGGGGTGGATTCTTTTCATGAAGTTTGTGACTTTTTCAAAAAACTCTGGGGTAAAAGATGCTCTGTGGTGCATTTAGAGGCTTATTTTGATGCTAAATAACTCATATCTGAGCTCTCCTCTTCCCCTTGCTATAAGGAAAATTATTTTTATCTGTCTGGCTGCAAGGTGAAGAGATGTATGCATTCAGTACTTGAGGCTAGCAGGATGTTAATAATATCTGTACCTGAGGTGCAGAGTCTGCAGCTGTAGTAGGCTGGGTATTGTACTTACCTTAGGTTGTACAACACCCTGCTGACCACAGCTGTTCCTACAGTAGCTGCTGTACCTGTTGGCTTCTAGGACAGGGGTCTTGGGGCCACTAGACCCCCTGAAGCCCTCATGTATTAGATGAACTGAGGTACATTTTGTGTGTGTGTAGTTTTTTTAAGCTAAATAACCTGTCTCTGAACTCTCTACCCACCCCTTGCTCCAAGTAAAATTACTATCTGGCTAGCTGCAGGTTGAATACATATATGAGCATTCAGTATGTGATGCAAACAAGATGCTTATAATGTACTGTTCCTGAGGAACAGTCTGTAACTGTGGTTGGCTGGGTATTGTATAGTACTAACTTGCTGCTGTGCGTGCTTGCTTTAAGATGGGGAAGCTGGGGGCCACTAGGCTCCCAGAAGCCCTTGGGGTACTAGATACTGTGGAGTATATTTTGTGGCTTATTTTTAAACTAAATAACCCATCAGTCTGAGTTCTCTTCCACCCCTTGCTCTAAGGAAAATTATTATTGTCTGACTGACTTCAGGTTGAATATATATGTTTGCATTCAGTACCTAAGGCTAACAAAATGCTGATAATGTACTGTACCTGAGGCATAGTATTGTTCTTTGCTGCCCACCCCAATGCCTACCCCCATTTAATTTAACATATGGCACATAGCATGCCTAGCCCTTAATAGCCATCAAAGATTTTGCCCACTGATTTTTAAATGTGAACAGTTAGCACTAAGAGCTCTACACCCATGTGTGGCACTGGGCACTGGCCCTGGTTTGCATTTTGTGTGCAAAAACTTTTTATTTATTTATTGTTTCTACAGCATGAAAGATTATATCAGGCTGATTCTGTGCCTTCCAAGCTGTCATTTGCTGTAACCAGAGTCCCCTGCATCTTATAGATCTGGGCTGCCTCAGAGTGCGATTCAATAGGTTGCAGACTAGTGCATATTAAAAATTTTATATGCTCAGACCAGATGTCTGCCAGACCTGCTGTTCTCCCAGGGCTGAGTAGTCCTCTGTGACTCTGTGTAGTCCCAGGAGGAGGACAGCAGGACCAGTAAACAAAATGTCTGAGCTTATAAAAACTCCAACATGCACTGCAGCTTACTGAATCTTCTACTGCAGTGGCTCTGCATCATCCAATAACACATTTTGGGTTTTAATGGATATAGCAAATGTCAGCTTGGAAGGCACTGTCAGTAGCCTGATACATTCTACTATACTGCAGTAAACAGCAGTGGTGTCTTGAAGAAATTACATATACAACACAATATTTTATTTTCCCAAATATTCAATTAATCCAAAGGGAGTTATTTCCTATTCCTGGGATAAGGTCACCAGTTATAGGAGATATACCTGAGACCTAAGGAGGAGATTAACATCCAGATCAAAACAAGTATTAGGGATATGGCAATTGCAAAAGACCTAAAAAGGATATCAGAACTAAAGAATTTTAGGTGGCACAAAAAAATAAAATTAACTCATCAGTTGGAATCATATTTACTTATTATCTCAAATTCCCAAACTAAGGCATCTAATTACAAGGTTCCATATGGAACTATATACAGCTAGATACATACATTTTAATCAGAAGAGAGCTGGTGTGATGGGTCCCTTCTGTGATTATGGAAATGAAATGGAGGATAGCTTAAAACATATTGTATTACTGTGTCCTATGTACAAAAAGGCAAGGAAAAAATGGCTTGGGGAAACTCTAGGAAGTTTTGAGCTCCCTCCAAGCATGTTAATTACTTACCTGTTTGCTGTAACAGATTCTGGGATACTAAATAAGCTTGTTGGATTTTTGTCAACAATACATTTGTCAAAATTATCGATATACTAGATAACAAGAAATGTACAGAAAATATGAATAACAAACTACTGATGAAATTGTTTAAAATTGTTTAATATTAATAAGAATACATCTGATTTCTAGATGCACTGCAGGGGGCATGCCTTAGACAACTAGTATTGGAGCCCACTCAAGAGGGAGCAATCTTAGACCTGGTTCTCTCAAATGGAGATGAAGAGAAGATCACAGATGTAGAAGTGGGTAGCCATCTGGGAACTAGCGACCATCGAACAGTATGGTTCACAATAAACACAGCAATAGAGTCAAGTCATACAAAGGGAAAAGTAATGGACTTTAGGAGGGCTGACTTTGCCAAAATGGGTGAGTGCCTAAGGAATGCACTAGCAAATGGGCAGGAAGGAGGGGTGGAAGAACACTGGGGAATAATGAAAACTACCATCACAAAGGTAACAAGCCTTTGAAAGGACTTAACTGCTGTGAGGTTTAAATTACTTGTAGAAAGACCTGGTAAGTAGGGGGAGTGGCTTAGCTAGAAGGAAGCTACATTTAAAGACTGCCTTAGAAAGATTCTGCTAATAGCTTGGCAGAAAACACCAGGAGATGGACTGCTGTGTGACTGAACTTCTCTGCTGGGACTAAAGTAGAAGAACTTTTGTATTTGGACCTTTAATTTAGGGTAAAAAACTAACATACAAAACAAAAAAAAAAGTGTGTGTTTGGGTTAACTGAACTGAATGGGTAACTGAAAAGTCATCTAGGTGTAAATCTCAGGTGATTGAAAGGACTTAACTGCTGTGACATTTAAATTACTTGTAGAAAGATCTGGTAAGTAGGGGGAGTGTCTTAGCTAGAAGGAAGCTACATTTAAAGACTGCCTTAGAAAGATTCTACTAATAGCTTGGCAGAAAACACCAGGAGAAAGGATTGCTCTGTGACTGAACTTCTCTGCTGGAACTAAAGTAGAAGAACTTTTGTATTTGGACCTTTAATTTAGGGTAAAAAACTAACATACAAAAAAAAAGTGTGTGTTTGGGTTAACTGAACTGAATGGGTAACTGAAAAGTCATCTAGGTGTAAATCTCAGGTGACTGAAAGGACTTAACTGCTGTGAGGTTTAAATTACTTGTAGAAAGATCTGGTAAGTAGGGGGAGTGGCTTAGCTAGAAGGAAGCTACATTTAAAGACTGCCTTAGAAAGATTCTGCTAATAGCTTGGCAGAAAACACCAAGAGAAAGGACTGCTGTGTGACTGAACTTCTCTGCTGGGACTAAAGTAGAAGAACTTTTGTATTTGGACCTTTAATTTAGGGTAAAAAACTAACATACAAAAAAAAGTGTGTGTTTGGGTTAACTGAACTGAATGGATAACTGAAAATTCATCTAGGTGTAAATCTCTGGTGACTGAAAGGACTTAACTGCTGTGAGGTTTAAATTACTTGTAGAAAGATCTGGTAAGTATGGGGAGTGTCTTAGCAAGAAGGAAGCTACATTTAAAGACTGCCTTAGAAAGATTCTACTAATAGCTTGGCAGAAAACACCAGGAGAAAGGACTGCTGTGTCACTGAACTTCTCTACTGGGACTACAGGAGAGACAGGCAGGGGAGAAGAGGGTTAGGAGTAGCTCTCTATGTAAAGGAAGGGATAGAAGCAACTGAACAAAAGAGTAAACAGGGAGGAGAGGAGGCACTGTGGGTCACCTTGGAGACTGGAAAGGGCACCATAATCCGCACAGGGGCTGTGTACAGACCCCCATGTCAAGGGGAAGGAATGGACAAGGTTATGATGGAAGGCATTCTTAGAATGGCAGAGAAAGGGGAGATACTGTTGATGGGAGACCTGAATATGCCAGATGTTAACTGGAGCACATTTGCTGCAGCCACATCCAAGAGCAGGGCCATTCTTGACGCCCTACAGGTGGCAGGCATTAGACAGCTAGTTTCGGAACCCACTCGTGAGGGAGCAATCTTAGACCTCGTACTCTCAAATGGGGGCAGTGAGAGGATCTCAGATCTAGAAGTGGGTTGCCATCTGGGGACAAGTGACCATCAAACAGTGTGGTTCACATTAAACTCAGCTACAGAGTCAAGCCATACAAAAGTGAGGGTACTGGACTTTAAGAGGGCTGACTTTGGCAAGACGGGAGAGTGTCTCAGAAAAGCACTAGCAAACAGGTTAGAAGGAGGTGTGGAGCAACAATAGGGAATTATCAAAACTGCCATCACAGAGGCAACAAGCCTTTGTGTGAAGCAAATAAACAAATCAAAACAAAAGAAAAGCCACCATGGTTCTCAAGAGAGTGGATGGAAAGTCAGGGAGAAAAGATAGCATTCTGGAAGTATAAGGAACACAGAAGGAGCAGGACAGAGAGCTGTACCAGTTAAGGCAGAAAGAAGCAGGAGGGAAGTCAGAATAGCAAAGGCCCAAACTGAGGAAAAGATAGCCAACTCAGTTATGAAGGGGATAAAACCTTGTATAGGTACATCGCAGCATAGAAAGACAAAGGGAGGGATAGTGAGGCTGAATAGAATGAATGGTGGTTGGGCAGAGGGGTGACTGTGAAAGGTAGAGATACTAAACAAATATTTTGCTCAGTATTTACAAAGGAAGAGGGGAGGTACCTAAAACAAACAGTAGAAACACTCTGGATACAGAAGTTGATACCAGCCCATTTACAGAAGAAAGGGTTCTGAAATAACTCTTAAAACTGAAGATGGACAAAGCAATGAGGCCTGATGGGATTCATCCCAGAATTCTAAAAGAACTAAGGGTAGAACTCGTGACACCACAGACTACCCTCTTTAACAAATCATGGGAGGATGGGGTGGTACCCGAGGACTGGAGGAGGGCAGATGTGATTCACCTTCACAAAAGTGGGAGCAAGGCAGAAGCAGGAAACTACAGACCTGTTAGTTTAACCTCAGTGGTAGGGAAAATGATGGAATCACTTCTGAAGGAAAGAACTGTTGAGAATCTAGAGGCCAGAGGGGCTCAGGACCCAAGGCAGCATGGATTCACAGCAGGAAGGTCATGCCAGATGAATCTGATAGATTTCTTTGACTGGGTGACCAAAGTAGTAGATCAGGGAAGGGCTGTGGACATAGCCTACCTAGACTTTAGCAAGGCATTTGACACAGTCCCACACAAAAGATTAATGTACAAGTTAGCCAGCCTGGGAGTGGGTCCCAAGATGACAGCCTGGGTAAAGAATTGGCTGGAGAATAGGACACAGAGAGTAATAGTAAATGGAGTCCACTTGAAGAAAGGGGTTACTAGTGGGGTACCGCAGGGTTCAGTATTAAGGCCGGTCCTCTTCAATGTCTTTATAAGTGACATTGCAGAGGGACTGGAAGGAAAAGTATGTCTCTTTGCAGATGACACAAAGATCTGCAATAGAGTTGATGCACAAGGTGGGGTGTAAAGGAAGAAAGGGACTTGGCAAGGTTAGAGGAATGGTCAAAATGTATGGCAGCTTAGATTCAATGCTAAGAAGTGCAAGGTAATGCACCTGGGAAACAAAACCCAGGGGAAGAGTACAAAATGGGGGTGAGATACTAACAACAACAAAATGGAAAGGACCTGGGGTAGTCATATCAGATGACCTAAAGGTGGGCAAGCAATGTGAGAGGCAGCAAGGATGGCTGGGGATACTGGGATGCATAGGAGAGGCATCACCAGTAGAAAACAGGAAGTTATTATCCTCTGTACAGACAATCTGGTCATACCCCATCTGGAGTACTGCATGCAGTTCTGGAGACCCAATCTCTGCAAAGACATAGACAGGATGGAAGCTGTCCAGAGGAGGGCACTAAAATGGTGCAGGTTCTGCACCGAAGACATATGAAGAGAGACTTAAGGAGCTTAATATGTATAGCCTCGAGGAAAGGAGGGAGAGGGGGACATGATAGAAACTTTCAAGTACCTCAAGGAATCAACAAAGTCCAAGAGGGTAGCATCTTTCAAAAAGAGGTGTGCAAGAACAAGGGGGCACAATTGAAGATAGAAGGGGTGCGTCTAGAGGTAATTTAAGGAAGTATTTTTCACAAAGAGGGTTGTGGATGCATGAAACGGCCTTCTGAGGAGGTTGTGGAGTCAAAAACAGTGGTGGAATTCAAGCATGCATGGGACAGTCATAAGGCAATTCTAGGGGGTTGGGGCAGGAAGAAGCAGGCTGCTGGTTAACTAGGATCTTCAGCTTATCCATTAGGTAGGGAAATGGGCAGACTGGGTGGGTCAAGCGGTCCTTATCTGCTGTCAAACTCTATGTTTCTACGTTTATATGTGATGTGGATACGCTTCATAGTTTTTAGTAAAGAAAGAATGACAACTCATTGTCATACATTCATGGAAGATATTCCAATTGTTTGCTGTGGAAAATTTTGTAAAGAATTGTGTAAGTTTGTATGTCTTTTAAAGGCTTTTGTGCCGAACAATAAACTTTTTGAACCTGAACTAGTGCTGTTTCCCCTTTTAAACAGCCTGTGTTCCTCATGGCACCTGCGCAACAATTCCCTAACACATGAGTAAATGTGTATTTGTTTCTCTGGCCTTTTTGTTGACAGCACTGCAGTGTTTTGAGGTTATTTTAAAGTAGCAGTACTAGTTTGACACAACCACTGTTTCTTGGCTCATTTAAGTGTTTCCCCTCTCGATTTGCAACCAACATGCATTTTTTCCCTTTATTTCCCATAGTTTTGTGAACTAAAAATATTTTCTACACATCAAACTACTGGCACGGATATGAAGCTTCATTATGCATGTCTCAGTCTCTCTAGTATTATAGTTCAGACCACATGGTAGTGCAGGAGTGTCTCATAGCATTAAAGAATTGTCTCCACTTCAGTGTCAATGCCACAGACAAGCTACCTCAGCATGCTCTACTCTACATTTCATTTTAGTTTAGTTCAGAGTCATGGCTCGACCTATCACCCACCTGCCTCCCTGCTGCTTTTCATTATCTTCCCACTCAGAATGACACCAGAGTGTAGTTCGTACTACGTGGTGCAGTGCAGCCAGAAGAGTGATAAATCCTAAAGTAATTTGCATCACCAGGTAAGGAAAAAGGTCCGGCTCCCCATACAATGCACAAGGGAACGCTGGACCTCGCCCAACAAATAACACACCAAAATCTCGCCAATGGAAAATTATGTACACAAATGCCCTCAGTCTGGGAAACAAGATCCCAGATCTGCAGGCAACAATGATAGATGCTAAACTGGACATAGCATCCATTAGCGAAACGTTGTTTACTAGTAACCACACTTGGGAGACTTCAATACCCGGCTATGTACTATTCAGAAGAGACTGCGGTACAAAAGGGGGAGTGGAGTGGCCCTTTATGTCAATGAAGATATCAAAGCTACAGAAATTCATAATACACATAAGGAGCCAGAAGAAATGTGGGTCACCCTGGAAACAGGAACTGGGAGAGCCATACGAACTGAGGTTGTCTAGATGCCTTCAGACCAAGGGGAGGACATAGACACATTACTGTTAGAAGATATGCAAAACATGACAGCTAAAGGGGAGGTTCTGATAATGGGAGACTTCAACATGCCAGATACAGATTGGTCAATACCAGCAAGAATATCCACCAGAACCAGACACATGGTGGATTCTCTGCAGGGGAGAGCCTCAAACAACTGATACAACAACCCACAAGAGACAGGGCTACCCTAGATCTAGTACTGGCTAATGGGGAAAGGATCACAGATCTCCAGGTAGAAGGTCACCTGGGGGCCAGTGACCATCATGTGGTATGGTTCAATTTGGCCACCAAAACTAAATCATCCCATTCCAAGGCAAAAATATGGGACTTCGGAGTAGCTGACTTTGATACGATAGCCAACAGAGTTAAACTACCCCAGCAAGAAGAAATACAGTTGAGGAGGTACGGGCAAAGTTGACCAGCATTAAGGATGCAATACTGGAAGCAACATCCTATTGTGCTAGAGAGAAAAGCAGGAGCAAAAGAAAGAAGAAACCTCTTTAGGTCTCAAAAACAGTAGCAGAAAAGGTCAGAGCCAAAAGGCTGGCCTTCAGGAAATATAAGGGAATGCAGTGGGATGAAGATAGGGAAGCATACCAAACTTCCCTAAGGAAAGCAGGGAAGGCAGCAAGGCAGGCAAAGGGCCAAACCAAGGAAACACTAGCACGAACAGTAAAAGAAGGGGACAAGACTATCTATAGATACATTAGTGACAGGAGAAAGTCCAGAGGGGGAATTGCTAAGATCAAAGGAGATAAGAGGGAGTGTGTGGAGGAGAACCAAGGAAAAGCATTTATCTTAAATAGATACTTCTGCTCATTATTTACTGAAGAGAAGGTAGGGCAGGGCCCACAGCTCAGCACCATGGACACAGAGGGGAAGGAGGTGTGCACTGGTCCCTTCACAAAAGAAAGGGTCCTACAAGAGCTCAATAAGCTCAGGGTGGACAAGGCAATGGGACCTGATGGCATACTTTCCAGGGTACTAAAAGAGCTAGGGGTGGAACTAGCAGAGCCATTAGCAGAACTGTTTAGTGAGTCTCTGAGCACAGGAGAGGTCCCAGAAGACTGGTGGAGGGCTCATGTGATCCTGCTTCACAAGAGTGGTAGCAGAGAAGAGGCAGGGAACTACATACCAGTCAGTCTTACCTCAGTAGTGGGCACGATTATGAAGGCACACCTTAAGGAAAGAATAGTGCAACATCTGGAATCCATAGGAGCACAGGATCCAAGACAGCATGGGTTTACAACAGGAAGGTCCTGTCCAACTAATCTCAAAGATTTCTTTGACTGGGTAATCAGAGTGGTGGACCAAGGGGGTGCAGTTGATGTCACCTACCTTGACTTCAGCAAAGCTTTCGAAACTGTTCCACATAGAAGACTGATTAATAAGCTGGGTAGGCTCAGGGTGGGTCAGAAGTTGGTGAATTGGGTAGCAAACTGGTTAGTGGGCAGAAAACAGAGTGTAGTGGTAAACAGTATACAGTCAGAAGAGAAGCAAGCCACAAGTGGGGTACCTCAGGGATCAGTCCTGGGGCTGGTCCTCTTCACTATCTTCTTCAGTGACATTGCAGATGGACTGGAGGTTAAGGTTTGTCTGCTTGCAGATGACACCAAGCTGTGCAACAGAGTAGATGATCCAGATGGGGTGGGCAGAATTAGAAGAGATCTGGATAAACTGGCAAAATGGATGGAAAAGTGGCAACTGGGGTTTAACACAAAGAAGTGCAAGATCATGCACATAGGGAAGAGAAACAATGAAGCCACCTATAGGTTGGGAAGGGAGTTGCTGGCAATCACAAGGGAGGAAAGAGACTTGGGCATCATCATCACAGATGACCTGAAATCATCCAACCAGACCACTAAAGCAGTAGGTAAGGCTACAGGGATGTTGGGGTGTATTAGTAGGGGTATCACAAGTCATAAAGGGAGGTAATAATCCCTCTTTACAGGACACTGGTTAGGCTCCTTCTGGAGTACTGCGTACAGTACTGGAGGTCACACCTGCACAAGGGCATTAACAAAATGGAGGAAGTCCAGAGAAAGGCAACCAAAATGGTGCAGAGACTGCAGCAGAAAACATATGAGGACAGATTAATGGAGCTCAATATGTATTCCCTAATGCAAAAGAGGAAGCAAGGTGATGTGATCAAAACATTTGCACATCTTAAGGGCATTAACAAGGTGAAAGAGTCCAACATGTTTCAATATAAGAAAAATAGCAGGACAAGAACACACATCATGAGGTTAGGGGAGGCTGATTAATGTGTAACATGAGGAAATTATTTTTCACAGAAAGGGTGGTGGATGCATGGAACGGCCTACCTCAAGAAGTGGTGGCTATGAATACAGTGCAGGGCTTCAAGCAGGCATGGGATAGGCATAAAGGAGCAGTACAAATGTTGTACCAGGGCTATGCCCTTATCGTCCCACATACACCTCACACTGTATTTCTGGTATAGTATATTGTGATTCTGTCATTTTGCACTAACATATAGATATAGGCACCCATCATATAAGCATGAGTGCTAGGAATGTGCTTTGCTGCTAATATTTGCTAATGTTTATAATGCATGATTCATTATACCTCACTATAATACATTTATCTAGATTATGTTTGTCTTTCATACATATATTCTACATATAATCTACCTAATCACTGATAAGATGACTCTGAGAGATCATCAGTGATTATTGTGTACTTGTATTCTCATATAATCATATATAGTGTGCATTTTACACTCAGGCAGATATGCCACATGTAATAGAGCCCTGTCAGCAGTTCTTTTTGTCTAAGCAAGCTGACAGAGAGAAATCCTTTGTTATGTCTTATACTATACATAAGCAAGAAATACCACATGTAGTTTAAACCAGTCAGAATTTCTTTTGTCCAAGCTATAATGCTAATGGAAGCATATTCTGTTTTATATGATACTCATTAGTAATTCTGTCTCCTAAATCATCATCCAATGGAGAATGACTTAGGGCCAATACAAACTGTTTCTCATATCTGTAACTATGAGGTAATCTCTGTTGCTATGCTGTTATCTGTAGTATTTAGCTATCTGCAACCCACTGTAGCTCCTCTAGAAGAGAAGAACGGGGAGATAGAATTAGATCTTGGAGAACCTGAGGTACTACAATCATGGAGATAATGTACATTTTTCAGGAGAAGAGGTGAAAAACCCATCTCCTTTGTGATTTTCTTTGTCACATGCTTGGCGTAAGTAGTATAATAAGTTTCATTAGTACTCCTTGCTTGTTTACGAATGTTTCTTGGCAAACAATGAGACACAAGAATATGTATTTTTATTATTTACCCTACACACCGAGAGTGCTTAGGCAACATATATGGTGACCGTGAGTGGAGTCTGCATATGAATAAATAGTCCATTGACAGAGTAAAGGCCTATGGCACATTCATAATGTAGAAAAAAGCATTTGTCAATGCTGAATGTTTGCTTGCTGGTATTAGCTTTGGAAATGCAGGAGTTAGACAGATGCATAATTGGAATGGCAGTGAAGTATTGAACTTAATGCCAATCCCACCTCCACCCTGCAGAGACAGACAGACATTGGGGTATGCGTTTGGATTGTCGCCCATAATGTTCATGCCATTTCACTTCACCCTATCCTGTAGACACCAACAAGTATTGAGGTGTGCCTTGGGGAGTTCAGCTTTACAGTTACCCAGTTTCATAAGGACATACACTGAAATGGGTGCTGTATAGGAGAATGGGGTGAACTCTGGAGTTGAAGAGTCCAAGGCACACCTTGATGCCTGTCACTGGCTGTGAGGGCAGGTGGGGGTGGAATGGCATGAGCATCACAGACGGCAATACAAAGGCACACCCCTGATGTCTGTCAATCAGTACAGGGTGGGACGTTATGATTAGAAACTCTAACGCCCCTGGCGTTTGTTGGTATTTGCACTACAAATTTTCAACATGGCCTTTTTGTGACCCCCACCTTATGAAAGCATTTGGGACCTCTTCTCATGAACAGTGGCACTGTGATTTTGTTAACGTGTCCCGAACTTCGAGTCCCCACAGTGACTGTGCCATTCTGTGCCAGTTGTACGAAAACACAGATTGGGCAGGATGTGAAGAATGACAGCTGTACCATTCATAGGGAGGTGTGAAGAGATGGCAATGTTGAAAATCTGTAGTGAAAATATTAAAAATGCTCAAACTTCCGAGCATACATGGAAACTGCACAATGCATGCATGTAACACAGTCATTTAGTGGAATTATTTCACCAAATTTTCCACATAGGCATATTGTGGCCGCTGCTAATGAACACTATCACTATGATTTTTTTAATCTGCCCTGAACATTGATTTCCCACAGCAACCGCACTATTCTGTGCCAGATGAATAAATGCATATTTTGGGCAGGATATGAAATATGACAGCTGTACAGTTCATAAGAAGGTGTGAAAAATGTCAATGTTGAAAATCTGGAGTGAAAATACTTCTAATGCGTAAAATTACGAGGGTGCGTGGAAACTGCGCAACATATGCTTGCAACACAGTCATTTTATGGACTTTCATCACTAAATTTCAACAGAGGCATTTTAGCATCTCTGCTCATGAGCATTGTCACTGTGATTTTCTTAATCTGTCCTGAACACTGACTTCCCACAGCAACCGCGCTACTGTGTGCCGGAAGCGCGAAAATGCATTTCGGCCAGGATGTGAAAAATGACAGCTGCATTGTTTATAAGGATGTCTGAAAAACATGCCAATGTTGAAAATCTGGAGTGAAAATACTACAAATTTGCAAAGTTACAAGGGTGCGTGGAAACTGCACGATGCACGCTCGTAACACAGTCATTTTCTGGATGTTTGTCACCATATTTTCAATATAGGCGTTTTAGGACCTCTGCTCATGAACAGAGTCACTGTGATTTTCTTAATCTGCCCCAAGCACTGATTTCTTTCCCACAGCGACCGCACTATTTTGTGCCAGAAGTGTGAAAACACATTTTGGCCAGGATGTGTAAAATGACAGCTGCACTGTTCATAAGGAGGTGTGGAAAAATGCCAATGTTGAAAATCTTGAGTAAAAATATTACAGCTTCGCAAAGTTATGAGTGTGCATGGAAACTGCTCATGCACAACAGTAAAACAGTCATTTTTTGGATTTATTTCACCAAACTTGCAACATAGGCTTTTTGAGAGCCCACCTCATGAACATTGGCACTGTCAATTTGTTAGTTAGTCCCAAAAGGAAATTCCACAAAGTGACCATGAAATCACCTTTTGGGATGGAAAAACACTGTGTCAGTGACTGAATTCATGAGAAGGAGTCCCAATAACCCTATGTTGAAAATTTGCTGCCACATAATGCTTCTTACACATGTGCACAAGCAAACATAAAAATGGGCAGACTGGATGGGCCTTGCAGTCCTTATCTGCCATCAACTTCCATGTTTCTATCTTTAATTACCTGCCAGTCCCTGAAAAAAGGATCAGCCTAATCAACCGACACAACCGACATCCAACTGCTTGCCTTTAGTTGCCTTTTCCATCACAGTGCCTCATCTCAGATGCCATTTCTCCTTGCAGCTCAACTGGGACTCAGGATACCGTGTGCGGAAGATGTCATGAGACACACCAATTGCTGGGCTGGCAGATCAGAGGAGTGGCACTGGAAAGCCAGAGGTGCTGGGACTGTGCACACAACACTGGCAGGGACTTAAATTAAAGGAACAGAAAAAAAAAGGAAGGGGGTTCGGGGGTTGGGGGTTGAACCTGATGAACCCTAGTTGGCAATGGGCCTGCATTATGACAAATTATTGACTAGCCAGACACCTGTTTTACAAGCCTAAGTTACTAAATTGGTCTTAACAGAGAGTCATAGTATACTTATGATTAATTGTCCCTTAAAGCAATAGCATAAATATGTTGGTAAATTATCAATGTTATTAACTTACATGTATTATCTACCAGTGCTACCAACAGTAATCTATTAAAAATATGCATAATCCCAGTCTTATTTATTTTTTAGTGCACCTCTGCCCTTCCAGGTGGTGCCGCTAGTTTCCATATAGTCCAAGAAGAGTCCATATCACGGTAATGTTCAGATGCCCCAGCAGCTGAGCTGTGGCCTCATAGTGGGAGTGGAAAAGATTCAGGATCATGTCAATATATAAAACATACTTCATAAAATTAAGTACTTAGCAAGGCAGCATTGAACTGGTGGCAAGTTAGTATAATTCGCTACTTTCAGATGGTAACAGTCTTTCATTGCTTTTCTGCTCTACTTTTTCAGAGCAGTAACCATAGTTAATTTTCTATTACTAAGAGATTATGGCTTAACGTAATGTTACCCTTGCAGTTAAGAATATTGACATAATTGCATCATTAAGATTAGGAAACATTCTCTGTCATGTCAGGGGATGGGTTTCAAACTGGCCTCAGAGATGTCATGATGCTGCGGAAATGAATGAAAACTGGATTTAAGACAGATTTAGCACTTGGTTTGAGTCTCAAGATACTTATGAAAGTGCATTGAAATTAGTGTATCTCAGTATTCATACTGTAGATCATGAGATGCTGAATATGAAGACTGGAAAGCTGTACTGTACTGTACTTGTGGCTTAAAGTGTTTTTCTACTATCCAGAAAAACTTCAAAATACGATATATCGACAGAATTCAACTTATGTTTAATTTATTTTGTGGATGTACATCCCCACAATCAGTTACAGAGAACATATGCATGAAAATGCATCTTTGTCCCCCAGACCTCATTTTATCCTCCTATACCCTCCTCTCTGAAAGAATAATTCTGTTTCAGACATCATCATCCGTTGCTACGAAAAGTCTTCTGATAGCACACACCAACGATTATGACTTCAGTGTGTTGGGGGGGTAGCTATAGGAGGAGATAAAGTTTGAAGCACAAAATAAATCCTATTTTCATGTAAGTGACCTGTGAAAGAATGAGGGCAGATAAACACAGAAAACTAAAAAAATATCAGCCGAACTATGTCTGAATATTTTATTTTAAAAAGTTTTCCTGGATACGGGACACATGCTTTAAATGCTTAATGAGCCCATACAGCTGTGCGCTATTTTATACCAGTGTACATAAAATGTATTCCACAAGTGTAAAAATGCTGCACCAGCTGGCTAATATACCTCTGAGTCATTGCTGCAGGATAGGACTCTTATGTTCCATTGCCACATATGTGCAAATCTGGGCAGGCATCCATCTGGTTGGCTTTTATACATTCAAAAGAAAACATATTTCAGGTCTCAGATTACTGAATAAAGAAAAGAAGAACATTCTCTTAGATAAGTACTCAGTGTTTTCCTTGATTAAAAAGATGGAATAAATTGGAAGGAATAACAAACTGACTAATTAATGGCACAATTAAATAAGAGTAGTACTACCAGTGTTTTCATAAAATGCATATGGTTTTCTCTCTGGTGTCAACAACTGTTCAGAATTTTTATGGTGCTAATGATGAACTAAACGTATCAATGTTATCTGCATTTGAGCAATGGCACATGCTGCTTCTGACAAAACATTAAAATAAAAAGAAATAAATTAAAGACAACAGCAAACCAAAATGTTACATGTGGTTTCATCTCTAGTTGTGTTGTGAAAAAGGTGGTGTTGTATGCATGATGGCCCATAAGAAGCGCAATGCGCTTCCATGCCAGCAACCCAGGTTATGGAACAAACTCCAGAGTCAGTGATTGGATGGTTAGGCTAGTAGGTAGCTCTGCTGATGGTATTGTACCCCAGCCAGAGAAAGGGAGGGAAGTGGCATGCTCCCATGCTGCAGTGGCTCCTGCTATTGGGCAGAAGTGCTTACTCTCCTGGCAGGAGCACACTGCATGTATTCGAGGTGAGACTCCCATGTGCATACATGCCGCCTGGAGTTCTGGGAAGAAAATGGAGAAAAGAAGATGCTGCCTGTGCAGGATCATGGCAAGGCCCTTGCAGGCTGTACATCACAGACCAGCACCTGCCACCACTGAATCAGGACACCCATAGGGGTATACCCAGGATGGCCCCATCATGGGGAGGGGATTGACTGACCTTGATTGAGCTTAGGTAGTAGTAGTAATAATGCTTTTGACACCGGTGACCTGGATTTGGGAGTGAGCCCGCATCACTAAGAAGTGGGGGTAGGGGAGAAGGATCAAAATTCTTAGTGGATGCTCTTCTCCTCTGCAGATGGAGGGTTGTCAGCTCTAATGCTATATTGCCACCTAGGAGACCGCAGATACATTGCATATGGAGTGGCTCACTAGGTGGGAGGGACACTGCCTGTGACGCACTCTGCATGCCAGTGTGTGTGATCTTGTATGCCTTGCACTCTGGTGTCCCAGGGAATCAGGCACAGAAAATCGTAAATCCTGGGCCCTTCAGGATGACAAACTGATCCTCTTGCTATCCCCACACCAGTGATGAAGCCCTAAATTGAGTTTGGATCCTGACCTGTGGCAGGGGTTGGAGACCTACCATCCCTGTCATGGGACTAAGCTGTGAGGAAGTTGGAGCAGAGGTCTGTCCTTGTGAAGCTGGGAGATAAGGCTGGGGGAGAGGATTGGTTCACAAGCTAGCAGGACTGGAGTTCGGAGCAGAAAAGGAATAGCAAAATAAAAACAAATAACTGACCTTGATCAAAAAATGGTATTAATGTGGCCAGGGGGATCATTCTTATGGTTGTAAGAGTGGTCTCACATGTTCAAAGTTTCAGAATTGCTTACCTTTTGTTTATGGTTCTCATGCCCTAATTATGCATGTGAGACCATTTTTATAACCACAAGAGTAAACAAACATTTGTCAATACTGAACGTTCACTTGCAGGTTTGTGCTGTGCAGATGTTTGGAACTGATAATGCAGAGGTGAGCAGCAACATCCAGGCACCGGCGTTGTCACTTGCTCTGTTTGTGTCTGGCCACAATTGCCTCCAAGGGACACTGTTTCACTATTGTACTGCAATTGGGGGATCCTACAGTACATGGCTGGGGGGGGGGCCTCTCTGTCTCTGTCTCTCTCTCCTCTCACCAATAGCTGGGTCTCTGTTACTTACCTAGTCTGTGACACCCTGCAACCACGAAGAATTACAGGGAAGCCTGCACTGTCACCCTCTCTCCTGACAGCTGTCACAACTCCTGACCAATCTGCCTCTTGCCCTTTGCTTCCCGCTCTCTCTCTGGCTTGGCACATAATTGACAGAGGCAATCCAGAGGCACACAGACAATAAGAGGCACACTGACAGCACACAGCACAACTTCTGTATGCCTTGGTGAAGGATATGCTCACTGGGGAAACTCTGTTGCAGTGTATGTGTCTCTCTCCCCAGTGTGTCTTTCGTACGCCCTTTGCTGAACTACACACTGATCAGGGGAGGTGTCTCTTGCCCTGTCTCTCTCGCTCTTCTGAGTGCAGGAACACCATACAGCATTCACACTATGGGACCATACATTGGGTACATGACTCCTGTTTGGAAGGGGGCCGGAAGGGGTAACAAGGGGCAAGGTTCACTTAGGATATTACAAGGACAGCACTGAAGGCAGAGACAGCTGCAACCTGCTCCACTCAGCGGAATCGTGCACTGGATCAGAGGCATGATGACAAAATAGTGCTGGATACACTAACCACTGAGTCAGTGGAAATCCGTGGGCCAGGTGGGTGGGTAGTAAAGCACTAGGGGCTGCACTGTCTGGCTGGGTCCCTGGAGATCTGTGGAGTGAGTGGGTGGGTAGCAACATACTGGCAGCCAGTGGACATTGCAGACCAGGGAATACAGTAAACAGAGCAGCACATGTAGTACCTGTCTCTCTCTCTTGCTGATTGCCATTGGAGGGGGAGGGACAGCAGCAGGGCACCGGCTGTCAGCATGCTGAGCATAGCAGAGGGAGTGGACACACAGGGAGCACCATTCCATGATCATCTGTACACTGCCTTCAATCCATTATACATTGAGTGGGTGCTTGTGGAGAGAGGAACAGGCACCCTAACTCTGTTCTGCAGGTCTGTACTGGCGGTGACCACAGGACAGGGAATGGACAGTGTGGGATGGCCCGAGGAGGACTTGTAACTGCTTCCAGTGTCTCTTTATGTGTCTGACAGAGGTGCAATGTGCAGAAAGGTCTGCAAGAGCATAGGTAAGGGCAGAGTGCTCCCCAAGGGGAGAATTCAGTTGTTTGCTGGGCAGCATTATGTAAATTAAAGAAGACAGCCACTGTCTGATAGGAGTGTCTGATTTCTTTCAAATACACAAAGTTTCTGCCCCTGCACTTACATTGCTTTGTACTGTTTGTACCAACTGCATTTTGCTAATTGTATTTCACAACTACTGTTTCCAAGTCTACCCAAATGTATTACACTCTCCTGTATATTTCTTGTACTACCCTATATCTATGTAGTTGAACTGTATGTATCTGGTATTACTATTTTTCAGGAATTGCATGTATCTGTTATTACCCTTTGTGCCATTTGTATGGCCCGGGTCATGCCTGAAAATGGTCCCTTCAATCAGCGCACCTACCCAGTAATCAGATAAATAAAATAAATGTATGTCAAAATTCTTTGAGGGCTGACCAGGTGGTACTGAGGGTTCAGGCACTGGATGCCACACCTTACCAGTAACTCAGGTTCGGATATAGACTTGGGTCATTGGGGGCCTCGGTGAGGGAGGGAGATCACTGAGGATCTGGAGGACTTCTTTCTCATCCCAGGAAGGGTTTCAGTGCCTGGTACTCATCTGGCTCCTAGCATCAGCCAGGGGACAGGCAGGCTGGCGCTGACAGCATAAGACGAGTGAACGGCAGGTGTCAATGCACCATGAAAAAAAATGTGCATGGGGATGCCTGGGCAGCACTACATGCTACCTCCCCAGGAAGAAAAGCAGAAGCTGGAGATCTGAGTTGCCACTGACCCTGACCATCTGGTAGTCCTGCACCCCACCGAACAGCAGGGCCATGTTGCACACCGCACGAAAGTGTATGAAGGTGTCCCAAAGGAAGAACATGAGAACAAGGCTGGGGCATCAGGAAAAAGAGCACTAAAATAAGTGTTTACACATGTGTAAGAAGAAAAACCTAGGATATGTACAGTACAGACACATACAGGCATGAATGTTTTGGCCTTGATACAGTAAACTCAATATGAATGCCAAAGTACTTTAGAAGAGGACAATTTAAAAGCATAGACTATGGAGACAAACAGAGCGCATTTAAATCACTCAAAAAGCTAAAGCAGAGCACTGTACTCACACCCTAAAGAGATACACCACTGTAATAACATGACAGTGTGAAGCGCACCTATGTCCCTTTTTAATGTATGTAAAAATGTCAAGATGTCAATAGAATCTAAATAAAAAAAAAACATTTAAGGTGTGTGGACCAGTGGATTCTCTTGTTTTCCCTTAACGCTTTTCCCATGCTACCTGTGATGCAGCATCTCGTTTTCAGTGGGGTCCTGTTTCCACCCATATTTCTAGTTGGGTGTGCTGAGACAGAAGGAAGTGTTTATGTGACTCACTCAGGGTCACATTATGAATAGATGGCTCTATATAGACCACTTGTACTTGAAGTGCTCTATTACACTGCCTCTCACTGGCGATGGCAGAGCCCATCTCAGCCTCATGGTTCCCATATCTAAAGGGGTTGCTATATTTTACAGGGAAAGGGAATGGTTGACAGGGAAATCATTCCAGAGACACAAAAAACAGGGTCATAGGAAAATCCTGCTGGAGTTTCAGGGGGACAATAATCCATGAACAGCCGGCCTGTTGGTGCAGCAGTTGGGCTACTGCTCATGACACCAGCAACTCAGGTTCGGGAACGAGCTTGGGTCACCGGGATCCAGCAGAGGGGAGGAGGATCTAACATCCCACAGGATGCTCTCCATCTCCAGGGTGGCAGGGCAGTATGCTAAGTCATCACAATCTGAGACGGTGTACTGTAATCAGTTTTTATATCTTTCATTGTGTTGCTTGCATGCATGTGCAAGAAACACACTGCTTCAGTGGGGCAAGTTAATGAGATGCCTTCATGCTCAAAGAAACTCATGTTACGATCAGCTGTGTTCTGTAAACACATTAGTCTGCAGCTGTTATCTCCCATGGCCTCCCCCCACATTCTCTCTCTCTCTCCCTGTCTCTCTCTCTCACACACACACACACACACACACACAGGCATGCATAGGGGGGACAGCTGCATTCTTTACAGTGGGGTCAGCTCTGAACTGACAGAGCCAGAGATTTACAATTCTCATTTAACTACTAAGTGGTCCAGCACTCCACTTATGTGTTTCTCACATGCAGGAAGTGTGGACAGTTGATCAGCTGGTCCAATCAGTACAGATCATTATGGCTTCAGGAATCTGGTTGTTTTTTTCCCACCCAGTGACTTAACAGAGAAGCTATACTCAAAAGACAGCTCTATATGCAGTCAACTGGTGGAAAAGTTAACACGAGTCTGGATTTTTTTTACTATTACCTCTGCAGTGGGAAACTGAAAATGATTCTCCACAAACTGGGAAAAGTCCTATGCGGTATTAATCAGTACAGGTACTGTCCTACTGGAATTGTGAAAAATGTAAATTTGTTGTAGTATGCAATGCTTTTAAGTAATTATTTCTCAGAAGCATAGGCAGAAGAGTTAATCCCTGGTAATACTACATCTGACACAATCACACATTGGCTACATCTTGAGATTTCAGATGTCAAAATGAATCACATAAGAGCTTATATCACCTTATTATTATTGTATTAGGAGGGACCTCTTGTAAATGAGTGTGTTCAATTGTGTTTTCCTGCAAATAAATTGGAAACTTGAACTTGAAACTTTTATTAAGAGTACACAGTGATCCTGTATATGTAGTAACTTGACTTCCCTATCTTACAGTATTGATGCTGTGTAATGTAGTCATGAAAATATTTTAATAAAATCATTTAACAATAAAATCATTTAACAATCCTCATTTTATGGCCGTTGGTGCCAGATATGTTTTTTTCAACCTTGGTGCATATCTCAGGCATTTTTGAGAATTTAGCAACCAAAATTTTCAACATGGGGTTATTGGGATCCCTCCTCATGAATTCAGCCACTGTTATGGTGTTCTTCGGTCCTGAAAGGTGATTCATGGTTACTGCATGGAATCACTTTTTGGTCCCGATTAAAGAAATGACAGTGCCACTGTTCAGGAGGCGGGCTCTCAAAAAGCCTATGTTGCAAAGTTGGTGAAAAAATCCAAAAAAATAACTGTTTTACAAGCATGCATTGTGCAGTTTCGATGCACGCTTGTAACTTTGCAAATCTGTAATATTTTCACTCAAGATTTTCAACATTGCCATTTTTCCACGCCTCCTTATGAACAGTATAGCTGTCATTTTTCATGTCCTGACTGGAATGTGTTTTCGCACTTCTGATGCAGAATAGCACGGTCGCTGTGGGAAATCAGTATTAGGGGCAGATTAAGAAAATTACATTGACACTGTTCATAAGCAGTGGTCCTAAAATGCCTATGTTGAAAATTTGGTGACGCAAGTCCTTTAAATGACTGTGCTATAAGCGTGCATTGCACAACTTCCACGCACCCTTGTAGCTTCACAAATTTGTAATATTTTCACTCCAGATTTTCAACATTGCCACTTTACCACACCTCGTTATGAACAGTACAGCTATCATTTTCCAGTTCTCACCCAAAATGTGTTTTCACACGTGTAGAGCACAATGGTGCATTTGGTGTGCGAAATGAATGTTCAGGACAGATTAAGAAAATCACAGTGACACTTTTCGTGAGCACAGTCTTAAACTGGCCACATTGAAAATTTGGTGACAAAAGTGTCTCCTGAGATTAAGCAGACAGATACTTTATTAGAAGTAGAAGGGATCTTATTTAGGGTTAAAGAAAAGAAAGTCAGTGTGTGTTCTGTGCTGGGAAGGGTACTGTATCAACTTACTTTGCTAAATCAGTAGCAGGAGAGAGAGAGAGCTTACCTGGGGGTGTGGCTTAGACAATATAAAAGCAGGTGACTCCAATTACAACTTCCTGTTGCTAGCCTTTGGAAGACAGAAATCTTGCTTGTAGAGCAGAAAGCAGCTAACTAAAAGAAGCTACCATTTTCATACTAATTTAACACTTCTATTTCAGCAGGAGTCAGCATCTGTTGAGATTAAGCAGACAGATACTTTATTAGAAGTAGAAGGGATCTTATTTAGGGTTAAAAAACAGAAAAGAAAGAAAGTCAGTGTGTGTTCTGTGCTGGTAAGGGTACTGTATCAACTTACTTTGCCAAATCAGTAGCAGGAGAGAGAGCTTAATTGGCGGTGTGGCTTAGACACTATAAAAGCAGGTGACTCCAATTACAACTTCCTGTTGCTAGCCTTTTTTTCTTAGTAATTGCTTTCCATCCCACCCACCCTCCCTGAGCCAGTTCTACTTTTATAGCAACTGGATTTGACTGACAACAGAAACTTCCTGTTTGGCAGGAGGAGGGAAGGATAAGAGAGAAATATTAGTTTTGTCAACCCTAAAGGGAAAAAGTAGCACGCCCCCCCCCCCCAGCTGCTGGTGGTCTGACACTGAGAAAGGAAGGAGGAGGCTACTGAAGAATATAGGAAGTTGCTGTCCCAGAACAGGAAGGGTAAGAGTTATAAGGAGAGGAGAGAGTAAGCAAACAGAGAAACGAAAGGGGACACAAAATAAGACATGATAGGAGTGCTGCAGTGCAATGGCTGTGGGGCGGCAGTGTTCCAGGAGACATTCTGGAGGCTGTGATGCTGCCCTATTTGCAGACACCTCTCTGGTCTGAGGGAGGAGGTTGCCCATCTCCAGGCTGACCTGGTTGGATTCATGAAACCTCCTCCCCCACCCAGGGACCACCAGGGCCAATGCTACTACCTCAGAGGTTGCCTTGAAAGAGGAGGGGCTGGACCAGAGTGGGCTCAGGGAGGGAGAGGGCGGTGGAACAGAGTTTCATCCCTCCAGCTGTACCTCTCCACAATTTATATGCTCTTCTGGTTGATAGTGGTTCCTCTATGGAGGCACCTGAAGTGGAGACCAAGAAGGATGCTGGGAACCTTTACAAGGGAGACCCACAGGAGGGTGGCATGGGACCCCACAGGGGAAGGAAACAACTCCTGGTGGGGGACTCAATCATTAGGGGGGTAGAAGTGGGGGAGGAAGGGAAGAGGGAGGTAAGGTGCCTGCCTGGTGCCACGGCTTGGGGGTACAGGAAGCGAATCCTCAGAATCGTGGGAGCAGCTGCACGAGGGAGGGAGCTGGATGTCATTGTCCACCTAGGGACGAATGACCTGGCTAGGAATGGGATCAGAGCAGTGCAAGAGGAGTTTGTAGAGTTGGGGAGGAGCCTTAGACAAGTAGGGCATACGGTAACCTTCTTGGAGGTGCTGCCTGTCTACGGCAAGGGTGATGCTAGGGTACTCCTCACCAGGGAATTCAATGAATGGTTGAAAAACTGGTGTGGAGCTCAGGGTTTTGGCTTCATTGAGGACTGGGGAGCCACCTGGAGGGATGCAGACCTATACTGGTGCGATGGTCTGCATCTGTCCGGGGGGGTGGACCAGAAACCTAGGTGAGAGGTTTAAATGCTTTATTGGCAAGCATTTAAACTAGCCAAGGGGGGAGGCACTGAAAAAGAGCAGGGAAAGCCCAGCCTCCCCCACAAAACACGGTAATTAGTGAGGTAAACACCAATGTACAGAAGTCATTTGGGAGCATGATAGAGGTAAATCTATAAAAAGGCAAAAGCAGTAAGGACAGGGATGGGGCTAAAAGGGGTAAGGCCATCAAAAAGTGGAGGGTGATGAGTACCAATGGCCATAATCTGTGTAACAAGCTCCCTGAACTAGTGGCCTTGATGGAAGAGGGTTGCCTGGATGTTGTGGCAGTCACAGAAACATGGTACACAGAGAACCATGACTGGGATGTCAACATACCCGGATACACAATCTACAGGAGGGACAGGGAGGTTAAAAGAGGAGGAGGAGTAGCTCTATATGTAAAGGAAGAGATCAAAGCAACAGAACTAAAGAGTAAACAGGGAGCAGATGAGGCACTCTGGGTCACCCTGGAGACAGAAAATGGCACCACAATCCACATGGGGGTTGTATAAAGACCCCCCATCTCAGGGGAAGGGAATAAACAAGGAAATGATAGAAGGCATCCTTAGAATGGCAGAAAAAGGGGCAATATTGTTGATGGAGGACCTGAATATGCCAGATGTTAACTGGAGCATCTTTGTAGCAGGCACATCCAAGAGCAGGGTCATTCTTGATGCCCTACCAAGGGCATGCCTCAGACAGCTAGTATTGGAACCCACTCAGGAGGGACGGAGCAATCTTAGACCTGGTACTCTCAAATGGGGATGGAGAAAGAATCTTAGATTCAGAAGTGGGTAGCCATCTGGGAACAAGCGACCACCAAACAGTGTGGTTCACGATAAACACAGCCATACAATCAAGCCATAGAAAAGCAAAGGTATTGGACTGTAGGAGGGCTGACTTTGGGAAAATGAGAGTGTGCCTCAGAAAAGCACTAGCAAACAGGCAAGAAGGAGGAATGGAGGAACAATAGGGAGTAATCAAAATAGCCATGACAGAGACAACAAGCCTTTGTGTAAAGCAAATCAACAAAACACAACAAAGGAAAAAAACCCTATGGTTCTCAAAAGAGGTGGCAGGGAAGGTTAAGGAGAAAAGGATAGCATTCAGGAAATATAAGGAAACACAGAAGGAGCATGACAGAGAACTTTGCCAGTTAAAGCAGAAAGAGGCAGGGAAGGCAGTCAGAATAGCAAAGGACATGGAGAGGGTTGTGGATGCAAGGAACAGCCTCCCTGAGGAGGTCGTGGAGTCAAGAACAGTGGGGAAATTCAAGAATGCATGGGACAGATATAAAGCAGTCCTACTGGGGGGTAGGAGGAAGTAAGCTGTTGATTAACTAGGATCTGCAGCTTATCTGTTAGGTAGGAAAATGGGCAGACTAGGTGGGTCAAGCGGTCCTTAACTGCCGTTAAATTCTATGTTTCTATGTAAAAGTCCATAAAATGACTGTGTTACGAGTGTGCATTGCACAATTTCCAGGCACCCTCGTAAGTTCACGAATCCGTAATATTTTCAGTCCAGATTTTCAACACTGACATTTTTCCACACATCCTTATAAACAGTACAACTGTCATTTTTCACACCCTGGTTGAAATGTGTTTTTGCACTTCCGTCACAGAATAGCATGGTCGCTGTGGGAAATCAGTATTTGGGACAGATTAAGAAAATCACAGTGACACTGTTCATTAGTGGAGGTTCCAAAATGTCTATGTTGAAAATCTGCAGTAAAAGATCCCTAAACTAATTACATTATGGGTGTGCGTTGCACAGTTTCTATGCACACTTGTGACTTCACCAGTTTTTTTATATTTTCACTCCAGATTTTCAACATTGCCTTTTTTTACACCTCCTCATGAACAGTACAGCTGTCATTTTTCACATCTTGTTCAAAATGTGTTTTCGTACCTGTGGTGCTAAATGGTGCAGTTGCTGTGCAAAATCACCTTTCAGCTAACGAACTGATAGTGTCACTGTTAATGTGGTGGGGTCACAAAAAGCCCATGTTGAAAACTTGGAGTAAAAATACCAAGAAACGCCCAGGGCATTAGGGTTTTCTACCATAACACCTCACCCTGTAGGGTCTGACAGGTGTCAGCGGTGTGACTTGGAACTGTCGACAGCAATGCTCATGCCATTCCACCCCCATCCCTACCCTGCAGCCAGTGACAGGCACCAAGGCACGCCTTGGACCCTTTGGCCTCAGAGTTCACCCCATTATCCTACACTGCACCCATTTCAGCATATTTTCTTATGGAATGAGGTGAGTGTAAAGCCTGAACACCCCAAAGCACACCTTGACACTTTTAAGTCTGCAGGGTAGGGCGAGGTGAAATGTTGTGACTGTTATGGGCAACGACCCAAAGGCATACACCAATGCCTGCCCATCTGATCAGGGCGGGGGTGGAGCTGGTATCAGTTCAATACTTCACTGCCATTCCTATACTGCCTCTCTCTAACTCCTGCACTTCCATTGCTAATGCCAGCAAGCAACATTCGGCATTGACAAATGCTTGTTTTTTTACCTCCTTCCCTGTGCCCCCAGGAGCCACTGTCTAGCTTTCCATTGTTGCCACAATGCAGCCTGTGGTAGCTGCATGCCAAGGAGGAGGGGTGTCTTGTTTATCTTTTTTTTCTTCTCCCTATATAAACCTGTTGCACAACAGTGCTCCTAAATAACTTTCCTATTCTTTTCTACAACTGACATACATTGGACACCTACGAAAGTTCTCACTTATTCCTTCTAAATCTTTTTCCATATTACTATTTTTTTTTTCACCTTCCATCCCTCACCTTGACCTCCCATAACCTTGCTGTAAGTGAAGAAAGCACAGAGATGGCTAACCTGCCAGACTTATTTTCTGGCTGATTAAATAAAGTACTGCACATCATTTTGAAAGTGGTAGTAAATAAAGTGCTCATGTGTAGCAATAAAGTGTCAGGTGTTTATGTGCAAATGTAAAATACATGCAAATGTTATTCATAACAAACATTATTAAAGGAGTATTGTCATAATTAATTAGAAATAGGAGATGCTGAGAAAGGGACTCCTGGCTGGCAAGTGAAGATTCAAAGAATTAATAAAGTTAAGGCTTGCCTTGTATTTCCCCTTATATGGCTGAAAATGAAGTATTATATAAAGTGACTGGGTGGACAGGAGCATAGAAATGTAGACTTTGACAGCAGATAAGGACCACTTGGCCCACCCAGTCTGCCCATTTCCCTACCTATTGGATAAGCTGCAGATTCTAGTTAACCAACAGCCTACTTCCTGCAACCCCCCACTATAATTGCCTTATGTCTGTCCCATGCATGTTTGAATTCCCCCACTGTTTTAGACCACACAACCTTTCCAGGAAGGTGGTTCCATGCGCCCACCACTCTCTCCATGAAAAAAAATTTCCTCACATTATCCCTGAGCCGTCCCCCCTCTAACTTTAAATTGTGCCCCCTTGTTCTTACACATCTCTTTTTTCTGAAAGATGCTACCCTCCTGGACTTTGTTGAATCCCTTGAGGTACTTAAAAATTTCTATCATGTCCCCCCTGTCCCTCCTTTCATCAAGGGTATACATATTAAGCTCTCTCAGTCTCTTTTCAAATGGTTTCTGATGTAGACCTTGCACCATTTTAGTTGCCCTCCTCTGGACTGCTTCCATCCTGTCTATGTCCTTGCGTAGATGAGGTCTCCAAAACTGCACGCAGTACTCCAGATGGGGTCTCACCAACTGTCTGTATAGAGGGATAACCACTTCCCTTTTTCTATTTGTGATGCCCCTCCCTATGCATCCCAGTATCCCCCTGGCTCTCCATACTGACTTCTCACATTGCTTACCCACCTTTAGGTCATCTGATATGACTACACCTAGATCCCTTTCCATTATTGTTGTCATTAGTACCTCCCCTGCTATTGTATACTCTTCTCGTGGATTTTTATTTCCCAGGTGCATTATTTTGCACTTCTTTGCATTGAATCTAAGTTGCCATATGTCTGACCATTCCTCCAACCTTGCCAAGTCCCTTCTCATCCTTTCTACCCCCCTTGTGCATCAACTCTGTTACAGATCTTTGTGTCATCTGCAAAGAGGCATACCTTTCCTTCCAGACCCTCTGCAACGTCACCTATAAAGACGTTAAAGAGGACTGGACCCAGTACTGAGCCCTGAGGTACTCCACTAGTAACCCCCCTTTCTTTATTTCCTTCTGTGTCCTGTTGTGCAGCCAGTTTGCTACCCAGGCTACTACCCTGGGACCAACTCCAAGGCTGGCTAACTTGATTATTAATCTTTTGTGTGGGACTATGTCAAATGCCTTGCTAAAGTCTAGGTAGGCCATATCCACAGCCCTCCCTGGTCAATTACTTTGGTCACCCAGTCAAAGAAATCGATTAGGTTTGTCTGACATGACCTTCCTGCTGTGAATCCATGCTGCTTTGGGTCCTGTGCCCCGCTGGCCTCTAGGTACTCAACAATTCTTTCTTTCAGAAGTGATTCCATCATTTTCCCTACACTGAGGTCAAACTTACAGGTCTGTAGTTTCCTGCTTCTGCCTTGCTCCCACTTTTGTGAAGGGGAATCACATCTGCCCTCCTCCAGTCCTCAGGTACCACCCCATCCTCCCATGATTTGTTAAAAAGTGTGGTTAGTGGTGTCACTAGGTCCTCCCTTAGCTCTTTTAGGATTCTAGGTGAATCCCATCAGGCCCCATTGCTTTGTCCACCTTGAGTTTTAGGAGTTCTTTCAGTACCCTTTCTTCTGTAAATGGACTGGCATCAACCCCACTATCCAGAGTGCTTCTACTGTTTGGTTTAGGTAACTCCTCTCTCTTCTTTTGTGAATACTGAGCAAAAGTATTCATTCAATATCTCTGCCTTTTCACTGTCTCCCTCTGCCTACCTCCCCTCTCCTTTATTAATCTTCACTATCCCTCCCTTAACCTTTCTATGCTCCTTAATTTACCTATAAAAGGTTTTATCCCCCTTCTTAACTGAGTTGGCTATCTTTTCCTCGGTTTGTGCCTTTGCTTTTCTGATTGCCTTCCCCACTTCTTTCTGCTTTAATTGATACAGTTCCCAGTTGTGCTCTGTCTGTGATTCCTTATACTTTTTGAATGCAGCCTTTTTCTCCTTAACCTTCCCTGACACCTCTTTTGAGAACCATATTGGTTTTTCACTCTGCTTTGTTTTCTTTATTTGTTTCACACAAAGGCTTGTTGCCTCCATGTTGTCAGTTTTGATTTTTCTCCATTGTTCTTCCACCCCTCCTTTCTGGCCATTTGCTAATGCATTCCTCAGGTATTCACCCATTTTGCCAAAGTCAGCCCTTCTAAAGTCCAGTATCCTTGTCTTTGTATGGCTTGTCTCCATGGTTGTGTTTATTGTGAAGCACACTGTGCAGTGGTCGCTTGTTCCCAGATGTCTACTGACTTCTAAAGCAGCAATCCCTTTTTATTTCTGTTCCCTTCCCTGCTGCTCTCTGTCCTATCTGTGGGCTCAAAAGTAAAGAGGAGCCACAAACAAAAATAAAATATAAGGTATGTGGCTCTCTTGCCATTTGTTTTCAGAAGCCCCAAATCCAGAAGGGCAAAAAGGCAAGCAAAGGAACAGAGAAGAGAGGGTTCTGCTAGTAAACAGTAGCATGACTGTTTAAACCCTCTCTCTCTCTCTCTCTCTCTTTCGTCTGTAACACCGCGCACTCTGCACACCATGTGCCCGCTTCCAGGAGACATCAAAAGTCTCCAAACAGCCTGGCATCAGTTTAAAGGTGAAAAAGCCTCACCAGGCTCACTAAGGAAGCTGTTTTAAATGCTTCCAGTTCCCTCCTCCATAAATGGAGGTTGTTTATTTTAATGTTGAAAACTGGCCCGTGTTTGAATAAAGGGCCAAAATGAAATTTTGAGCCAATGGCTGGCAATAGCTGCCACCGGTAACACACAAATGCCTTATTTAGTTTGCCAGTGTTTAGTATGAAGCAGCAAATAAGGCATCTTGCGAATAAAAAGTAAAAGGTTTCGTTCAATAAATAAAGAGGTACAAGAGCTATATAATTTAGCTGTGCTCTGAACAGCGATAAGACGCAAACGCTTCTGAACATGTAATACTTAAGTTAAGCATTTCAAACCTCCTTTACTGTGTTATACAATGTCTTGCTGTAAACCATCCATTTTTCTGTACCCTACCCATTCACCTGTGCAAGGCTTGCCTGTAGCCAAGAGCTATAAGGAAGAATTCCTATAGGGAAGGCAACGCCCTCTATTGCCCTGCTTTATACTACAAAGTGCTGTCACTCTCAGGAGAATGGGCAGGACTAAGGCTCATTAGAACCTGATTAGGTATTCAGAACTGTTTTTTTGTACTCTGGATATCTATTGTTATCGTAATGTCTACTTGATGTGAAAGTTGATACAAAATGGTTTGTGCTCCTGGGTCACTCTGCCTGATGTTATAAAGTTAGAGCTACAAAGACAGAAAAACAGCTAAAGTATCTAACCACCTGACTAATATTGTCATGACTAGCAGAGTATACAAACTGGTCACCGGGGTGAAATTTAGATAGGCGTGCCAGTGTGTAACTGTCCTTAGAGTGAGAAAGTGTGTGGTTTTTCACACTGGACTAAGTTTGAAACTAAGTTAAGACCAGAGAGGAGTCTTTAGGAAGTGATGTGGCTGAATAAAGTTACAGCTGTGCTATGTAGGTATGCTGACTTAACACTGTTCTTTTATTTCTGTAAAGACTTATTTTATTATTTTAATTTTCTACAAAAACAAAATGCTCAATGCTCTTGTGTGTTTTTTTTGCACCTAACATTTTGTCTATCTGTCTGTGTGGAATCCCATGCCCCTATGACACAGCCTGCTAAACACACTCTCGACATTGATGCAGATGGTCTGTCCTCCAGTGCTGTCCCTTCCCCACCCCTCCCTCCACCAACACAGGAGGAGAAGGAGTTGTATCTGAAGTCTAGCAATTAGAGGTTGGGTAGTGTGCACACCATCGATGAGGGCCTGGTGACATCGAGGAGCAAGCACATGGAGGCAATCATCCAAAGCTTCACAAACTAGTCTTTTCTGACAGTTCTCTCCTAGCCTCCCACATAATGGTCACACTGATGGCTGACCGGGGGGTGGGGCATTGTCCATAGCGCAACCACCAGGAGCTTCTATGGAAGCGATGCCACATCCATCCTCCCACACAGGAGAGACTCAGTGCAGATGCTCAAAATCCCTTCTCGCTAGCTTCCATTCCTTATGTCTAAAGCTCAAGGTGTGAACTCAGTTGCCAGTAAGACTGAGCGATCCCTCACTGCTCAGTGACATGGAGCAGGCCCTTTCTATAACTTTTTACTGCATCTGCTTTTATTTGCTGTGCTAGGCAGAAATCCCTGGCAAGGCAACCATTAAACTACTCACCTAGGTCCAACCCCCCAATCAAAGTTAAGGCCCAGGAATCCCCTCTCCCAATTTATCCAAAATAGTGAAAGGAAATAAAGTGTCAGCATTTTCAAATTTTATTAATCCTGAAGGAAATTAAAGAGGTATGGTCACCACGAGGGCCCCCCACTCAACTATAGGGCTAGTCCCAATGTGTGCTTTGTGTGCAAAAACATTTCGGTTTACTTTGTGTTTGCTGTAGTACAGTAGGTTATCTCAGACTAATTTTGCTCGCCTCTAGGCAGACATCATCTGTGATTACAAATCCTAGAATCCTTGTAGCTGACATCAAAGTAGTAGGCAGCAGTGGGAGATTCAATAGCTTGCAGTGCATATTAGAATGTAAATCAGCTCTGATCTTTTCTTTGTTGGTCCTGTTGCTCTCACTAGGTTAAGCAGAGTTAAAGAGGGCTGTACTTAGCAGCCTCCAGAAAAAAAGCAGACCTGGAAAACATCTGATAGGAAATAATAAAAGCTCTGAGATGCACTGCAGGCTGTTGAATCTCCCATTGCTGCTTATTGCTCTGATGTCTGCTGGAGGGGATATATGGATTTGTAGTAACAGAAGATGTCAGCTTCAAGTAAGCACAATTAGTCTGATATAGTTTACACAACTACAGTAAACAGAAAGTAAACCAAAATGTGTGTACACACTAAGTGCACATTGGAACCAGATCCACACTGTGTGATAACTGTTCCCCTTTAAATCAGACATACATATGAATATAGCCGCATATTAAACGTTGTCAAATATTTTAGGTATTTTGCGATGTATGTAAATATACCCTATAAAAAGCATAAAATGAAAACCTCAGAAATGCTTTTAGTTCATTTCTGTAAATAAATACACTTTTGCAAGAACAAGGAATATTATAACAAACCATATATATTTGACCAGGTGGGCACACTTACCTATGCATTTCCAGGTTCACCCATCTGGCACCCCAGCAGGAGTGGCAAGTAGAGTGAGCCCTCAAAGAGGTGCACGAATAGGGCTCCTATAGTAATCAACTATACAAATATATATATTATAGCTGCAAGTTAGTGCAGCTATAGTTAGGGTTGCATAGCCACTTCTATGTTAAACCCCAAATTTTGCACTTCAATAACTTTGCCACCGTACGACAGATTTGACTGAAATCGTGCATAGATCTCTGAATCTGGCAAGTTGGGTAATGGTTGGATGAGCAGTTACGGAGCTGCAGAGCAACATAAAACGTGCAAAAACAGGGGGGTTGCACATTTTTTTGCTTGTGGCTACAGCCCGCATGATTTGTTTGTTTGCTCTGAAATCCTTAGGGTAGATGCAGTCTGGATCACTGATGTGCCTTTTGAAGATTTGGTGAAAACATATTAATCCATTCAAAAGTTATTCAGTTTTTAATTTTCCCATTATAGTCAATGGATGAAAAAATATATGTGCCTCGCAAAAGCTGCAGCCACTACATTTTAGTATTGCAAATGGCTATTTTACTGTTGCAGCCATCTTGTTTTCAATTAGCAAGAGAGAAAAGTGCCAAGCGTTTAAATTTGGGACCCCCTAGGTAAACACTGACAGCTGTGTTTACCTAGTCGGGCTATGAGGATCACATCACTATCTTTTTGGGGGGCAACCCCCCCCCAGGAATGCCTTTTTGGTGATTGAACCCCAGTGTCCACAAATTGTGACAGTAAGGATGCAACACTTTGCAAATCATGAAAAATGTCTTGCCCATTCTGTGGCAAATTTTTGTGAAACTGTTGCAATTCACAACAGAACTTCACCCAAAAACAGCAATTATTTGCCACTCAACTGCATCAAAATGGTTGGGTCTTTGGGGCTGAAATCTGCAGAGTGGCAAGCCCTGGTCCCACAGATGTGCCTTTTGGTGGTTTGGTCCCAAAACATTCAATGGGCCCATAGTTGCAGTGCTCTGAAGTTCAGAAATTTCCCATTGGCTAATATTGCAGAGTCTGCAGTGACGTTTTGCTCCCATATCTCAAAAACGATTCGAGATATGTATTTTTCTAAGCCTGCATAGAGGTTTCGAAGTCATGATTACAACTGCAGTGGAATTTTTTTCATAGTTGCTACAGTTACTGAGATATTGCCAAATAAGTGCTATGAGGGTTAATTTCAGTACTATGGGACTGCTGTATGGCTTTGTACTTATGTGTAAGTGGGATCGTGGGCTTAGAGGGCCTGTGTGCCCACATATACATACCATTACACAAAAAATGGGCAATGTGAAGGGAGCACAGGGCCTGGAGGGCCCATGCTTCCACAAACACATACCAGTTACCAGTTACATTACACTTTCTCGAAAAGAAGGGAAATTCATTGCAAAAACTTCATTAATGCATCAGTTAGGGTTGAAAGCATAGTGACAAAAGTATGGAAATGTGATGTTAGGGTCCCTCCCACTTCACCCCATCATCCTCCTACACATACCAACAGATGTTGGGGTGTGCCATGGGGTCATCAGGCCTAAATCTCACCTCATTCTTCTATACTGTAGCATGTCAGCTTGTTTACACACAGAATGGTGTAAGAGTTGGGCCTGATGACCCCATGGCACACCCAGCATTTGTTGGTGTGTGGAGGGTGGGGTGGTGGGGGGGAAACCCTAACATCACATTTCCATACTTTTGTAGCTGTGCTTTCAACCCTAACTGATGCAGTAACAAAGTTTTTTGTAATGAATATATATATTAGCCTCTACAAAGCGGTTTACCCATGCTGCAGCGACAGTCATCACAGAGACATCCCTGACAGCGACAGCCGCAGTGCCAACTGTTGGCATTGCAGTGTCAGGGATGCCTCCGTGTATCCGTCAGGGGGCTGCATCCCCCAAACCCTCCCACACCACCCGGTCTCTAGGATTCTAACTCCGAGTCGGAGTTGGACTGGGGGGGCAAACACCCAGAAAGGCAGTCCCAATCGCCATACAGACCACCACAGCGACTGATGGATTTTGCCCGATTCCTGTCGCTGTGGTGGTCTTCACAATCAGGGAGTCACTGAGGCAACGGTATACGATACAAAGCACTCAGAAATAAGTGCAAATCAGTCATCAGAAAAGTCAAAATTTACTTTTTCCATAATAAACAACTCGGGGAAAACATCCAACCCCCATCAAGTTTGGGTTACACTCAACTCACTACTTGGGAAAAACAAGATTACTGAACCTGCCACTCTGATTGATGATGGCAAGCAGACCAATGACCGCTAAAAAGTAGCACACATTTTCAACTCATTCTTTGGTGATCTCAATAAATATAAACCCTCCCCCTTCACTCCCACCCCATCCACCCTCTACCCCCTGCCCCAATACTGTGTTGGAGTCCAGCCCCAGATTCTATTTTAGGGACCTAAAATCCTTGGACACCATAAAGCTCATCCAAAGTAACAACCCTAAACCCAGCAAAAAGGTAGACGGAATTAACTTTAAAATTCTTAACCTGGCCATTTATTAATTAGTGGTCCCCATCGATAACATACGAAACCACTCACTTTGCTCTGACTAGTTCCCCTAGCACCTGGCAAACTGCCACTGTCAAACCACTGCTCAAGTCAGGATCAAGGAATGAAGCTGGGAATTACTGACCTATCTCCCTCCTAGCTCGCCTCTCCAAAATCATTGAAAAAGTTGTTTATACCCAGCTCACTGCCTTCCTCAACTGCCATAACTTGCTCTCTGTTGCCCAACATGATTTCAGATCTGGACAAAGCACCAAAACTAGCAGGTCAGGTACACCAGTGATATCCTCAAGGAAAAGCAATAAGGGCCAGTACACAGGCTCTATCTTTGTGGACCTGACTAAGGCGTTCAACCTGGTTGACCATGGCCTTCTCCTGGACACCCTCAAGGGCTTGCTCATATCTGATAACATTGTCAAATGTGTTGGAAGCAACCTCTCTGGCAGACTGCAGAAAACTGAATGTCCGATTAAATATGGGGTACCCCCAGGGCTCCACTCTGTGCCTGCTCCTGTTCTTGCTCTTCATCAGTAACCTCCCTTCCATCTGCCAAATCACCCAACTAGTTCTTTATTTGATGATACAGCCCTCTGCTTCAGTAACACTAATCTGGACACAATGTTCAGTAATTTTCAGGCTGATTTCAGCAAGCTACACATTTGGTTCTCTGCCAAAGGCTTGGTTCTCAACTCCAAGAAGACCAAGTTTATGATCTTCTCTGGCCCAAGAAAAGCCTTAGTCATGGGCCAATCCCTCTCAGACAATCTTGGTAACATCATAGAACAAGTCTATGAATTCAAGTACCTTGGACTGTACTTAGACCCTCACCTGACCTACAATATCCATATTACCAACCTCATCAAGAAAATCCATATGAGGCTAGGTCTCTTACTCCCAATCAGAAAGTTCCTTATCCCCCTCTCCAGACTATGCCTTTCCATCTCCCTTCTCCTGCCTCTCCCTGATTATGACTCTATTGTCTACTGCCCCCCCCAAATGCATCCCCCTTTTCTCCAAACTCAAGACTACATACAATAATATTGCATGCTTCATGACTGGCCTTCCCTGGGTGACCCATAACTGTACCCTCTATGCTTCCCTCAACTGGCTCAGTCTTGACAGCAGGTTCCAGCTTAAACTGCTCTCTTTCCTTCACAAAGTTCCTGCTGCTGTTCAGCATTAACTTCATTTTCCCCTTATCGGTTTCCTAGAGCAGTACAAGAGGTGCCATCTGTCATATCTTCGACACCCCTTTTTACCACACCAAGCATGCACAGAACTCCATCACGTACAAGAGCCCTATGTTTTACAATAAACATCCCCCTGAACTTCAGGCCTGTAGTTCAATTGGATCATTCACCTCCTCCTTCAAGGACCAACTCCTCCAATCCACCACCTGTGCCTGCCCCGGTAGGCAAACTCCCAGAATGTCCGCCAACCCTTAGGTTACCTTAGAGTTTATATGTATTTGTATTTTGGCTCTATCATTGTGTGCTCTGTATTCTTTTCTAATCTAGATGATCCTGTCATATACACTGTTCCTACTGTAAATACTGTAAAACTTTACAAATATTGTTTTTACCTTTTTCTCTGTATCATCGAATTTCTGTACCACTGGACGTTTGTGAAAACGGTCATTTTTGCTCACATACTTTCCGGTATATATACACATATAAAAAAAAAATACGGCAAATTCTCATACAAACAAATATTGCTACTATCTGCTATGGAGTGTTAGATGGGAGAACATGGCTGAGTGAGTGCCAAGGATAGCCACAGTACCCAATGGCTAAAATCAAATATAGCTAGTGAAAAACACAATGTGGCTAAAATGAATAAGTGTTTGCCATTTGCTGTATTTTGTATCACAAATATGCAAGTTGCAGATCCCTAGCAGTCACTCAGCATGTGCACACATATTTGCAGATGCAAACCACTACCACTGATTCAAGCAAATTACACCCCTTAATTTGGAAGAAAATAAATGCGAGGCATCATACTTGGAACAAGAAACACTGGCTCACTGACAAACACAAAGCCAAGAGATTTTCTAGTAACCCTGGGAGACAGGTAAATCTGCATGAACTCAAGTTAGAGTGCATGGTGAGACAAATCAGGTAGCCAGCTGGCCAATGGCCACTAAAATAATGGTGTGGCAACCAGCTTTTGAAAATGACTGACCTATAGGCTACTAGGCCACAAAGTGATTTATGAGCTCTTAAAAATGATAACCACTAAAAATACTAACTTGGCTACCTGATTTTGAAAGTTGGTGGCCCACATGTCCACCACCTGACAAACTGATTTGTCCAACCTTGTTAGAGAGCCTGAGTGAATGGTTTAAGTTCTGGCAGCAGGGTGGGCATTCTGTTTGGGGTGGGATGCCATGATAAGTGCGGGGGGTGAGAAGGCTGTTTCACAATGGGTGAGCATTCCTTGGGGGGAGCAAGGAGGCCATTCCTGGAGCAGGCTAGGCATTCTGTGGTAGACAGGTAGCTGCTCCATCCCTGACACGCACCTGACAAAATCCAGAATGAAGAAACCTGTGCAAATTTTGCATGTCCACCAATGTTCTGGATTTTTTCATTTGAGCGCATTCTAGGGTTCTTGCAGTTCTAGACAGCTCCTACACCCAGGGCTCACAGACATTTCCCATGGCCATGGTCATCTCTAACCTCGCTAAATAGGAAGTGTAATAGTTCCAAGATACCTTCATCACCCCAACCCACCCTTGGGACCAGCACAGAATGCGTCTGCAGCCAACTGTGTGACCCCACCAAACCAGGGAAGTCAGGTTCACTTACAGAAGACCTCTGGCCCCAGTTTGTTTTAATATATATATATTCTGTGTTTATGCCCCCTTATCATTTCCAGTGCACGACTCAGTTCAGAGCCCCATGTTGCAACCCTGTGGCATTTCTACATCACTGGTGCACCACCTCTTCCATGCTGCCTCTGGATTACCCCCAGGCAGGGTCAGGGTGAGAGATTTACCCCGAGCACACTATGCTTATCAGGGGACATGCAATCAGCCAGTGACACACAGCCCCGGATGCAACTGGGTCTTTTGCCAATCGGGGCCAGGGCCATTTTCTCTTGTTCTGTTCTCCCCCAGAAATGCTGACATGCAATAGCATCAAGGGACATTCAATCACACCGAGCACAGTAAAGCTGCATCCACAGAGTTCCATTCCCCCTTCCTCAGACCACACTGCTGCCTGTGGTCACCCAAGTGACAGTACTACAGCACAGAACAGGAACCCCACCGTCCCTGGAGAGTGTCCTGTATGACGCTCAATCCCTGTCCTCCCCCCATACTGGCCACCAATAATCTAGGCTTCTTCTTGAACCTGAATCACTGGTTCACAAGTGGTAGTGCTACTGCTGCACTAAGGGGACAGCTTATGGCACCAGGGCGAGTTCCACCACAACCACCAGCTATTTACTGCCATGGGGGGGGGGGGCAGGGCCATTCTGTGTTTGGAGCAGCTTGCCAGCCTAACTGGCAGCCACTTGATGCCAAATGTCCCCAACCATGACCATATTCACTATGGACATTCACACACTCTGGCATCTAACAACACAGCACACCACAGCACCAGAGATGCCAGACCGCTGCAGACAAACACTCCCACTGTTTTTCAGTATACCTCCTCTTCATCAAGTGTGCCAGATTTGGCTTTGACTTGACTGCAGAATGGCAACTGCATAGTTTTTAAAGAAATAATACCATGCTGGAAACAGGTTGTACACAAATCAGTTAAGCAATCACATGTTGCATATCAGTTGCAGAAATAATCCTGCTGCTTTACATATAGTAAGTTTGTGCATTAATGTGGTAGATACTTTCACAGATTACTTTCCTGAAACATGAATGTGCATGGCACTGGATATTATGTCATGTGCAAACTTTTCAGTTTTTTCATAACTGGTTTATGGCTGAGGTTCAATGCAGGGAAATGCAAGGTACTCCACCTGGGGGCCAGAAACCCAGGCCAAGTGTACACCCTGGGGGAGAAATGCTACAAGTCTCGATGGCTGAGAGGGACCTGGGGGTGGTGGTGGATGTCAAGATGAACAACTCGGAGACTTGTAGGAGGGCAGCAGCCAAGGCCAACAGGATGCTGGGATGCATCGCTAGGGGGATCACCTCCAGAAGAAGGAAGTGATACTCCTCTGTATAACTGCTTGGTGAGGCCGCACCTTGAGTACTGCGTGCAGTTTTGGAGGCCACACTTAAAGAGGCACATTACCCTCCTGGAGAGGGTCCAGAGGAGGGCAACCAAAATGATTTGTGGCTTGGGGGACAGGACCTATGAGGAGAGGCTCGAAGAGCTAAATATGTACACATTGGAAGAGAGAGGGACCAGGGGATATGATAGAGGTCTTCAGGTACATGAAGAGGGTAAATAGGGAGGAAGAGTCAGGGTGCTTGAAGGAAGGAGGAAGGGGCCACTAGAGGGCATGGGTGGAAGCTGGAGGGAAGATTCAGGGAGAAAGGAGGAGGTGCTACTTCACTGAGAGGGTGGTGGAGCCATGGGTACACTGCCTAGGGGGCTGGTGGAGGCAGAGACAGTGGAGGGTTCAAGGCAGGGTGGGACAGGTACAGGGGAAGGGTTCTGGAAGCAAAATCCAATGCAGCAAGAATATCCGGAACTGGGAAGGGAGAAGCCAGAGAAGGCGAAGGGGACAGCAAGGTCAGCACCCAGGGTGGGGGCTGACCAAACGAGCAGACACAAAAGACCATTAGGCCTATTCTGCTGGCATTTTAGTATGTTAGTATGTTTACATCAAATGTTTTTGATTATCTACCCCGACGTGACAGTGGCAGAACACTATGCTGCTATAGTTTATGACAGCCCTTGATTGTACATGGAATTCAGAAGCTTCAAAATCCTTGTTATAGGGCAGTGCAAAGGTCAAAGAAAGCTGTTGTACTATCGTTCTGATGTCATATCGGCAGTACAACAACTTCTCATTTCCTTTGAAGCAGCACGAGCTGTCATTGATTCTCAGCGCATCCCCAACGACTTTTTTCCAAAAGCAGCACATAAATAATCCTATCCTCGTAATCAAACAAGCAGCAATGGTAAACTCACAATGCAATTCTGAATGCCAGCAGTTCACAGACGATCAGAAAAATGCCAGGAGCCTTCAAAAAATGGCAGCAGATATAAAAATAGTAAAAACGTACCTGCGAAATGAAGAAGAATCCAGAGAGCTGTGCACTATCCCAGTAGATGAGCTTGACATCTTATTGGCCAACTTCGTGTTTGCTGTCAAGAGAGTAGATGGCACTGATTATGAACCTGGTACAGTTAGAGGTATGTTGGGTAGCGTAGACAGGCATTTAATAAAAAATAACTACAGTCACTCTATCTACCACGGCAAAAACTTTCCCTTCACAGAAACGCTCCGAACCATGACTGCAAAGTTAAAATACTTAAAAAAACAAGGCAAGGGCAAGAAGCCTAACACAGCAGAAACCCTGTCAGAAATGGACATAAACCTCTTATACAGCACAGGCACACTTGGGCTCACTAATCCCGCATCGTTGCTGAATATATTTTTCAACATAGGTTTATATTTTGCCTTAAGAACCATGGAGCAATATAGATTAAAGTGAGGAGATCTGTCACTACTTACTGACACAAATGGGCACAGGTATTTGGAATACTATGAGCGGCAGACCAAGACCCGCACTGGGGAAAACCCAAGAAACATTAGAACTATTAAACCTTGCATGTATGAAAACACCTCGAGAAAAGACCGAGGCCCGATCACAGCATACTGTAAATATGCATCCCAGAGGCCTGAATCAATGAATACCCCAGAATCCCCATTTTACCTTGCCCCTAATCTAAATTATAAGCCAGGAGTCTCACTGTGGTACCGTAACATGACCATCGGTGAAAACAAAATCAGAAATATGATAGGTAACATGAAGATAGAAGCAGGCTTACCAGAAACGAAGAAAATAACAAACCACTCAACCCGAAAAACCTCAATACAAACACTAGTTAACCATAATGTGCCCCCCACAGAAGTAGCGCAAATCTCAGGGTATCGCAACTTACAAAGCATAAATTTGTACAGCGTCCTGTCAGAAAATATGCAGTTCAGGAATTCTTCCATCTTCTCAGAAATAGCAGCCGAAGGCCCATTGACCTCTTCATCTACAACTAATTCCTCTGCAGAAACAGTTCCCAATGGACCAGCCAATCCCATTACATCAGTTCCTGTTCAACGTCCAAATGCCACCCTAGACGAAACACTGGCTGTTCACATCTTTGGCCAGCACTGCATATTCCAGCAAGGAGTAACCGTCACCATAAATCACTATAAGAAACCTGACCCGAAACTGGAGAAGCGTCGCAGAGTAGCAGTTATTTATGATACGAGTGACTCTGACTAGGTAAGTCATAGAAACATAGAACATAGAAACATAGAAACATAGAAGTTGACGGCAGATAAGGACCGCAAGGCCCATCCAGTCTGCCCATTTCTTTTTCTACCTAATAAATGTGCCATCGACCTTTGCTCTGTCAGTGGCCTATCTATTCATAGTCATTTGTATTGCTCCTTTATGCCTATCATCCATGCTTGTTTGAAGCCCTGCACTGTATTCATAGCTACCACTTCTTGTGGTAAGCCATTCCAGCATCCACCACCTTTCTGTGAAAAAGAATTTCCTACATTTCCCTTAATCGGCCTCCTCTAATCTCATGCTGTGTCCTCTTGTCCTGCTATTTTTCTTATACTTAAACATGTTAGACTCTTTACCTTGTTTATGCCCTTAAGGTGTTTGAATGCCTCGATCATATCACCTCTCTCCCTCCTTTGCTCAAGGGTATACATATTGAGCTCCGTTAATCTGTCCTCATATGTCTTCTGATGCAGTCCCTGCACCATTTGGTTGCCCTTCTCTGGACTGCCTCAATTTGAGTTAATGTCCTTGTGAAGGTGTGGCCTCCAATACTGCGCAGTACTCCAGATGGGGCCTAACCAGTGTCTTGTACAGAGGGATTATTACCTCCCTCTTACGACTTGTGATACCCCTACTAATACACCCTAACACCCCCCTAGCCTTACCTACTGCTTTAGATGTCTGCTTGGATGATTTTAGGTCATCAGTGATGATGATGCCCAAGTCTCTTTCTTCCTTTGTGACTGCTAGCAACTTCCTCCCAGCCTATAGGTGGCTTCAGGGTTTCTCTTCCCTATGTGCATGATTTTGCACTTCTTTGCATTAAATCCCAGTTGCCACTCTTCTGACCATTCTGCTAGTTTATCCAGATCTCTTCTCATTCTGCCCACCCCATCTGGATCACCTACTCTGTTGCAGATCTTGGTGTCATCTGCAAACAGACAAGCCTTACCCTCTAGTCCATCTGCAAGGTCCCATCACAGAGATGAAAACTACCTTCTATTTAAATAGTAGACTGCTCTTGTTGGGGAGGGGTTACCAAACTTGCGACTGTACAATAAACAGGACATTTTTCTCTGTGTCTCCTTTTCAGAAAGAATGACTGGAATTACTGGAAACACAGAAATCTCCAGTATCCTTTCTACTTATTTAATGATTTTCAACATTTGCTTACTTGTACTGACTCAAATAAATACGTGCAGTTGTTTTTTAATCTTGGTTTGTTAGGGAAATTTGTGAACTGTAGCGTGTGTTGCAACATTTCGTTCTCTGTATGAAATGCCACTCAATTCCAAATATTTTTGCCTTGTTAGTAAAATTAGTGGACTGTACCGAGTGTTGCCTAATGTGTACCATCTCGTTTTCTGTTCTGTTCAGTTTTGTTTCTGCATACTTCATTTGCTGATCAGTAAATACATATCATTAATAGCAAACAGCATCTTTGAGTATTTTTTGCCTTTTGTTTTTATTGTAACCTAGGGCTGTCATATACTATATAAAACAGTGTATGGACAACCATACACAACTCAGCCGTGTTCCTATCTCGGGTTTGTGATGACATCTGAGACCTCTCGAGCTACGCTCTCGAGGTCTCTAAGATGTCATCACAAACCCTAGATGGGAACACAGCCTTGTTATGTATGGTTTTCCATACACTATTCTATATGTGCAGGCAACCAGAGTTCTGTAGTCGGCTTGTAACACTGTTTCAGGAGGCCCGCAGAATTGCAGAAGCTGCTTGGCAGTGCACTGTGGTAGCGGAGGGATTGCACTGAGCATCCAGTGCAGAAGTGACCCCTGTAGTGGGCCAAAGGTAGCCCGAGTCTTCTGCAGAATGTTCTTGCTTGCAGCAGATGTCCCATGGAGCTACACACATGACATGAGGGATGGTGTGGAGAAATACCACATATTGTGTGTATGACAGCCTGGGTTTCTGGCTTCTCTCAATCCAAGTGCCTATCAGACACTGGATCCTAGCCCACACAGTGAACTACTGGGGGGGGGGGACTAACATGAAGGGAATGCCAAGGGGGACACTGAGATACAATAGAACAAGGAGGACACTGATGGTCAATGGGCCAGAACAGGGCTGGAAGAAAAATGTGCTACAGCAATAAAATTATGACAGACTCTCCTGGGAGGATGGGAGTTGGAGACGCATACAAAAAACAAACAAACCTGTAAGCAGAGAAGCATGCCCCATTCACAAAATGCAGCATTAATATACAACTGATTGACTAGTTGGCCAGAAGTATGTCCCAAGACCCCAAGTAGTCTTTATAGATTTTGGGCTTGATCTAGGGAGATGAAATGAGACATCACTCACCACAAGGGAGAGGGGCATAACTGGGGTCCTACTGTCAGGTGATGGGTGTGGGTGGGAGTACGAGGAGGTACGTAGCCCATTTCCAGCAGTTACTGAAAAGCTAAAGCAATACCCAGCATCCAGTGAGACAGCTGAGGCAGAAGGTAGCACTCCCCCACCTCCAGGTCTTGCTCTGGAAAGACAAAATGAGACATCAATCATCACAGGATAGAGGGGACTGGAGGATAGTTGTCATGATGAGTGGATAAGGAAGAGTGCATGTCCTTTTGCCAGAAGTTACTGTGAGGGCTAAGGCAGCATCCAGCACTCCCCACCCTGTCTTGTTCCAGGGAGACCAAATGAGACATCACTCATCACAGGAGAGAAGGGCATATCTGGGGATTTACTGTCAGGTGATGGGGGGAGCACATGTTGCCTGTTGCCAGATGTGAAGGCTAAGATTGAGAACCCATAACCCCAGTGTAATTATGAGCAAAAATCATGTTCTGGCTATCAACAGACCCTTAAGGGCTTCTTTGGATGGAAAGGGGGCCATCAAAACAGGTTAAAATGTTCTGAAAACCTGAGACATGAACCAAAAACTGACCCCATCACCTGAAATGTTTTCAAGTTATGTAACAGGATTAGCAAAGTAAACTTCCCACCCCCCTCCCTAATCCCCATAAGTATCCCTCCTTTTCAGAACTTTTTTTTAGAACTTTCACAGTCACCAGAACTCGGGACACTGGAGTATTAACATTGACATCGCCCTGTACCCTATCTGCAGCAAAGGAGAAGGGGAGCTTAGTGGCTTCACTCTGGTCATCTCCGGTTCAGAATCTGGGCTCTGTAATGGGGGAAGGTGCTAGCAGCTATCAGTCCCGGCTTTGCTGAGGGAATTTGCTGCTCACCTGTCCAGTACCAAGCTCTGCTGCCAGGACCTGTAGGCCGTACCTGAGCCTATTACACCCTTATTGTGCCTTACTGTAACCTGCCTCCGAGGCTCTGCTCTGGAACTCTGCTCCATCCAGGATTCAATGTGGCAGCAGCAAACACTCCACCCATAAGGCACAGGCCCACACACATGGCACCATGAGCCAGCCAGCACCCCCCACGTGACTGACCAGCCAGCTCAGGAACAATCTTTCTGTGGCCCAGAGTTAACCTGCTCGGAGTCACTGCTGGCTAGTGTGCCATTCCGGCGGGAGATGGGAAAAGAGCTGCACTTTCGGGTATGTGATTTTTGTCTCAGCATTTTCCTCTGTCCCTTCTCTCACTGATTGCGGTGTGGGGGGGGGGAAGGGACGGTGGTGAGGGGAGAATTCAGCTGTTTGCTGTGCAGCATTATGTAAATGAATGAAGATGAAGACAGATGCTGTCTGATAGGAGTGGCTGATTTATTTCAAGTACACAAAGTCCCCCAACAAGCAGTGACTAGTGTCATGACCAGTGTGGCTGCTCATTGGTCTGCAGTGCTATTCCCCTTTGAGCTTGAGCTGCAATTGGCTCCACGGCGACACACCTCTGAAATTACGCTTGTAGCAAGACATTCCTTCCGCAAGTAAACATAAAAAGAAAGAATGGTCTCTGTGACACTTAGACAGCTGGTTCTGATAACTCTTATGATTTTTGTTACATATAAACATGTAGTGGGATGGTCTGTCATGAAAAATCCTGTGCTTGGGATGACAAACTCCAGCCCCCCAGGTATCAATTCAAAAGACAGGATATATGTTAAACCAGCAGATCTCTGAATGCAATTAACTTGGCAGTTTGCTTTGAAGCCAGGAACTAATATATCCATTTTATAACATCCTCAGGAAAGTCATTTAATTTCACCTGGTGTCATAAGGAAGTGGAATATCCATTTTATGACATCCTCAGGATGTGTTTGAGAAAGGGAACTGCTCATGGATCAAAGGGACTGAGAAATTACAGTCTTAATTAAAAGTGTCATCATTTGGACAATGGGTCTTGCTGGAGTCACAGAATTCAATACCTTCATGGGACTTCCAGTTTTGTCTACCCCATGTTCCCCATGGATCCCCTCCCACGTGGCAGAGATGGAAAGGGGAAGGCTGTCCTCCCCCCTCCCATTATTTATAATCTAGAGCAGGGGGACACCAGATGGCAAGCAGGGCTTTACAGAGCCTAAGGTCATTTCCCTTTTTCAGTTTTCCATCCATCACCCTTCTGCAGCCGTGAACATGTGCATGTGGAGACATACGCATGCCACATAGCCACGATCTTGCCTCCTGAACTCCAGTGCTGCCACCTGACCTCCACCAGGAGGCAGCCAAGGAGCAGGACAACATTCCCTCCCTCCCCGGAAGAGAAGAGCTATCTGTTGGACACTTGATCCCCTCCCGCCCCTGCCAACCCCCCTCAACCCGAGTGTCATCAGCATGGGGTGAGGTGTGGCATCCAGAACCTCATGCACCAGCACCACCAGGCTGGCTCTTCCTGTACCTTATTAATACTTGTTAGGTATGTGAATGTTTCTATCATATCTCCCCTTTTCCGTCCTCTCCTCCAGAGAGTACATATTCAATTCCCTGACTCTCTTCTCATAGGGCTTTTGATGCAGGCCCTGCACCATTTTGGTAGCCCTCTTTTGTACTGCCTCCACCTTTTTTTATTTATTTTATTTATTTATTTAAAGCTTCAGAAACAACCTTTGAGTAGAAACTCTTTTACAACGGTTCCATGTCTTAAATAACGTACATGAATTACAGACATATAGTTTCATCAGGTTCACAGAACTCATATAATGGGAAATATTGGCAATGCTGTACAACATATAGCAGTGTTCAGGTACAATGATGTATATATACAGTCAGGAGGAAAACAGGTTTCATAAGGTGCAGTCCAGAGGGAGTTTTGTCAGATCAACACTTTGAGGAAAGGTATGGTCACAGTGTCATTAAAGGAGGTACAATGGTGGTATAGGCAAAAAAGGGGGTGGGGTATAGACCACTGTTGAAGTGAGGGACAACTGCTGAAACCTGGGGGTGGAGAAACAAGGGGGTATAGGAAGGAAAACAAGGTCCATGGCAGTGAGGGGGAGAGAGAGAGAGAGAGATAGAGATAGCGGAGAGGAGGGAGAGATTGGGAGAGAATAGGACATGGGAGGGATAGAGAGAGTGAGAAAGGGAGAGAGGGAGGAGGAGGAGAGAGAGAGAGAGAGAGAGAGAGATTGTAGCTGTGATAGCTATATTAAATCAAAGTTGCAGGGTGATGGGAGAAGAGGGAGCATTGGAGTGGTAGGCCTCGGCAGAGAAGGCCAGGGGACAGAGGGGTGAGCTGAATGTTTAGTGTCAATGTTGGAGACCACTGGGCCTGGGGAGTGTGTGAAACCAGAGTTGCTTCAGGATCAGATTAGATCAGGCACTCACATATGCCTCTGCTTAGTAGAAACTGCTTCAGTTCTGATTTTAAGGTACAGGGGGTTGCTGAGCTTAGTGTGTCTCCTGGGATCTCATTGACCAAAGAGGGGGCTCTGCAGGAAAAATAGCATTGTCCAAGAACTGTCCTCCAAAAGGGGACACAGAGCAGGTTTAGCTCCTTCCTTCTGGTATTGTACATGGAGTTCATGACCCATATCATTTCAGAGATGCAAGGAGGTGATTGGCCAAGCATAGCCTTCCTCCCTAGGAGGCACATTTGGTACCTAATTCTGTTACCTAGGGTTAGCAGGTTGGACTGCTCTTAAAGTGTGCAAGTGTGCGTGTAGTGGTCCACATTAAGCCGAAGTCAGCACACCTTGTTTAAGGCTATTACTACCACCCTCTTGAGAACCATATCTGTGGCTGCACCATATACTACCAGGCCATAATCGATGATGGATATTATGGCGCTGGAGAGAGAAAGCTGGATTGTGTTATATTTTAGGCTTTTCCGGTGCCTATAAAGGACCCTCAACTTGGTGTTAACTGCCTTCCCCACCATGTCAATGTGCTGCACATGTGAGAGGGTGTCATCAATTATGACTCTAAGTTACCTGAAGGAATGTGACTGTTCGAGGGGGACCAAATTATGTTTGGTGAAAGTTAAGATGGGGTACCTCCTCTTTAGCTGGGGGCTAGAGAGGAGCATTGTTTTCATTTTTTATAGTTGAGTAATAACTTTTGAGAGTTGAACCCAATTCTCCAGCAGCAGGAAGGTATTCTGCAGCTCAATCTGGAGTGGCTCGATGTGGGAGTGGCTACTGAGTATTACTGCATCGTCAGTGTATAGAATTATTTTACTGGTACAGGCCTCAGGGAGAGCATCCAGTAACAAATTGAACAGCTGGAGACCCAGGATGGACCCTTGGGGGGAACTTCCAATGAGACTGCTTTGAAATTGGATACTCCTTGGCCTATTTTGACTCTTTGGGATCTACCTGTTAGGTAGTCCTAGAACCATTGGATAGCACTGGGAGCCATTCCAAGGGTTTGTAGTTGATTCAAGAGGAGTGGGTGGTTGACTGTATCAAAGGCCTTCGTTAGGTCGATGAAGATGGAGCCAACCAGTTTACCTTCGTCTAGTGCCTTGTAAGTATACTCAGTGAAGTCAACCAGGGCTGTGGTAGTTCTATGGGTTTTCCTTATACCATACTGCTGAGGGCATTGCAAATGGTATTTCTGGATGTAATTAGTGATTTGATTGGCCACTACCTTCTCCAAAGCTTTGGATGGGGGGAGAGAATGGAGATGGGCCTGTAGTTTGCTGTGCATGACCTGTTTCCACTCTAAAGAACAGGGGTCACCAGGGCTTGTTTCCAGAGGGAGGGAAATTTTGCTAGAGCGAGTGACTTAGTAAATATTTTTGAGATGGGAACAAGAAGCCAGAAGGTGAAGGAAGAAAACATATTCAATTTAGTGCTTTAGAGTAACTGGTAATTGCTATTTTTCTTTTAAACTTAGATTGTGGGCCTTTAGTGACACTATACTTTCTTTGTTGTCTTTACTTATAATTGTTTTTGGGCTGTTGAAAATTTAAAACATATGGTGGTGTAATTCTGTGCTGTCTTTAATTGCTGCAAATTTTCGCCCCCCTCCTTCCCCCAACTCTTAATTATATGCCCTGATAAATCTGATTGACAGGAGCTAAACACAGGGTATAGTAAAGGGTGAAGTAGGAGGGGCATAAGGGGAAGAAGCCCACCTTCAGCACAAGTGTTTTGACTCATTTATTTATTTATTGGTTTCTTTTTCTTTAAAAAAAAAAAATCTGAGGATCAGTGACAGGATTTTTAGTACAGTAAATTAATAAAAAGGAACTAGGAGAGCTTCAGTAGCAGACAAGTAAAGGAATTGCATAATGTGGGAGTGGTGCAATGCAGTGGCTGTGGGCAGCCATATTCAGGCAGACCTTCTGGACACTGAGGTGCTGCTCTATCTGCATGCATCTCTCTGGACTGTGGGATGAGGTAGCCAGACTCAGAGCGGAAGTAAACTGGGTCAGGAGTACCATCACCCCTATCCAGGGACCACCCAGTCCAATGCAACTGCCTCCAAAGGATGCGAGAACAGGAGCACTTGGATGACAGTGGGCTCAGAGAGGTAGAGCAGTCAGGCAGAGGCACATCCCAGATCCTATTCCACTCAAGAACTCATATGCCACACTGGCAAATGAGGACAACCAAATAGAGGTATCCAGAGAAGTGGAAGGAAAGGATGTGGAGGTTAGCCAAGGAGGTGACCTCAGTGGAGAAAGCAGTGGACCCCAGAGGAGGAGGAGGAAGTGAATCCTGGTGGGGGACTCCATCATAAGAGGGATACAGCTAGGAACACAGGAGGAAGAGGACAGGGAGGTGAGGTGCCTACCAAGTGCCACGGCATGGAGGGATGGAAGGAAGATCCTGGGGATCACTGGGAAGGCAAGACGGGAGGGTGAGCTGGATGTCATTATCCACCTAGGTACTAATGACCTGGCAAATGGGGAGCCAAAGGAAGTTCAGGAAGAGTTTAGGAAACTGGGGAGGGGTCTCAAGCAAGTAGCTACTTCTGTCACTTTCTCTACCTGTGAGAGGCAAGGGAGAGCATAGGAGTGCATGCACCAGGAACTTTAACTCATGGTTGAAGAACTGGTGCTGTGAGGAAGGGTTTGGATTCATTGGTGACTGGGGACCCACCTGGAGGGATGGAGGTTTGTTCAAGCCTGACGGCCTGCACTAATGATAAGTTTAAATGCTACATTGACAAGCATTTAAACCAGCAAAGGGGGTGGCAGGCCAGCAAGGAGGGTACCTACTTGCTCACCCCCACAGCTAGCAGTGGAACCAGTGAACCAGAGGAGTGGCTATCTCTGCAAAGCAGTGTGCAAAAGATGGAGATTAGTGCCCAAGAGGTGGATAAGCAGAAAAGGGCAAAATTCAGCAGAAGGGCAGACAGCAAGGAGAACCAGGGATAAATGACAACTAAGGAAGGAGCTGGAGTAGAACAGTGAAGCAGTCTAGGGAGGTCAAATCATGGAAAGCCATGTGTGCAAATGCCAGGAGCCTTAGCAACATGATGGAAGATCTGGAGGCTGTCATGGTACAGTCAGGCCTGGACATTGTGGCCATCACTGAAACGTGGTGTAATGATAACCATGACTGGGAGATGGCCATACCTGGCTACAACATATTCAGAAGAGACAGAGCAGGCAGGAAGGGAGGAGGAGTGGCACTGTAAGTGAAAAATGACATAAGGGCCACAGAGATCCAGGAGGAACAAAATGGGAGAGATACTGTGGGTTAAGCTGGAAAGGAAAATGGGGACAGCCATCTGCACAGGTGTGGTCTATAGACCACCAGCTCAGGAGGAAGAAACAGATAGGGAGCTGATGCTAGCCATCCAAAGGATGGCAGACAAGGGTGAGGTAGTACTGGTTGGAGACTTCAATATTCCAGATGTGGACTGGAGCATCCCAGCAGAAGCATCAACTAGGAGCAGATTTATCCTGGACTCCCTTCAGGGTGCCTTCCTCAAGCAACTGGTCATGGAACCAACTCAGCAGAAGGCAATACTGGACCTTGTGCTCACAAACACAGAAAGAGCAGAACCAAACCACACAAAAACACGTATCCTGGATTTTAGGGGGGCAGACTTTGGGAAAATGGGGAGATATTTGAAAGAGGCATTAAGGGAATGGGACAGGAATCAGGGTTGAGGAACAGTGGGCAGTATTTAAAATGGGGATTACAAGAACAACAGAATTATGCATTACAGGTTAGAAAGAGGAAAAGGAAGAGGAGACCATTATGGTTTTCCAAAGAGGTATCAAAGAAAGTGAAAGCCAAAAAGATTGCATTTAGGCATACAAAAAGACACAGGCAGAAGAGGATAGGAGAAGTACCAGGAGAAGCAAAGGGAGGCAGGAGGTCAGTAAGGGAAGCCAAAGCTCAGACAGAAGAGCACATTGCAAAATCAGTGGGTAGAGGGACAAAACCTTTACAGGTACAAAGTGAAAAAGAAAGACAAAGGGAGGGATAGGAAACTGAAGGGGAGGATGGGAGCCGCATGGAGGATGACAACAGTAAAGCTGACATATTGAACAGGTATTTCTGCTTAGTCTTTACTGAGGAAGAGGAGGGTAATGGGTCTGAAGGGAGTACAAGGGGTGAGAATGGTGCAGAAATGGACACAAGTCCCTTTACACGAGAAAGGGTCCTGAAGGAACTGGAAGTAATAAGAAAGCAATGGGCCAGGCAGGGTGCACCCAGGGTCCTTAAAGAACTAAGAGAGGTGGTGGCTGAACCTCTGGCTATCCTGTTTAGGCCGATCACTGGAAATAGGGAGGTACCAAAGACTGGAGGACAGCAGATGTAGTCCTCTTATACAAAGTGGGAACAAAGAGGAAGCGAGGAACTACAGACCAGTCAGCCTCACCTCGTAGTGGGGAAAGATCATGGAAGCACTACTGGAAGGAGAGATTGGTGGAACATCTGGTTATCAATGGACTACAGGACCCAAGGCAGCATGGTTTCACCAGGAGGAGGTCATGTCAGACCAAACTGTTAAATTTTGACTGGGTGACTAGGGAGGTGGATCAGGGAGGGCAGTGGACATGGCCTATCTGGACTCAGCAAGGCCTTTGACACTGTGCCACATAGAAGACTATTACACAAACTGGGGAATATGGGTGTGGACAGGACAGTAGTGTGGTGGGTAGGTAACTGGCTGGGTGGCAGGACACAGAGGTGGTGGTAAATGGCTGTCACTCCACAGAGGGAAGAGTGACCAGTGGGGTACCACAGGGATCAGTGCTGGGACCGGTCCTATTCAACATCTTCATCAGTGACATTATGAGGATCTAGAAGGCAGAATTTCTGTCGCTGATGACACAAAGCTCTGTAACAGAGTAGACACACCAGAGGGTGTAGACAGAATGAGAAGCGACCTGCAGAAACTTGAAGAATGGTCAGGGTTTGGCAGTTGAAATTCTATGCAAAGAAGTGCAAGATAATGCATATGGGGCACAAAACCTGGCACAATATATCAGTTGGGGGTGAGGGATATAGCATGCACCAAGCAGGAAAGGGATCTTGGGTTGTCATCTCTGATGACCTCAAGGTAGGGAAACAGTGTGACAAGGCAGCAGGTAAAGCAAATAGGATGCTGGGATGTATAGGCAAGGGCATCACCAGCAGGAAAAGGAGGTGATAATTCCACTATACAAGACACTAGTGAGGCCCCACCTGGAGTACAGTGTACAGTTCTGGAGACCATACCTACGTGGGACATAGACAGGGTAGAGAAGGTTCAGAGGAGGGCAACAAAGATGGTGCATGGATTGCATCACAAGTCCTATGAAGACAGGTTGAAGGAACTGAACATGTACTCCCTGGAGGAGAGAAGGGAGAGGGGATATGATAGAGACATACAAGTATCTTACAGGGAGGAACAGGGTGCAGGAAAACACTATTTTAAGCGAAAAGATGTTCCAGGACTAGAGGCATGGGATAAAGTTGGAGGAGGACGATTCAGAGGAAACATGAGAAAGAATTTCTTCACAGAATGGGTGGTGGACAAGTGGAACACCTTGCCAGAGGAAGTGGTGGGGGCTGAAACAATCACGGGATTTAAGAATGCATGGGATAGACATAAAGGAATTCTAGAGGTCAGGGGTAAGGGGCAACAGACTTCTAGGAAAACAAACTGAACTTACAAGCTCAAATGGGCAGACTGGGTGGGCTATAGGCCCTTATCTGCTGACACTGTCTATGTATCTATGTAATGAGCAGATTGAGTGTTTGTGCTACCAGCTTCATGTCGATGTTATCGCTACCTCACCTGTTTTTTTCCAAGACTTTTTTTACATAGCCCAAGGCTTCTTTAACTGTAACTCACTTAAAATAGAAGTTGTGGTGATGATTCTCAGTAGGTAAGCTGCCTTTGCCTGCATCAAATAGCTTAAGTTAGTTGATCTGGAGGACCATGCTTAAGTCTGTAAAGGCAGAGTTGAACTCCTCACCTATGGAAAAGGGGTTCATTGAGTTAGTGCTGTTAATGTTGAGCAACATGTTTTGTTTTTTTTTGTCCTTCCCAAGGAGGTCCTTTTGATTTTCCAGAACCTCCACCCATCACCCCAGTTTCTTTCTAATTGTTCCTTGTAGTAATTTGCCTTAGCAGTCCTTATAGGTTCTGTACATTTGTTTTTGTCAGCCCTGTAGTTCTGTAGAAATTTTTTTTCCCCATGTACATAGCCCTATTCCAGAGATCATCCCTTTCTCTCATGAGGTCCATGATTTCCTTAGTTATCCACCCATTGTTATACCCATGGGCTTTCCTTTTCTTGACCTGGGCATACTTGTCACACACCATATTGAAGCTGTCAGTAAAGTATTGTAGTGCTTGGTCGAAGTACTGTTGTAGGTCAATGTGTGACCAATCAATCTGAGATAGTGCTTCTTTATTGGAGTTTAGCTGCCCTTTTCTCAGGACTCTAATTTCCACAATAATTGGAGAAGTCTTTTTAAATTTATTGGGCCATCTGCAGGTAATTGGTGAATGGTCGCTCATAGAGTCGGAGAGCACAGAGACCTTGGATATGCTCCCGGTGAGCCTGTGAGGAGCCAGTCTAGTAGAGTGCTTTTGCCAGATTTGTGGTTCATCCTTGTGGGCTCTGTGATGAATTGTGTGAGATATGAGCTTGCCACAATATCCTTCTGATGGGTCAAGTCACTGCTGAGCCATTTTATGTCAAAGGCACCTGTGACAATGAGCTCGCTGTCTTTATTAATGCTGGTCAATTCTTCAAGGACTTTGTTAAGGCCCTCAAGGGCCTTCCTAGGTGGGAGATAGACACACGCAGTGACCAGGGATTTATTGTAGGGTCCGAACTGGAACTTGATTATGAGTAGCTCATAGTTGTCCGCACAGGCAGTAATAGGGAGCACAACCCCTCACTGTGCATCTCTGGTGTAGATAAGACATTTGCCACCCTTCTTTCCTTCCCTGTCTTTCCTGAATGCTTGATAACCAGGCAATCCAACCTCATTATCCCTCACCTGAGAAGAAATCCATGCCTCAGTAAGGCAAATAATGTCAGGGGAATGTATGGTTGCCCAGGCCAGGAGCTACACAACCCTTGGGAATAGGCTGCAGATGTTCAAAGCAGCAATTTTTAAGCTACTGCACTTTGCTCCTTTTGCACCAAATTACTCAGCGGGCCAGAATTATGGTGCACATTACCCAGACAGGAGGAGTAGTAGTATTGCTTTCCTGGTTGTTATGTTGATTGCAAATGTGAATTTACATTTTCATTTCTGTATTTGCCAAAATATAGTAGTAGACTCTTTAAGGACACTGCAGGCTTCAGATAGGGAACCATACATTCATACCCAAGATCGCATTTTAGGAGATCCGTTAGAATCAAAAATGCCCCATCTATATTGCAGTGGCAGGGGGAGGAAGTGATGGCTGATACCTTCAGCTGTCCGCTCACTGCAAGGCTAAGATCAAATGAGTGAGGAGGTAATTGAGCATCCTTTTGCCCAACTGGGTTTAAACATGTGTGCAGGGCCAGTAACACTAGTAGAGTGATGACAGTCATTTTACCCTGCTATGGCCTGTTTTTATAGTATGACATGGGAAGTACAGTTTTAAGTTTATTGAGTGACACAGAGTGTGATTTTGTTTATACTTTATGTTTATTAATTTTCTGAATAAGCAGATAATTAACATCCACAATCTCATACATGAAAATAAGAACAGGTGTGAATTGTACATAAGTACATCATAGCTTTTGATATACAATCAACTGATAGCCATGTATTCTGTTACAGTAGGAAATGGGGGAAGTCGTGGGCAATCGCCCATATATAAAGGTTCCAAAGATTCTTTACATATTTGCCAGCCTCTTCAGTGGTTTAAGGTGTGTCCATTAGAGATATGTAGACAAGGAAAGAAAACTGCAGTCTAAACAACTGCTATTTAAACCTGTTGCAAAAATTATGGATAAATCAAAAGATAACTCAAGACTCCTTATGAGCTCCCCAAGTAACAAGCACCATAAAAATAGAATCATACAGCCCCCCATTCAACATGTTTTGTATTAGACATTGTAAATGTAGTTGTAAAGCATCAGACATTTACCAAATATAATCTTAAGCTTTATATAAAAAACAGCTATCTGCAGAACGTTCAGACGTTAAATCAAGATTAGCATTCGGTGAACACTTCAATTGGGTGCCTTGATAGAGACTCAAAATAGGTAGATACTCTGCAAACACCATTGTCCCATTTTGGGAAGCATATTCAATATTTAGCCCCAATCTTGGCACCGTGTAACTGTTAATTATAATTAATATTAATGAGAGGGAGAAAAAAGAAACCCCGCATATTACTCCAAACAGTTGAACCAATATATGAGTGAAAAGACTGAACACTCAAACCTCAAACTGTTTTTTAAGTAATAACCAGTCCCGATTTCAGGTTTCCTCCGGTTCAGATCCCTGAGACTCCGATGGCTCACGACAAGCATCAAATTCTTGTTCAATTTTTCCCAGCCAGTGACCTACATGCTGTGAATTGGTAAATTGCCATGATTTCCAACCATAGACTATACACAATCTTGCCAGCAAGAGAAAGGAATGCATTATCCCCAGGCCCTGAAGACGATGTCACACTGCATCAAAACCTTTTCTTGTGGCACAAATCTGAAAGGATAGGTCCGGGTAAATCTTTATATCCGAACCGTTGACCTCTAATGGGTCTGCTGCTCTGGCTGCCGATAATACCACATCTCGAACAACCAAGCCTCTCAATTTATTGAGGACTGTGCATGGCTGTATAGAATCCGCTGGTCGAACCCTCGGATTAATCCTATAAGCTTTGAAAAGGGCATCCCATTGAAAGTCGTAGTCCATCTGAAGATTCTGTTTCAACCATACCCGAAGGAACGATAGAAGGGATGTTCCCTCCACTCCCTCTGGTAGTCCCACTATGCAGATGTTCGCGGCCCTGATTTCATTTTCCAGAGCCTCCATGCGACCTCTGAGCTGTCCATTTTCTTTTGTTAAGGAGGCAACCAAGGCGAGAGTAGAGGTAGATCTTTTCTCCACATCAACTACAGTGCTGGTAAGTTTTTGCAAAGCCGAGTCGTGACTTTCCAACTTCTGCAGAGTTTTCTCAATCTTTGAGTCCATGGCCCTCATGGACTCGAGCATAGTTTGCCACAGTGGTTTGGTCGATACTGCAGGGCCCATCACACCATGACTGCTGGAAGGCCTCTCATTTGTGGTGGATTGTGATGTCTGATCTTTTTGTTGTCCTTTTGTCCACCTCATGTCGAGTATGGTATTGTTCGAGACAGGATAACTTACAGAGTCAAATGATTTGCTGTATAGCCATAGAAAATTACTTATAATTAATATTTTCTAGGAAATTGCCACTACACTGAAGAGAGCTCTCTGGAGTGCTACTGACCAGGAAGATGGCTCTCTGGCAAACCCCAGAGTGTGATTTTAAGAATCTGGTTGATTGGGAGACAGTAGGACCAACAATCCTATGCCCCTTATCTGTGCAGGTTTATAACCTGCCAATGACAGAATGGGGACTTCATCATCTGACCAACCAGCACTATAAAGCTAAAGCTGGCCAAGGGTGGGAGTGGTGGGGGTAGGGGGGGTAAAGCTATTCCCGGAGAGATTATCTTGCTGCTATTGTTTGCACTCTGAGGCACTGCTGTGGCCACCCAAAGTAGAGAGGAGCTGGTTAAAGGATGTTTTCAGGCAGCTGCAGTTTGTAGCAGAATCCTGGCCAAGAGACAGGGCTTGACCAAACCACTGGTGTGGTTTGAACCTGGAGATCCTAGCTTAGTCAGGGGCTACTGTGTCCGAGGGAGAGAGGGAAGGATAGCACTTTTAAACTGGGGAGAATGAGTGTGGGAGGGCTAGAGGACAAAGAGCAGGGAAAGTGGGAGGGCTATGAAACAAGTTCAGTTCAGGGAGGGCCCAGTAAATAAGAGCAAGGAAGGAGGACTCTTAAATTAACACTAACAAATTTAACTCTAAGCAAAATGCATGATCAGAGTTCTTCCAAAAATCAGCTGTAAATCACAATTACTAGGTAGCAGTCATGCTGCGTAGCTACTGAGTCCTAAAATCAGCTGTAAATTGTAATTACTAGGTAGCAGATATGCTGCATAGAAATGCAGCAGAAGTAAAATTTAAAGCAGTCCAGGCACCAGTCTAGCAACTGGTAAAAAAGGTGCCAAGTTCAAACAAAGAAAGCAGCCAGTCCCAGTGGAGCTGTTCCCAGAAAGATTACCTTGCAGCTATTGTCTGCACCCGGAGGCACTGCTATGGCTATCTGAAGTAGAGAGGAGCTGGTTAAAGGATGTTTTCAGTCCACTGCAGTTTATAGCAGAATCCCAGCTGAGAGACAGGGCTTGATCAAACCACTGGTGCTGTTCAAACCCGGAGATCTTAGCTCTGTCAGGGACTACAGCACCTTGTGGCTATTGTCTGTGCTCCGAGGCACTGCTGTGGCCACCCAAACTAGAGAGGAGCTGGTTAAAGGATATTTTCAGGTCACTGCAGTTTGTAGCAGAATTCAGGCTGAGAGACAGGGCTCAACTGAACCACTGGTGCAGTTTGAACCCAGAGATCCTAGCCTGGACAGGAACTACATTGCCTTGCGGCTATTGTCTGCACTCCTTATTAATGTCCTTCTGGAGGTGGGGCCTCCAAAACTGGACACAGTACTTGAGATGGGGTCTTATCAGTGATCTGTACGGGGGTCTGTACAGGAATAATATTACCTCCTTCTTCCTACTAGTGATACCCCTCCCTATGCACCCGAGCATCCTGCTAGCCTTCCCCACTGTCGTATTACACTACTTAACAAACTTCAGGTCATCAGAAGTGATCATCCCCAGGTCCCTTTCCTGTTTGGCGGTTTCCAGTACTTCTCCCAATAGGTAGGTAGCCCCAGGGTTCCAGTGCCCCAACAGCATGATTTTGCACCTTCTTGTATTGAAGCCAGGCTGCAAAACCCTTGACCACTCTTCAAACTTTTTTCAAATCTACCCTCATTTTTTCCACTGCTCCCCCCATGTGTCTAATATGTTGCAGATTTTTGTGTCATCCATGAACAGGCATTCTTTCCCTTCTAGCCCATCCACAATGTCACTAATAAAGACACTGAAGAGGACCACGGCTAGTACTGAGCCCTGAGGCACCTGTTGATCACCTTGCCTTCTCCAGAGTGGACACCATTTACCACCACCCTCTGACTCTTGCTGCTTAACCAACTTCTTACCCAGTTTATAACTTTTTGACCCACTCTCAGACAGGCCAGCTTGTTCACCAGTCTTCTATGTGGAACGATGTGGAAGGCCTTGCTGAAATCACACTAGACCACATCTACCGCTCCTCCCTGATCCATTACCCTAGTCACCCAGCCAAAGAAGTCGATCAGGTTTGTCTGGCAAGATTGCCCCCCCCCCCAGTGAAACCATGTTGCCTTGGATCCTGTAATCCACTGGCTACAAGGTATTCCACTATCCTTTCCTTCAGTCACGTTTCCATTACTTTGCCCACTACTGAAGTCAGGCTGACAGGTCTGTAATTTCCTGCCTTCTCCCTGTTCTCACTTTTGTGAAGTGCGACCACATTTGCCCTCCACCAGTCCTTCAGAACCTCCCCTGTTTCTAATGATAAGTTGAACAGAGTTGTCAGAGGTGTAGCCAGCTCCTCTTTGAGCTCCCTCAATATCATGAGGTGCATCCCATCTGGTCCCATTGCCTTGTCTACTTTTAATTGTGCTAGCACCCTGAGGATTTTCTCCTCTGTAGAATGAGTGGTGTCCACCTCCCTACCATTTATGCCCTTTTCCCTTGTCTTTGGCCCATTACCTACCTTTTCTTCTGTAAATACTAAACAAATGTATTTGTTCAATATGTCTGCATTCTTTTGGTCCTCCTCATTGCAAACCCCTACTTCCCCTTTTATCCTTACTATTCCCCCTTTGGTCTTCATCTTCTCACATACATCTAAACAAAGTTTTATCCCCTTCTTTTACTGACTGGGCAATATTCTCCTCTGTTTGTAACTGCCTTCCCTGACTCCCTTTGTTTAGCTGTTTGTAGCTCCAAATGATCCATATTAAACTGTACCTGAATTCATTTCTACATGAAAAACTATTTTTTGTATTGTTTTGGTATAAGATGGTGACTCATTCATGTTTTTTTTTATTATTATTTATTTTTTTGGATTTTAGTCTTCGGTAACCAGGTAAGGCCCACGTGCCTGTTCTCATGGGTGATCTGGGAGCATTGGATGGTTAAGTGACTTGCTCAGAGTCACATAGTGTGCAATTGGAGGTTGTGGGAATCAAACTCAGGTCTGGTCTGCTGGATGTATCAAGCTCATTCACACATCGTTCCTCTAGGCTATACTGCTAGCCCACATAGATCTAAAATTTTGAAGTTCTAAGTTCAGTTATCATAGTCCATTTCCACTCACAGGTATTTCTATTATTTTCTATAAAGTAACACATTTTGGGTTTGAATTCAAGTTCTATCTAAAAAAAAGCATAAATCTTCAACATGATTTGTAATATGTTTATATGTACAATTACTGCATCCTTTATAGTTATAAGAGTTTGTTCTCAAGTCCTTCATGTGCCAGAACTGTTCAGCTTCACATTGCAGATCTCTCACCCAAAGAAATCAAGAATGCACTCTTATAACCATAAGAGACAGTGTAACTGTTAATATAAACATATAAAAGAGTAATTTGGAGTTTTGGCTATGTCATGGTTTGTGCACAAAACATTGAGCATTACTCTGATAGGTCAACAGCTCATGTTCAGTCTTCTGTACACAATTTGTGATATAGTGAAAATGCAGAATTACTGGTTCCAAGAAGAGATCTGCATTGAATGTTGCCCAGGAAAAGAAAACAATACAAAACACAGTGGGCTGGATTTTCTAAAGTGAAGACACAGATACAATTCTCAAGTGTTGGCTGAGTCTGCATCATCCATTATGTGCCAAGATATTTGAATACTATTTACAAACATTTCAATTTTGTGACAGTTTACTTGCCACCCTCACTTGATCCTTCCCTGTCACTTACCCACATCATCTTGTCCCAAACATTCCCCTACAGGGAGGGCTGCATGAAGTGCAACCCCCAACTCCTCACCTTATAGCCAAATTTCTGGAAGGTGGCAGACAGTTGGATTGTCAGGGCCCAAGAGTTCCTGCATCTCCCACATGCCATGCCAGGTTTACCTGATTTTTTCTCCCTTCTACACTGGATATTGGCAGTGTGAGCTCAGTGGCACATTCACAGACAGATGCATGTAGGTACATATCAGAGACAGTCACCCCCTTCCATTCCTGTATGCCAGCTCCAACCGCACTGTCACCCACAGTCACCCAGTGGTGACAACGTAACAGAATCTGTGAGCCCTTCCTCTCCAAGGAGGAGAGAGTTCTCCTGGATGGTTGATCTTCTTTCTTCTAGTTGGCTGTCCGAAGACTTGGGCTAATTCCAGAACCTGAGTCAGTAGTTTCATAAGCATTATTTTCAGCGCTCAAATTGCACCATAAAGTTGAACCTCTTTTTATTTGGTCTGAATTTATGTCACATGTCACACAATTGCAGTAAATTGATGACGCAAGTCCTGCATGCCCCTTTGAAAACCCAGCCCTGTCTTTTTTTCATCAGCATTTACTTATGCACAGTTAGATATAGGTAATGTGGAGGTCTATATTTTATTTTTGTAAATAGAATACTACAGACAGCTACATTACTGTATGAGTTAATTTGCTGTTCCCTGTAACCCAGTAGTAAATGTCAGTTACCCAGTGGTCTAAGGACTGAGCAGGCCAGATCATATCATATCAATTAAAGATTGTATACTAATTATACAACTGTCCCTCATGAGAGGCAAACATCAATGCATAGGCACCAGAGACCACTGGATGGTTCTTCCATAAACCTGATTACATTGATTATGTTACTCTTGAAAAAGACAACCAGTGAAGGTGTTTTTTTTTTCTCTAACAATTAGCATTCCGAATGAAACATCAGCAGCTGTCATCATAAAAGAAACTGATTAGTGGTTTGGACCTTGCTACCTTTGGAAATTACCAAAGAAAAACACCATCACAGCAGCCATTTATGGATATTAAAATTACAATTACAAAATCACACTTTTGAAGCACATTAATCAACTTCATTCTTTGTTTTTATGGGTAATGAGGCTTTGCAGAAAGGTAAGCTGCTTGCTAAATGAAGTTGCCTTAGTAAAAATGTACTTCCATTAATTTATTCAGAACGCCTTCTTTGTTATAATTGAAACCAGGGTGACTGAACATGCAGTGCCAGACCTGGCAGGGCAGACCACAATTCAGATATCGAGAGGCAATTGCATCTTTGCTCCTCTTTCTGTTAATCATGGCTTGGTGAACCATCAGTAAGTCTCTTGTTGATTTTTTTTGTGTCATTTCCTCTGCTGTTGAGAAGCTGATTTTCAGAGACATGTAAATCTCAGATGCAATTTCACACATGTTTGGTGCCCAGCAACTGTGAATCTAATCTCAAGGGGGGATTGGATTGTGCTTCCTGCTGCCAAATTTCTTAATAAAACAATATGTGTCCTGTACATTACATTTGGGATGAGAGAACCTGTTTAAATTAAAAAAAAGTAATCCCTAAGAGCCTTAGTCATCCTAAATGTTTTTTTTAATCTAGTTTATTGTACTCCTGTACTAGTCCCCCCCAAACACAAACTGTTTTCCTGGCAACCTGTATGCCCTGACAGCCACCTCTTGATTTTGAATTCTGGTACTGTGGAGCCATAGCGTGCTCATTATCATCACTGAGGTGGTATGGCAGCTTGGTGTTTCAATCACCTGTTTTTACTTCTTTCCATTCCTAGACTTCAGCCGCAGTACCACACTCATGCACTAAGGGCCCTGCTGAAATATTACTTTAGCAGTGGCGGGAGGGTGGACTCTCCAGGCCCTGCTGCAGGGGTCATCAATGCTGCAGAAGTGTGATACCTCCCTCTTGGTTGAGGATGCACTGGCAGCACTTGCTGAAACCCAGCTGTCCATTTACCAGTGTCCTGGGCTTGTCCCAGAACCCTGGCCACCAGCATGGTAGCATGGAGAACTACTACTAGGTCTTCAGACAGCCCTTTGACCTAGATTTATTTTTACCAAGTCAAGACCTCAGAGTGGATGCAGGGTGTGCTCTGCATACATGGTGGCCAAGATTTCATGCAGGATTTAATGCAGAATTTCTGGTAACAATTATACTATTGTTAATACTGTTGTCTCAAGGATAGAAGTAGGCCATGGGACACATCTAGAGTACCCTACAACTTTTCAGTGGTAGAGTTTTGTATCCCCATTTGACATGGACTTGTCAAGAAAGTGATGAATGTATATTTATTTTCACAGTTAATTATTTGTGCTGGTAGAGAGTTCCACACAGTTACTGTTCTCTACCTATAAAACAATTTTATTTTATTTTATCAGTCCAGAACTTTAGATCCTTTATTTGCTTGTTATGGCCCCTGAGGTTATAGTTAGTGATATGTACTTCAAAATGTTTTGATTTCATGAAGCTCGTATCTCGGACAATATCAGACGTAAGCATGATGTCACCTCTTATCGTCCTGTTTTCTTTTTTTGCATGAAAACATTTTATTGAGTCCAACAAATTGTACAATGAAGAACAGTACAGAGATCAACAATATCTTAAAAGGCCTCAAATACAAAGAAGAATACTATATAACCAGAAAATGAAAAGACCCAAAATACACACCAGAAGTGATACAGCCTTGGGTCCACACTTCATTAACATCTTTAGTGAAATCATTCATTACTGAAAATTATGCTGTAGACTTCTGCATGCTGGTCCCACCAATAATGCCTATTCAGTATCACTCTGACCCCTCCCACATAAAAGCTACTGACCGCTGTCTTCAGTGTGACCCCCAAAAATGAACTTGTGGAAAACTACCTTGTTTGATCCCTACTAAAGTGACAAGCACTGGAACAACAGTAACACAAATAAAGAAGAAGACCTGCACAGTAATAAAACCCATATGGAGCACAAAATGGCGCTTCTTAAATAATTTTCTCATATCTGCTTCCTCCTGGCTCAACTCTCAACTGTTTGCCATGTTCTGCTCTGCTCCATTTCGATGTTTCCCAAAGCATCACAACTGTGAACTCCACACACTGCAGTCATTTATCATAAAGTACCCAATGCCCTCATTACCAAAAAAAAAAACACTCCATTTCCATTCAAAATAAAAAAAAAAAGGAACTACCACCTCAACAGGCAGCCACTCTGAAGCAGACTGCCATGTAATACATCCTGTCAGTGCTTGCAACAGCGCTCTGTCTGCAAACTGCAGTCACCACTATATCCATCACTCGCTCCCACTGCTTCACATTACTGGTCCCAGCACACAACTACCATGCTAAAAAAATACCATCACAAAAGAAGAAAACAAAAGAAAAAGAAAAAAAAAGAACTCAGGTCCCAGCAGAGGTCCCAGTGGAGCTGCAGGAACACAGCAGCTCGCTTATTCCCCTTACCATATAGGGTGAGTCTGCCACCTGCTAGCCTCTGTTATCATGCTGCCCATGTTATCTGCTGACAACTTTCTGTAAGAGGGGTAAAAGACTGTAAAAAACATCGATCTAGCAAGCAGTGGTGGGTGTGTGTGTGTGTGTGTGTGTGTGTGTGTGTGTGTGTGTAGATCTCTGTGTGTGTGTGTCTGTGTAGTTTCACCAAGCCACAGGATGCTATTTTATATACAGAGGAAGGATATCATACAGAAAATTATTGAAAAAATCAGTTCATTTTGGGGAAAAAACATTAATCTTAAAAAAAATATATTTAATTAGTAACCATTGTATAATCGCAATGTACCACTCTAGGATGTGGGTTAATGCTAGGATTTACAACACCTTGTGTGTTTTGTTCATTTGGCCTGCAGCCTCATGACCAAATAACACACAGGTGTTGTAAGTCCTAGCACAGCCCACACTCTGTCATGGTATATTGCTTAAATAATGGGGGCATATCTTTCTTTTTCTAAAGTGTGCATGCATGCTTAATAGCTTTAACCTTTCTCCATTTTTTTTTATCTTTTATTCCCCAGATAGCTTTTTTGAACCTTCTTTGAATTTGCTCCAACTTTATTATATCTCCCTTTTTTTGTAAGATTACTAGATCTGGCACCCATAATCCATATGCGGTCTTATGTGTGTTCTAAACATAACCCATGATATTGCTGTTTCTACCAGTTTCTTGATGTTATATAACATGTGTGATACGTATTTATCAATTTTTACTCCTAGGTCTTGTTCAGAGGTTCTGCTTTCTATCATAGTATGTCCCCGGTAGTATTCTGACATGCTGCTATTTGGTCCCAAATGTATAACTGTACATTTCAATACATAAAAACACATTCTCCAGATTTTGGAGCAGTTATATAGTGTATTTAGATGTCTGTGTAGTAAATTAGGATATTTTGGTGTACCCATGTTTCAGATTGTGTTGTCATTCTCATATCTCACTAACCAGCTTTCTATTCCTGCATTAATACACATCACAAAAATCTGAAACATGACTGGTCCCAAAACAGAACCTCATGGGACTCCACTCCTTAACCTTCCCTTTGTGGAACAGTAACCGTTCTTTCCCACAGTAAGTGTTCTATTGGATAGCTATGATTTCACCCATTAAATGATTTTAACATCCACTTTAAGGCTTGCAATGCTTTAATGATGCCATTATGTGGGAGAATATCAAAACCCTTACTGTAGTCCAACAGTGTAACATCTACTAGATGCCCTTCATCCATACTTTTCCTAACATGTTTATAAAAGCCAATTAAGTTAGTGGCACATGACCTTCCTTTTCTGAAACCATGTTGGTGTTCGTTCAGTATTCCCAATTTTTTTAGATGTTCCTAAAGCTTACCTGCTGTAATGATCTATGTAAGACTAATTAGTTGACAGTTTTCTGCTTGCTCTTTATTGCTTTCTGTTGGGGTATTGATGTAATATTTCCTTATATTCAATCATATGGTACTGTCCTGATTGTTAAAGATTTGTTTAGAATCATCAGTAATAGGCCTGATATTTTTTCACTAACCATTTATAATAATGTAGGTGAGATCTTGTCAGGTCCCATAGCCTTATATGGATTTAAGTTTTTGATTTTTGGTTTTAAATTTTCCATATAAATTACAATATTATGGATATTTGTATGGTCTGCTTGGTATATTTGTTGGTTTATGTTTGTGTTATCCTGGTGTACACAGATAAAAAATTAGTATTGAAAACTTCCACCATTTCTTTTTTAGCTGTTTTATTTTCTGGTCATGAGCATTATTGGGGGGGGGGCTTTGCCCAAATTAACCCCCTTTTAATATTAAGAAGAAAATCTTACCATGCCATGTTATTCAATCAAAAAGAAGTAAGTGTTTGGCATTTGTCAAAGTCTGACACTGACATCACACATGAAATATTGGCTGTAATGTTTGTTTCATGTGTTGCAGAAACAACATGTGAGTCAAGACACTTCCTTTGAAAAACAGTCTTGAAAGCTTTGAGGGTAAATCAGCCAATCAGTATGCTCTTTGTTATTATTATCTTTTAATTTACTTGGTTTTCATTAACATACATTAATAAGAGTATACCAGTATAATGACTGATAAGCAATTATTTATTTAGTTGTAATTATTCCAACTGGGATAACCCTATGAGATGCAGGATCTCATTTTCATAGGAGTCCCAGGGAAAATAGCAGTCAACAGGTTAACCTGGTCCGGTAGGAATAACTGCTTACAGGATAAAATATAAGCAGAAAAGAAAAAAAAACTGTAAAAGTAAATGTGTCCATACAGTAATTAAAACAAGCTAACAGTGTGGGATCACAGGAGTTCTAAGGTGGCTAGAAAGACTGGACTTGAACACTTGTAAACTAGAAGCATTCCTCAGATGCAGAGGGAGTTTGTTCTGTGTTTATGTGGTGCTCCAAATGCAAAGGCATTTCTAAAAAATTCTCACTTTATCCTTTGAATTAAGAAGCTACGTGCTGGGGCAGAGCCTAGAAAGGTTCCACCCATTCAGGACTCCAGCAGCAGTACACCTGGTAATTAGGGCACCAAGTCCCTAAGTCATCAAACCCTCTCTTTGTGGGGGAGGGGGCTGTGCCCCACACACACCCCTTTCAAAAGATATCAACTCTGGGGGCAGACCTTGGGAAGGGGGTGGCAAACCCCCAAAGTTGGCACCCTAATGATGGGTGCACAGCTGCTGCTGCACAGATGGCCAGAAGGGGCCTAGATACAACAGACAAGACCCTTTTAGTGGTGCTCTTCTAGACTTGGACTGTATTAATCTAATTTCCACATTTAATTTGTAAATCTGTGGCAGATTTCAACAGAGCAAATATATCGAAGTCTACGGATCATGAAAAGATAAATTTTAAAATGGTGATACCAAAGGGAGCCACAAAATTATATCCAAATGCAGGAGGGCCTTCCAAATGTGGGGATTCCCAAGCTACTGGTGGGGAAGTGCTGACCACACTAGAAAGCTTGCATCAGGCTTTACAGTCACTCACACAGTCAAATCAGAGAACTGATAAAAAAGTGGGCATGTATACCAAAAGACTAGTGCTTGTTGAGGACATAATGGAAGGGTTGACAAACTCAATAGCAGAGTCTGCCTCAGTGGCAGATAAAGCACTGGCAGTAGTGGCACCATTGAAAAATGAGCAGGGACATATACATACAAGGCTGAAGCAGGTGGAGAATAACATCTGGGCCACTAATGCTTATATTTTGGGGGTCCCAGAGGGTATGGAAGAGGATGGCATCACAATCCGCTTGAAGAGATCATTCTTGAAATAAAACCTACCCTATGAGAGCCCAGGGAGAGTCCAATGGACTGAAAACAATCCAGATGGTAGGAAACTCAGTGGTGGAACAAGAACTTATCCTATGGGTTGCCTGAGAACAAATGCATATCATTGAAGAATCCACAATTTTACTATTCCCTGACTACTCTTATGCAACTTGCCTTTGTCGTAAGACTTTCAAGGGAATTTCAGCAAAATTCAGGGAAGCATGAATCCAGTACAGGCTTAGTTTTCCTGTTAGACTGCAATTGTTAGTGGAGGAGAAGATCTACTGTTTTATGGATCCCAAAGCCAAAAAAACTATTCAAGTTGAATGCACAACTTGTAGAAGAGTTGGAAGGGGAACAAGGCAATACCTAAGCTTTCCTCCTGCACTGAACTTTTCTCGAACTTCCTTTTGGGTTGTGACTATAGAGGGGCTAACTAGTGGACTTCTTATTTTCCATAACTGCCTTTCAGTTAAACATCGATAAACAATTTTTGTGTGCCATAACTAGAGTTTGTTCTCTTGGGACTTAAGTGATTGTGTGAAAAGTACAATACTAGTTATCTGGTGCACAAAGCAGAAGAACCCACACTGTTGAGGAGGGTCACTTCACTCTACTGTTATAGTATAGTATTTTATTGAATACCTCAGTCCATGTTAGCACCTTAATCAATATTAGCTGTTTCAGATCAATTTTATACATAACACCTGCCTTAAATGCTAATCTCTTAACACCTCTGCAAAAGTGAAGATTATGTTTTACACCTGGGTTTTTAAAATGTCTGCTGCCATGCTACGGATCTTGTGACTGTGAAGGGAGAGGCGTATCTTTAGGCTGTCCCTTTGCTGTCAAGGTAAGGAAGCTGACAAAGGCAGAAAGTGCACTCCCCAAACACGAACATAACTCTGGCACTCTGAAGTTAACAAAGAAATGATTAAAACAAAAGATATATTTTGAAAGTAGAGTTCTATAAGCTTTCTTTTATGTACAGTGTTAGCTGAATTGTTTTTTAGAGCTGATATATCCACATTGTATTGAAATATTTGCACCTATTTTACAGTTCCAAATTGTTTGTTTCTTTAAGGAGCTTTACTGAAAGTGCATTTCAGAAGACAGACCTTGTGACCACCTTTTAAGTATACAGTAGGGAGGTTTAAATTACAAAGAAATACAAAAACATACATACGCTGATAATGCAAAGCATCATGTATATGCAAACCATGAAATTTTAGGCTGGCTCAGTTTAAACAGGAATACATGGTGCCAAAGAGCCTCTCACACAATCTGCAAAAGGTGCAAACAGAAGTGGTGATTTGCATATACATCTCATGATGCTTTGCATTATGGTTGTATGTGTGATTTTGTATTTCTATGAAACTTGGCTTTATAGCCAATGCCCTTTGGGGTAACCCTTGCCTCAGTGCTTCTGCACTGAGGTTCTTTGTCTTTTAGCATTCAATTACAGAGTGTTTTTTTATTAAGATTAAGTAGTTTTCACGGTAGTATTGGCTGCAACTTGACTCCATGTGATTTAAAACTGCTATATCAACTAATGTGTTAGCCTGTTTTTGAAGTTACAAGTAGAAATAGGTTGTGCTGATCCCAATTGTGGCAGGAATTATGCTGTTCCCAAATCTTTGCTGCAGTGTTGTTCCTCATATTACACTTTGTTGTATGCTTTTATTGAATACAATGAAAATAAAGTTCAAAAAAGAAAGTTAGTGCTATGGTGTAGGTACATGTATATATTATACAGGCACAGTCACTCATGTATATTAGGGTTGAATAAGCCCTTTGGTGTTAAACCCTGATTTGTGCACCTTGGTAATGCCATCCCATTCAACAGATTTACTTGCAATTTGGGAGGCCCTATGTGGGTGCCAGGATATTGAGAACCTGTAAATTTCATGGCAGTTGGTTCACTGGGTGAAAAGGTATAGAGTTGCAAAAATGGCAAAGTGGCTGTAATTAGACCTTTTTTACTCACTTACAACTAAAGAACTAGGAAGATTTCAAATCTGAAATTTTCAGGTTTGATAGGGTTTGCCCTCAAACAAGTGTGCATACAATACCTGAGTGCCCATCCCTGGTGCTGGTTAAGAGCTCTCCAGTCAGGCATTATTACTCATCAGGGTACTCAGTCCCCCTTCCAGCTACAACCTCCCCACCAAAACAGTGTGCAACACCAGGGTGCCCACCCCTGTTGCCACTAAACATCAAACTGACACTGGGGTGCCCAAACCTCAGTACTGGTACCTGTAATGTAAAAACAGTCTCACAATATCTTCTGTTATCCTGTAATGAAGAAAACAGTCCATCAATATGTGTTTTACTGTCCCTGCCATTCCCCTACCCCCTTCCCCACCCCAATGCAGCATCCACCCCCCCATACCTTACTTACCTAGGGGAGTCCACTACTGTAATTCTGTCAGGACCTGAGATATGTCCTCTTCTTTCAATGCTGAATTACAAATTGAGAAAACAAAGTAAGTGCAGTTGCAGGCAATGTATTTCAATGGGGTTTCAACTTTTTCTTAGAACTTGGTCATTTTTTTAATATTTTTTCATCAAATTTTCAACATGGCCTATTTTGAATCCCACCTTATGATCAATGTAGGTGAAATGTTTCCAATCCAGCCCAAAAGATGATTTCACTGTTGATCCATGAAATTCCCTTTTGGGTAGGATTTGAAAATGTGCACCTACTGGGTTCATGAGGTAGGGTCATAAGAAGACTATGTTGATAATTTGGGGTGAAAACATTATAATACAACAAAGTTATGAAGGTGCATTGAAAATTTTCAATGCTTGCTCGTGACTTTGGTAATTTTCAATATTGTGACCCTACATTTTTAACATAGCCATTTGTTCACCACATCTTATGAACATGACAGCTGTCATTTTTAAATTCCTGCCCAAATCATGTTTTCACACTTAAGGTACAAAATGTTTCAGACAATGTTTTTTAAATGACACCTGTCATGTTCAAAGATTATGTTGAAACTCTGGAGTCAAAAAGCAAAAAACAAACATTGTATACTGCATCAGTCGTTCACCCAGTGAATAGTGTGCTGTGTTTCACTGCTGCTAACTTGAGTTCAGGGACTAGCTCTGGGACCCGGCTGGACAGCACCAAGATAGGGGCCAGTGCAGTCGTGTGCCACTGCTACTATCCTGGGAAGGTAGTGTGCCATTTTCTGTCATACAGAGGGCACTTTGTACACCTTGTGGTGGGCTTGGGAGCCATCCCTCACAAGGGTTTAATGTGCATGTAAAGGACTGACAGGGTAACATACTGCAATGAAAGAAGTGGATTGACATGAAAAACTGGGGCTTGAAATATATCCACTATTCTGTTTATTTCATTTTGCTCAGGTCCTGAATGAAAATACGATTCTGCTATCACAAAATGAAGGGACATTCATTGAAAAGCCTATGTTTATACACACATTAGGGTTGGAGAAGCAAAGTGCACAAAGTAGGGAAATTATATAAAAAAGGGTTTGGGGTTGCTGGAGTCTTAGTGACTCAGTGGTGGGGTATTACTTGGGTTGTCAACCCTAATGCCCACCCCTTCCCTTGAGCCAAGAAGAGATCTCTTTTTTGCATGCAAGGCCCTGTGTGAAGAAAGCTAAGATTGAATCTGTTGGCAATCTGTGGAGCACGATACTTCTCTACTGTACTCCTGAAGAGTATATCACTATGAGGAGCTGGCTTAGAGCTGTATCTTTTGCTTCAGACAAGAGGCTATGGACTGAGGGGGTTAGCATTAAGGTAGGCAACTCCAAGGAACAGCCCACCACTAATTTGCCAAGACTTCAGAAACCGAAAGCCCTAATGTTTTTTCATTTCCCTACTTTGTTTGCTTTGTGTTCTTCACCCTAATGTCTGCATTCACACACACACACACACACACACACACACACACATATACATTTGTAGATATACACATTCATTGAAAAAAAACTGCATAAATGGACCAATTATGGTACAATTTAAATTACAAATGTAGGGAAATGTGGCATTGTACTCCCCATCCCAATTATCAGCAAAAGAATAAGACCTCATAAACAATCACAGACAGCCATCATCAGGTATGACAAATAGTGTACAACTATTTCCAGATTACACAAATGCTGTAGCACTGATGTGCTACTTTCATGGATCTGTATCTGTAGTTGAAGAAGCTCAGACCCCACAGGGGCCTGTGGTTCTTCAGACAAAAGAAATGTCGCTATTTGGGTATCATGGATTTCTATATGCAGTTGCAGAAGCACAGGCTTCCAAGAAGCCTGCGATTCTACAGCCAGAAGTCAGAGTGTACACCTGTAGTTCCAGTGGCTATAAACACCCTAACAACACATTTCCCTACTTTTGGGGTGTTCAGTTGAACCCTAACTGGTGCATTATTGCAGATTTTTGCAATGAATTCCCTTTCTTTCTGAGACAGTTTAATCGTATCATCATTAACACAGGTCCCTTTGAGACCTGCATGAACAGATGTAGATACATAGAGCCCTCAGGGCCCTGTGCCAAGGGAACAGCCCATCTGCCAGCATGGGTGCAGGTCCCACTGGGCCTTGCACTTCTGTTCAGCCAGTTGCAGATGAAAATAATTAATTGAGCTATGTAGGGGTTCTGGAAGCATGGGGCCCTCTGGCCCCTGTGCTTCTATGTGGCTACCAAAGCAGATGTGCAGGTCAAGAGCCATCTGTCATTTGAAGCATAAGGCCTTCTGGCAGCTACAGATGAAGAGGTGCAGAGATGCAGGACCCTATGCCAAGAGAAGACTTCTTTTCACTATGTGGTACTTGGGCTTGTGCAGCCAACCCTGCACCTGCCCTTTCTAGGCTGGGGGTGGTGCCGCACAGCAGCACTATCTTCCCAGCCTTGGACCATCCAGTTGGCCCAGCAAGCTTGCCCCCAAACTAAGGTCACTGGCACAGGATCACAAAAAACTACTCTTTGGGCCAGAGGGCAGCCCTGCCTACAATGTTTCTCAATGCATTTTTTTTATTTTGTCACCAGATTTTGATCACAGTCTTTTCCTGATTGCCCCTTATAAACATGACATGTGACATTTATAAAATACTGGTCAAAATGTTATTTCATGCCATAAGTACAAAAACACTTTTTAGCCAGGATATGAACAAAAAAAAAAAAAAACCTCCCATATTCATGAGGTGGTGTGCAAATGTGGAAATTGTGTGGAAATTTTGGAGTAAAAATATTGAAAACTACCAAAATTATAAGCTAGCATGCAACATTCATAACTTTTTTAAAAATATTTTGACCCCATATTTTGAATACAGCCTTCTTATGACCCTACCTCATTAGCCGGTAGGTGACAACTTTAAAATCCTGCCCAAAATATTTTTTCCCCAGATTTGAAAACATTTACCCTACCTTATTCATTAGGTTGGGTCCCAAAAAGGTCATGTTGAAAGTTTGGTTGACAAATATTGAAAAATAGGAAAGTTATGAGTAAAGGATAAAATATTTTAAATATTTACTTATAACTTTGTAATTTTTGCCATATTTTTTTGCCAATTTCTCAACATTGCCTTTTTATGATCCCACCTCATGAACCCTTAAGGTGAACATTTTCAAATTCCACCCAAAAGATGATTTTACAGAATGACTGCAAAATCCCATTTCAGCATAGTTATGAAAAATGTCACCTTCCTTGTTCCTGAAGTGGGGTTTCAAAAAGGCCGTGTTCAAAATTTGCAGAAAAACATTCAAAAGTGACAAAGTTATAAGTAAAAGTTCATTAAAATTGCAGTGATGGCACCTATCTTGTTTCTTCAGTTCTTGGTTGTATTTCATGGAGCAGGACATTTTTTTGATGAGAGTGTATTTATCCTGAAGCACCCTCTGTAGTTGGGTGAGGGTGCATGGGGGTGGGGTGGTGCTGGTGTGGAGTGGGGGGTCAGAATGGGGGTTAGAGATTGACTGAACACTTTTCTAGTTTTCAAGATGTATCTAAGTTTCTTTTACTAGGTTAACTAGGGGGAAAAAGACAAAAGTAGGTGAATTGCCTATCAAGATTGCATTCCACTTCCAGTGGGTGAATTTCTTTCATTAAATATTTAGATTTGAGGTAGATGTCTAACTCATTTTTAAACCCCCAAAGGGTTGTCTGGTTAACTATTTCTCTGGACAAATAATTCTAGGCTCTTGCAGCTCTAATAGTGAAATAGTTGTTTTTCTTGGTAGTGTTTGCCCTAGGGACAAAGACCTGCTTAGTGTGGGACCTTAAATTAAGTATTCTAGTAGAAAATCTCAACCCATGTTGATCCACATAGCCCAGAGTGTGCAGGATTTTAAATAACAGGAGCAAGTCACCCCTAAATCTTCTACTCTGAAGACCAAACAGACTAATTCCTAAGAGTCTGTCATTATATGTTTTATTTTTTAATTGCGAAACCAATTTGGTTACCCTTCTCTGAATCCTCTAAATCAATGCAATGTCCATATGGGCTACAAAATGGACAGCCATAGTCCATATATGGTCTAATGTATGTTCTATATAAGGGAATCATACATACTTCATTTCTTGAAATGAAAGTGCGCTGGATAGTTTTTAGCATTCCATTAACAATGGCAGTAGCTTTCTTACAGTAGTCACTATAGGTTAGACTGCTTTTAACCATAATTCCTCAGTCCCGTTCCTTATTAATGGATTTTAGAGGAACACCACTTAGTAAATATGGATATAATGGATTATGTTTCCCAAAATGTGGCACATAACAATTGTCATGGTTGAATGACATTTTATTAAGTATTACCCATTCCTCAATCACTTTAAGGTAATTTACCAAGCCAATGTATTAATCAGTAGTATTCACCACTACCCCCAACTTTGTATCAACAGCAAATGTTGAGATAAAATTTTCTGGACTAATACAGATATCACTGATGAAGATGCTAAACAGGGTTGGGCCTAAGACTGATCCCTAGGTACCTCACTATTCACTCTACCCTCAACTGAAAGTTGGCCATTAACTTGCATGCACTGGGCTCCTAGCAGTAACCAGCTTTCCACCCATATGACCAAACACTGGCTGAAGCCCATAATACTTAATGTATGAACTAGTATGCCATGTGTAACAGTGTTGAATGCTTTCTTAAAGTCAAGCAGGATCACATCCATAATCATGACTAAATCCAGGCATTTGCTTAGTTGGTTATAAAAAGCAACCAAGCTCATAGTGCAGGAAAATCCCTGCTTGAATCCATGTTTGTTATGATCAGTTAACCCTAAGGTGCATAATTCAGATTCCAGGAATTTTTTTTACCAGCTTTCCCATGTTTTCCATGATCTTAATGTATAGGGAAGTGAGACTAATGGGACTACACAATAATTTTCAACACAGCTTTTGTTACCCTTTTGATGTCTCGGCACCACTACCACCCTTCGCCAGTCCCCTGGCACAACCCCATCTTCCAATGATTTATTAAACAGAATTGTTAATGGATGAGCACAGACTTGAGGTCCTTTCCTTTAAAATCCTGGAGTGTACAATGTCTGGACTGGGACCGGTACTGTACTCAGCCTCATTGAGAGCTGACAGAACTTCTTTTTTTTTTTGATGGTATAGGCATTGGGCTGGTTCATTTTAGGTTTTCATTAAATTTACTTTTTTTCTGTAAAAACAGAACAAAAGTATGACTTGAACAAATTTGCATATCCACATCTCCATCTATTTTGAAACCAAAATTTATTAGTGGACCAATATTTCCCTCCCTCCCCCTCCTCCAGTCTACTCCTCCCTCACCCTACCACCCAAATAGAGCACTTACTGCATAAAATACTGCGATAGCTACTGATATAACTTTGAAATAGCCTGTACTGAAACTAGTGTATAACCACTGTGTACCTATATACTGTGTATAAACTTGTCAGGGGTACCTTCTTGTGTAGGATACTTCTTTGCTGTACCAACTGCATTGTGGGACACTGGAGGTCAGTGGTTTGTCACTGACACTTCCTGGTTTAAACACAAACACTTTGCTGTGCCAAATCAGTTAGCCAGCAACTTGTTGATGTGACATCATTATTTCTCTGCACCAAAGCCTTCTTAAAGGCTAATTTTTAACTTTTGCTGGGCTAAATCTTGACATTGCAAAACCGGAAGTAGCATTGAGATGTACTTCCAGTTTCCACCCTTAAAACACTCGCACTAGTGAGCGGGCAGCAGATAGAGCACTTGCTGCCTAAAATATTGCGATAGCTACTGGTATAACTTTGAAATAGCCTGTACTGAAACTAGTGTATAACCACTGTGTACCTATACACTGTGTATAAACTAGTCAGGGGTACCTTCTTGTGTAGGATACTTCTTTGCTGTACCAACTGCATTGTGGGACACTGGAGGTCAGTGGTTTGTCACTGACACTTCCTGGTTTAAACACAAACACTTTGCTGTGCCAAATCAGTTAGCCAGCAACTTGTTGATGCAACATCATTATTTCTCTGCACCAAAGCCTTCTTAAGGCTAATTTTTAACTTTGCTGGCTAAATCTTGACGATGCGAAACCAGAAGTAGCGCTGTGACATACTTCATTTTCACCCTTAAAACACTCGCTTTTTCATGATGCGACGTCTTGGCGTGGCGGCGTGGATCACTGCGCGGGGAGACATGCGTCGGCACATGTCTACCATGTCCACCGGGGCAAATGGGCTCAGGGCAAAAGAAACCAGGACTGATACAAGGTAAACACTGTAAATCTCTCTTTTCACCCTTCTTCTTCTTCCTCATAACATAATCTGGGTCTGTTTTAACAACACAATGAAGAAGGCAAATAAAATGTGCACATCCTGCCAAATGTACACTTCAGGGAAACAGACACCAAACTTTGTTTGTGATAGATGCATACTGCTAGAAAAACTTCAGGAAGAAGTTAAATGCTTGCAACCCAAAGACAACTTGCAACCTGATATTAAAGCACTTGAGGACTATATCGATCAAATGTCACTTCTAGTTGAAACTAATGCATCCATCACCAAACACTTTGAAGTTTCATCTCACCACGGTAAATCCCCAAACAAACACATAGCTATTAACCTAGTAGATCAACCAGTCACATCATCTACTCCTTCAAACTATAACACAGATGAAAACTGGACAAAAATTCCTTACAAAAAATACACCAAAAAAAGCAATCACCTGAACAAAAATAACCAAGAGTTACTTCTACAAAACTCGTTTGAAACCCTCATTTCAGAAACAAATGGCAGAAATAGTACTGAGGATATAAACACCTCCTCAGACAAATGTAACACCACCACACCTAAACATGATAAACATAATTACTCATCTAAATCTGTCAATGTAACAAAATCAAATCACCCAACCGAAAATAAAGTACCTGACAAGTCATGTAAGGAAACAGTAGACATATCCCTACTCACTGAACCACAAACCAAACAGAAACAGGTGATTGTACTAGGTGACTCTATCATCAAATACCTAGACAGAGCAATATGTAGCCCAGACAAACAACACAGAATGTGCTCTAGCTTTAGAGGGGTGAAAATTGCAGACATACCAAAAATGATAAAACCAATACTAACTACTGCAAGGGAAAATCCCTTAGTAATTATTCAGGCAGGAACAAATGACATAAAAGGTTCAAATCTCTCAAAAATTAAACAAAACTTTGTAGCACTAAACAACATATTAAGTGAACATGGCTGTACCGTTTGCAACTCGGAGGTGCTACCCATCCCAAGATCTACCGGATATATCACTTCAAAAATCAAAGCTCTAAATGAGTGGCTCTGAAAATGGTGTTATAAACAAGCAATTAAGTGTCTAACACACTGGGAAGAATTTGAGGACAGACCATCACTATACTGCTGGGACGGGTGGCACCTCAGTAGGAGAGGCATCATCATCCTGGAACATAAAATGAACGCACATATAAACACATATTTAAACTAAAAAGTGGGGGGGGGGGTCTGGGAAATCATCTCAGCCTCTAGTTAACAACACTGGTTCATCATTAAATCTCAATTTAAATAATCTTACTTTCAACGCTAGATCTATGAACGTCTCTAAATATGCGGAATTAGAAATACTTTCTTAAACCCTAGGGCTGGCAATAATTGCAATAACAGAAACATGGGGCAGTATAGATAAAGACTGGATAACAGAGTTACCTGGATATAAACACTACTACAAACACAGAGAAAACACAAAAAGAGGAGGAGGGGTTAGCCTTTACATAAGACACGACATTCATTCTTATAGGAAAGAAACTAACTCTCAACTGGAAAATGTCTGGGCCTGCATTCAACCTACTTGCTCCTACAAATTACTTGTTGGAACTTGTTATAGACCACCATCCTCAGATTTAAATACCACCAGGCTGTTAGCCGAAGAAATACAGCAATTAGCTAACAAAAATACTGTATTAATACTGGGGGATTTCAATCTACCAACCATCAATTGGGATACCCTTTATGGAGTAAATCACCATGACAAACAATTTCTCTCAGTAATAATCAACCAAGGTCTAAAAAAAATTGTAAGAGAGACCACTAGGGAAAAAAACATTCTAGACCTAGCTATAACCAATCTAGAAATCCCATTATCTGACGCTAAGATTCTACCCCCAATAGGAAACAGTGATCACATGTCTATACTTTTCTCAATGCAACTTCCCCTACAACCCAAAACAAACACAATCAAAATAAAACAGTATCACAAAGCCAACTTTAATCATATAAATCAAGCCTTAGAGGAAACCAACTGGGAACAGGCCCTTCTTCCCTTAAAAATAAACAAAGCATGGGAACTTTTAAAAACCAAAATAAAACAACTAGATAAATAATATATTCCTGAGAAACACAAATATAATAATAAAGGGAACATTCCACAATGGTTTAACAAAAATATCAAATCACTAATTACTCGTAAAAAGAAGCATTTCTCTAAACTCAAAAAAACACCATCATCTCAAGTAAACAAAACACTTCTGTCTTATAGACAGACAGTTAAGATGCTAAAAAAGCACATAGTCATGGCCAAACATAATCTAGAATTTAAGATAGCCCACACAAAAGACTGTCAAAAGGCTTTATATTCATACTTAAATGAAAAAAAAGAGTTGCAATAACTTAATTGGGCCATTAATCATAAATACACAAACTATAACCTCGGATATTGAAACAGCAACTGAATTAAATAACTACTTTTCATCTGTCTATGCACATAAAACAATTCCTGCACCTACCACTGTATCCTCAAAGGTTGAAATAAATATGATTTCAGAACAAGATGTTCTAACTGCATTAAATACCCTAAAAAAACACACCAGCCCAGAACCTGATGGGATTACTTCCAGATTTTTACTAGAAACAAAAAATACGATCATCTAACCATTAAAAATAATTGCCAACAAATCTTTGCATGAATCAGCAGTACCAAAAGACTGGCATACCGCAACAGTCACACCCATTTTTAAAAAAGGTTCCCACTCAAAAACTGAAAATTATCAACCTATCAGCCTCACATCTATTCCATGTAAACTAATGGAAAAAATCATCAAACACAAACTTGAAAATTAAATGTTAACTCTAAATATTAATGATATATATCAACATGGTTTCAAACAAGGTTTTTCATGTGTTACAAACCTAATCTCATTTTACTAATACATTAACTACCACCTGGATGGCAACATACCTATGGACATTATTTTACTGTACTACAGCAAGGCATTTGATAAAGTTTCCCATTCACTATTAATTAATAAACTCAGTAATATAGGGTTTTCACCCATACTGATTTCATGGATTAATCAATGGTTGGATATGAGAACTCAGAGTGTTAGGGTAAACAATGCAATGCCTGGGGTAAGAGAGGTGACCAGTGGAGTCCCCCAGGGCTCGGTGCTTGGGCCAATCTTATTTAATCTGTTTATCGGTGACATGCACATATCCTCCAACAATAAAATGGTCAAATTCACAGATGATACAAAGCTTGTGGGAAAAGCCATAAAACAAAATACAAAACCTGGACTACAAGCTGATTTATCACTGGTAGGACAGTGGGCATGTATAAATGAGATGTACTTTAACATTACTAAATGCGCAGTACTACATTTGGGAAAAAATAACCCACTACACACATATTATTTAAACAACACTGCTATTAGAACTTCATCAGCAGAAAAAGACTTGGGAATACTGGTCAACAACAAACTATCTTCAACTTACCATTGTACTAAAATAGCAAACCAAGCAAACGCCATTCTCCATAGAATAAGTAAAACATTTGTGTCCAGATCTGAACAATGTCTTCTACCCCTTTACAGATCCCATGTCAGGCCACTCTTAGATTATGGCTCCCCTTTCTGGAGTCCCTACATGATCTTGGATGTAAATAGGATCAAAAACATTCAGCATAAAGCCACAAAGCTCATACCACACTTATCAAAACTGAACTACACCACCAGATTAGCAAGAACAGGTCTACACACATTATCTCAAAGAAGACTCAGAGGGGACTTGCTACTACTATTCAAAATTTTAGGCAACCAGGAACAGATGCAAATCTGTGGTATTAAATTCTCTACTAGAAAAACGGTGGCTAGATTACATAATAGACAACTAGAAATTATGAGAGTTAGACCAACAAACGAATAAACTACTTCACCATAAGGACACCAAGAATTTGGAACAGGTTGCCACAGGAATTGGTTGGCTCACCAAACATCTTAACATTTAAAAACAAATTAGACAAATGGCTGACCAAGCAGGGACCCAATGAATGATCCATGTATATGGAGGACAATCATGATGGGCAATCCGCCTTCTTTTGTCCAATAATACCAAAGTACCCAACCACCCAGATACACTCATTATAAAGCCTTCTCTCAATATCCTGCCCCTCTTTCCACCCCTGACAAAGCCAACTGTTGGCCATTAATATTTACACCCTAATCTATACAGTAGCCTGGGGTATGCACCAGCCTAAGACTGTGCTATGCACTTAGCTAAGCTATGTACCACACTCGTGGAGTGTTGTTGCTCTTGCCACTTACTCCTGTAACCTTGTAACCATTATTTGTTGTACCTGTTCGCCAGTGTATACCTGTCTGAACTCGAACCTTTGTAAATGAGCAGTTGGCTCAAAGGTATTAATCTTCAGTTGAGATAACAAAATAAATGAATAAATATATGCAAACACAGATTTGCTATTTTCCTTTTTGTGTGCAATTTTTGCCTTTTAATCATAGATTTTAGTAACCCTTCTATAAGTTTGAATATTTTTGTCTGTAGGATTATTCCTAAATTTGCAGAATTCTTTTTCCTTGACTCTTACCTGTTTTCTAATACCAGGTATTAATCAGATAGGTATTTTACCTTTGATATTATATTTATTTTTGAGAGGTAAATACATGTCCTCCAACTTCAGAATAGTTCCTTTAATAAGGTCCCATGACTTTTTGATTGTCAAACTGGACATATCTATCATTATGTTTGCTTGCACGCATGTGCAAGAAACATAGTGCCATCATCCAAGTTTTCGGAGGTGTGTCACCCCCTCCTCCAATTCAGTCACTGTGTTGGCAGGCACGGCCCCTGTAAGCCAATGCATGCTGGAGCAGTCTATGACAAGCTCCAAAATGCAGTGGCATACAGTTGAAAGGGGGAGCTACGCTTCATGAGCAGCGATAAGATATCGCCTGCTCATGCGCAGCTCCCCCTACACACACACACACACACACACACACACGTGCACGCATACTGTGGGTTGCCCCTCCCACCCACACACTCTATAGCAGATGGGGGTGCCCAATCCCCTGTCGGCTGTGCTGCACTTCCCTCCCAACAAAGCCTTCCAAATGCCACGCTGGGTGCCCACCCCAGCGTGGCAAGTTATCGTATAGCCGACAGGGGTGCCCAATCCTCCAACGGCTCCACTGTCCTCCTCTCCTTTCGAAAGTACCGGATGCCACGCTCGGAGCCCAGCCCAACATGGCAACTGATGATATGGCTGTGAGGTGCCAACTCCCCATCAGCTTCCTTGCCCCCAACCGTCCTTGTGCCACGCTGGGAGCCCACTAACATGGCAAATGTCCGCGTCGTCTTTTAAAAATAACACCTGTAAAGCAAAATGGTCCCACGCAGTCTCCCAGCCCGCCCTCCCACAACCGCATCCACCCACTGTGCACCCTGCCTCCCGACACCCCCTCACCCCATACTTACCTCTGGAGCATGGCGTGACGATCTTTGGTGGACTGGCAACACATCTGCACTCTTCAAAGCCGACCGCGAACTGAGGAAATGCCGGTAAGCTGTGTAATGGGCTTTATTGCATATCTCAGGCATTTTTTGGAATTTTTGCACCAAATTTTCAACATGGGGTTTTTGGGACCCCTCCTCATGAATTCTTGCACTACCATGGCATTACTCGGGCCTGAAGGGTGATTTCAAAGCCACTGCACAAAATCACCTTTCTGGAATGATTAATGAAACAACACTGCCAGTGTTCATAAGGTGGGCTCTCAAAAAGACTATTTTTAAAATTTGGTAGAAAAATTCCTTAAAATGACTGTTTTACGCGCGTGCGTTGTGCAGTTCCTATGCACACTCGTAAGTTCACGAATTTTCAATATTTTCACTCCAGATTTTCAACATTGCCATTTTACCACACCTTCTTATGAACAGTACAGCTGTCATTTTTCACATCTCACCCAAAATGTGCTTCCGTCCATGTAGCACACAATGGCACAGTTGGTGTGCAAAATCAATGTACAGGACAAATTAAGAAAATCACAGTGACACTGTTCATGAGCAGAGGTCTTAAAATAGCTATGTTGAAAATTTGGTGAAAAAATTCCAAAAATGACTGTTTTATAAGCGTGCGTTGCGCAGTTCCTACGCACTCTCATAAGTTTGCGAAATTTCAATATTTTCACTCCAGATTTTCAGCATTGTCATTTTACCACACCTTCTTATGATTAGTACAGCTGTCATTTTCACATCTCACCCACAATGTGTTTCCACCCATGTAGCGCACAATGGCACAGTCAGTGTGCAAAATCAATGTACAGGACAAATTAAGAAAATCACAGTGACACTGTTCATGAGCAGAGGTATTAAAATGGCTATATTGAAAATTTGGTGAAAAAATTCCTAAAAATGACTGTTTTACGAGTGTGCATTGTGCAGTTCTTACACACACTCATAAGTTCACAAATTTTCAATATTTTCACTCCAGATTTTCAACATTGCCATTTTACTACACCTCCTTATGAGCAGTACAGCTGTCATTTTTCACATCTTGGCAAAAATGTATTTCTGCCCATGTAACGTACAATGGCGCAGTCGATGTGCAAAATCAATGTATGGGACACATTAAGAAAATCACAGAGACACTGTTCATGAGCAGAGGTCTTAAAATGGCTATGTTGAAAATTTGGTGAAAAAATCCTAAAATGACTGTTTTACAAGCATCGTTCGCAGTTCCTATGCATGCTCGTAAGTTTCGCAATTTAATATTTCCCTCCATATTTTCAACATTGCCATTTTATTACACTTCCTTATGAACAGTACATTGCCATTTTTCATATGTTGCCAAAATGTGTTTTCGCACATGTAGCTCATTAGTGCTGTTGTGTGTGCGAAAGCAATGTTTGGGACAGATTAAGAAAATCAACAGTTACACTGTTCATGAGCCGAGGTCTTAAAATGGCTATGTTGAAAATTTGGTGACAAAAGTCAATAAAATGACTGTGTTATGAGTGAGCATTGTGCAGTTTCACGCACCCTCATAAGTTCATGACTTTGTAATATTTTCAGTCAGATTTTTACCAGTGGCATTTTTCCACTTCCTTATGAACAGTACAGCTGTCATTTTTCACAACAAGGCCGGAGTGTGTTTTCACACTTTCAGCGCAGAGATGCGTGGTCGCTGTGGGAAATCATTGTTTGGGACAGATGAAGAAAATCACAGTGACACTGTTCATGATCAGAGGCACCAAAATGCCTGAGTTGACAATCTGCTGTAAAAAATCCCCAGCCTAATTATATTACAGGTGTGCATTGCACAGTTTCTATGTACGCTCGTCACTTCACCATTTTTTTTCTTATTTTTACTGCAGATTTGCAACATTGCCATTTTTTATACCTCCCTATGAACAGTACAGCTGTCATTTTTTACATCCTGTTCGGAATGTTTTTGCACCTGTGGTGCTAAATGCCGTAGTCGCTATGTATAAGCAGCTTTTGGCTAACAAACTGATATTCCCCCTGTTCATGAGGTGGGGTCACATAAAAAACATGTTGAAAATTTGGAGTGAAAATACCAATGAATGCCTGATGTGTTAGGGTTTCCAACCATAATACCCAACCCTGTAGAGAATGACAGGCATCAGGGGTGTGACTTGGGATTCTTGCCTGTAATGCTTATACCATTCCACACCCTGCAGCCAGTGAGAGGCATTGAGGTATGCCTTGGACTCTTTGGCCCCAAAGTTCACCCCATTCTCCTATATCGCACCCATCTCACCATATTTTCTAATGGAATGGGGTGCGCATAAGGGCGAAAGACCCCAAGGAACACCGTGACACTTGTCAGTGTCTGCAAGGTGGGGTGTGGTGAAATGGCGTGACCGTTATGCCTGACAACCCAAAGGCACACCCCAATGCCTGTCACTCTGTGCAGAGTGGTGGTGGGGTTGGCTTCAGTTCAATACTTCACTGCCATTCCTATTATGCAGCTCTGTAACTTCTACACTACCACTGCCAATGTCAGCAAGCAAACATTCAGCATTGACAAATATATACTGTAGGATACAAGAGTAAAGAAATTCCACAGTCTGCTGGCAAGCTAATATGCAGACTGCTGTAAGGATACTCATGTAGGGGGACTGTTAATGAAACATGAAAGGTTTTGTGTTAATGTTGAACATTAGTATAGCATAGGAAATATAGCACAAAAAGCATCTATCTGTATTAGTTACCTGAAACACAACATACCTACAGTACATAAAGAAAAAGGCTTTTTTATGTTGTTAGTGACTGGTGTGCCTCCATACTGAGAGCCCCATCCCTCAGGGATCACACTGACTAACCCCTTTTTTGGACAGAATAACCCTGACTGGCATGAGAACACAGCTGATGTAAGCAGAATCATGAAAGTGACTCCCATTCACCCCTGCCAGCAAACCCAAGAAGATATTTGCTCTCAGACTCAATGGTGCCCCACCCCTTTTCATCATGTGGTTTGAAGAGGAGACAACAGAAACCTGTTCAGCTACTGTAAGCCCCAGCATTTTATATTTTCAACTTATCTGTCATTTTATATTTATTTATTTATTTGTGTCTAGTATTACAAAGTACCTTTGAGCCAAGGCTCTTTTAGAAAGGTTCCACGTCATGCTGGTTACAGAGTAACAGACACTAAAACATAAAACAGTTAGCTACGTGGTTTTAGAAAGTAACTTTGCTTGACAAAATCTGACTGAGTGATGAGTAACTCAAGAAACAATAGGAGGAAGAGGGCAAGAAGGGGAGAAGGCTGAGGGTAGGGGAAGGCATAGGTGTAGAGGGTCAGGGTGAGGCAGCCGAGGGGCCTTGTCAGGACAGACACAGGGCAAGTGCATTAGAAGTTGCATTGGACAGGTAAGTACAAGAAGAGAGGGCAGAAAATGACACCTATAAGGTCAGAAGCAGCGTAGGGAATGAAGATGTTATGGGGTGCAAGCACAGGTGGAGGTGCCTGTTATGGAGTGGCAGAGCTTTTTTTTGAACGCTCCAAGCATTGCTGTGGATGAGGTGTCACTAGAAAGCTCATTCAGCTAGCACGGAGCCCTGTATGCAAATGACTGTTGGCCTTGGGACATGCGGCAGTGGGGGATTTGAAGGATTTGGGGCTTAGAGCTCCTGGTGTTGTGGTTGGTGATTTTGGGTTTGAGGAGGGTGCTGACTCCTGGTGGTGCCTTTCCCATCATGATTTTCTTAGCAGTGATGCAGGTTTGGTATTTGATTTGGTTGTTCAGTTGCAGCCAGCCTGATTTGGAGTAGAGGTTGCAGGTGTGGGTGAGACGGTGGGAACCAGTAACCAGTCGGCAGGCTTGATTGAGGGAAGTTGAAACACGCCTGAGAGATGAGGTTGTGGCAGATCCATAGATAATGAGACCATAGTCAATGATGCTGATGATGGAGTTCTGGACTGCTATGGACAGAGCTTCTGGGGTTAGATGTTTCCTATGTTGGAATAGTAGGCCCATCCTGGTGTTGGCTACTTTTGCCACGTTATTGATGTGTGGGACATAGGAGAGATTACAGTCGAGGGTGAGGCCGAGGTATTTGAAGGTATGAACTTGTCTGAGGGTGATTCCTTGCTTGATTTTAATGGAGAGCTGATATTGTTTGTGTTTGTTTTGGGAGCTGCAGAAGATCATGGTCTTTGTTTTTTTCTGGTTAAGTAAAAGTCTGTGTTTTGTGAACCAGTTTTCAACTGCAGAGAAGGCCTGTTGGAGGTTACCTTGTAGATAGACTGATCTTTCTGTATGGACCCAAAGCGATATAGAGACATGCATCGGGAATGTGCAAGGCAAGTGATGTTCTACAGAATTACAGAGTATTATCTTGCACCACGCATTTCACTGATCAGCCCAGGTACAACCACATTTGCAAGCTTCAAATGCTTTTCTTTGTCTTTAAATCTTATTGGGGTAGTTTTGTAGAGTGTTCTCCCTTTTTCTTTTTGGGGTATCCATCTTGTGTTCTGTGTTAAAAAGTTATTGCTAACCTTATTTGTTCAACTTAGGATGTGATTTGTTTAGAGCTGTTTTAGGTCAGCACATGCTGAATATTCCCCTGTCACAGCACTTGGTGTGGGACAAGTGAATTCTCAGCTCATGACATAGAAAATGAACCCCTTCACTAAGCAATGCACTGAGGATTTTTGGGGTTCCCAGGAAATGTAGTTCTGGGCCAAAATAAACACCAGAAACTAGCTATGTGGATACTTTTTACCTTGGTTCTGGTTTTTGCTTTTTGCAAAATCTTAAGTGTTATATATTTTCCAACCTTTTTCATGAAACAAACAAGATGGTGGCAATCCTGACCCAAACATTGTTTTCTCAGGACATGAAAAACATTAATTTTGCAAAAGGAAAATGCTTGCAAAAGCAACATTTTGGTGTCATATCAGAGGGTCATCATGAAACCCTACTAAACATGCTCAGAAGCAACATTTCAAAACCTTATAACTCTGGAAACAATATTGTTTCACAAAACCTTTGAAAGGCATGTCATTCATACATGTCCCTTCAAACCTGAACATTTTGGAACAAAATTTCATACTAGCTAGGCTGTAGGTGACAGCATAAAATGGCACAAAAAGGCCAAAAGTTATGCTATTTCTGTGATCTCAGAATCTAGATAAGCACCCATCAGAAAACTTCCCGTATCTTAATAACTTGACTCCCAGACAATTCATACCAAATTTTGTGCATTTTCCTGAAATGCTGGCAAAGTTATTAAGGTATAAAATTGGGGTTTAACATTGAACACTGCGCAACCCTAACTATACTTGAGCTACAATGCAAGTATAATATATTACAGGAGCACAGTAGCGCCCTTATAGTTAGAGATGAGTAACCTGTTTAATGTCAAACCTCACATTTTGCACATAAATATTTTTGGCTCTCTTTGACAAAATGAGCTGAAATTTTGTATATGTTTTCTAGGACACAAGGTCTTGAAATGTGAAAATTTTTGTGGTGGCAGCTTGTGTGGTTTCAGAGATTCACATGTGTCATTTAAAAAAAAAACTACTTTTTTCCTATACTTAGCACTGTTTTTTTTTTTTTTTTTGCTTTCACCTACAGCCTACATTGAAATGATGTTTTGCCCCAAACTTGCAGGGGCATGTGTCATGTCCCAAGGTAATACCTTTGACAGGTCTGGAGAAAAATATCAAAGGGTTCCAGAGTTATTAGGCTTAAAATTTGAGTGTTTTCCTATCTGTGCGTATGCAGTAGGGTTTCCCAGATAACGTTCTGCAGCGAAAGTTAAAACTTGATGCTGTCAATGCTGTTTTTTCATTTTTCACCACTGAATTTTTAGGGCACAAAAATTTTTTTCTGCCATGTCAACCATCATCTTGAATTTTTCCATGAACCAATAAACGTGGAAAATATACAAAAATGCTGTGATTTTAATAAACAAACATCAGAATCTATCTAAAAGGGACCTGTTTAACTAGATTATGATGTTTGTTTTTTTTAATATTGTGCCCACTAATATGTTTTCTGGGCACCCAAAATCCTGGGTGCCTAGCTTAGCTAGAGGAGCACTTCCTTAGCATTCTCTGTATGAGAACACTGGGAATTTCTTGACTTTTGCAGCTGCAGCTGAAGTTGTGTTGCCAGCTGCAGTGTTAACCATGAGCTGCCCTTTTTCCTGCTGTCTAGTGGCACCTCCCCGCCCCAGTCCATGTATGCTGTAAGCCAAGTTTCTGTGATCATCACAATGTCCATCTTCTTTTTTTCCCCAACATCGCCTGCAGGTTATCCATTGTGTTTCCAAGGCTTCTTGCATTTAGGAACACCACCCTCTACCATGACTCCATGCTTCTCCCTCCCCTAGCATGATTATCCTCTCCCTTTCCCACTGCTTCCTGTTCCCCTCTCCTGCCCCTCACACCCCTGAGTCTTCAGTAGCACCACTGATTATTTTCCCTGTGTTTGCCTTTGTGTCTTGTATCCAACCTCCCCTTCCTAATGACTGCTTTCCCTTTGCTCCCTCCTGATTACTACCCCCCTCTATGTCATATACTCTAATCACAACTCATCTTGCTTGGACTAGGGGGTAGGTCTGAGGCCCTCCTCCTCCTCCTCCTCCTGGAGACTCTGGGCGTGATGACCCAGTCTGTACTCCCCATCAGTTTAAATCCAGATTCATGGCCATGTAATCGTCGAGCTTTTCCCTAGGCTTCCAGAAACCCTTGCTCTCACCACACTGGCCCTCCCCTCTCTAACCTTCAGGGAGAGAGGGGATATGATAGAGACATACAAGTATCTTACAGGGAGGAACAGGGTGCAGGAAAACACTATTTTTAAGTGAAAAAGATGTTTCAGGACTAGAGGGCATGGGATGAAGTTGGAGGGAGGACGATTCAGAGGAAACATTAGAAAGAATTTCTTCACAGAACGGGTGGTGGACAAGTGGAACACCCTGCCAGAGGAAGTGGTGGGGGCTGAAACAATCACGGGATTTAAGAATGCATGGGATAGACATAAAGGAATTCTAGAGGGCATGGGTAAGGGGAAACAGACTTCTAGGAAAACAAACTGAACTTACAAGCTCAAATGGGCAGACTAGGTGGGCCATAGGCCCTTATCTGCCGACACTGTCTATGTATCTATGTATCTATGTAGCCCAATCCCACCACTACTGCCATTCTCTCCTCCATTCCCCCTACCCATTTAACCTACCTGGATCCCTTATCCTGAACTGACCCCCCCTCCTTACCTCTACCCTCCCCTCCCCATCACAAGTCACTGGGAAGAATCTATTCCATACTGGCAGCACCCTCATTCCTGCCTTCTCCCTCCTGACATCCCCATCCTCCCACCACTCTCCACCCCCTGTCCCTCAGTTTTCACACCCTCTAAGAAAGAATCCCCCTGCATCTAGGTCTTCCCCTCCTCAGCCTTCACTTGCCCACCTGCTATGCCCACCTGGACCATCCCCCTGACCCTCTCTCCCTCCTACCTGACTCAACTTCTACTTCTCCCTCTCATTAACTTCCCAACCTTCCATCTAAGCTGCCTCACCTCTCTCAATAAGTGGTTCAGACTCCTGAACACTGGGCAGCTGTTTTGCTCCCAAAATGTACCCAGGGACACTGCAGACCCATATCGCCTACAACACACCACCTTATTCCTGTCCTTCCACCATCTATACATGTTCACTCCCTACCACAAACTATTTGAGTCAGCCCTTGCCATGCATTTACAGAATACAGCAGTAGCTCCTCTCCCTTACCTATCGGTCAACCCCTACAGCACACTTTGTGAGCCTTACACTAATATGGTGTGGTAGGAACTCCTCTGTTTTCTTTGTGGACCTACCTTAGGTAGGGTGTAGCTGCAACCCATCTGCTATATCCTCTGTAGGCCTAACCTTGATAGGGTGTAGTTGCAACCCCCCGTGTGTCCTTCCTCCATAGGCTTACCCTAGATAGGGAGTACCACAAACTCCACTATCTTTGAAGTCCGGAAGCATTCCCAAGTAAAGCACTAGGTTTCCCCCTCTCTTTCTGTCCCCCCAGCTGTCTTCTCTACCTTACTATACCTGCCCTCCACTGAGCAGAATGATCTGTGGCCTATGGTTCTCCTTGCTGGTGCCCTGACAAAGCCCTGACCCTGAATGCCACTTAGTAGGATACCACACTCCTGCTTCATGGCACTCATGCTCCAGGGTCAGTCATTTGAAGGATGACTTGACCCTCTGGGAGTTAAAAGGGAGGCTGCAGCCACATAAATAGCTGGCTGCAGTCATGTGATCTATCCTCTTAGAAAATTGCATCCGCTCTGGTCAGCACGTTCATCCTACCTCTGCCTGCCCTTAGCTAACCCTCCCCCTTCCTTAGCCCACACAGATCCTAGAAACAATTGGGATGTTTCAGCATATTTTGTAATTAGCAACAAACAGTCTCAGACTGTGCCTTTATTTAAAACAGACAATGAGAACGAGAATCCCTCTGCTGATTTCTCAGCCCCTCTTCCCTCTGGCATCCTCCACCAACTTGACTCAGCTCTAGCAAGCAGGGGCCTACCCAGTAGCATAGCAAGGAGGCAGTATAGCGCAGTGGTCTAAGGCTCTGAGCTGCAAATCTGGTGACATCCAGCAGACCAGACCTGAGGTTTGAATCCCACAGCTTCCACTTGCATACTGTGTGACCCTGAGCAAGTCACTTAACCTCCTTGTGCTCCCAGGTCGCTCCTGTAAAAAAGCTTTCAGCTTAGTGTGCTATACCTGGTTAAACAACTAAATAAAAAAAAAATTCCCAGAGGGCCTGGGTGCAAGGCGATGTTACAGGGCCCCTTCCCAGTTTTAAATAAACATCAAAATTATGATTTGGGCCCCTCAAACCTTATGGGCCCGGGTGCCACTGCACCCCCTGCACCCTTGTAGCTACGCCTCTGGACCTACCTGAAATTCAAATGTTTATAACTGGATTCTAAACTCTTTCTGGGGGTTACTGGAGGAGGTAGTTGGTGAAAATTCAAAAGTAGTACCAACTATGTGGCTTCCCAGAGTCCTGAAATCCCACTGTCATGTGAAAAGCAGAACCTTTCTGCCCTCATCTCCTGGTCAAGCTGTAATGGCACCTTCCTAACTGCCCCTTTACCAAAAAAGGCTGTGTAAGCTATGTTGTCAGTCTCCCTTGTGAAGGAAAATCTTAAGGACATAAGGACAGGAATCAGGAGTGAGATGAGTCTCTTTGCAGATGACTCAAAACTGGGGGTGGTGGTGGATTGGGAGGAGGGGAGGGTGGCCCTACAGGGGGACCTGGAGGCTCTGGAAAGATGGTCTAGAATGTGGAAGCTGAGGTTCAATGCAGGGAAATGCAAGGTACTCCACCTGGGAGCCAGAAACCCAGACCAAGTGTACACCCTGGGAGTGGGGGAATGCTACAAGTCTCGATGGCTGAGAAGGACCTGGGGGTGGTGGTGGATGTCAAGATGAACAACTCAGAGACTTGTAGGAGGGCAGCAGCCACAGCCAACAGGATGCTTGGATGCATTGCTAGGGGGAATCACCTCCAGAAGGAGGGAAGTGATACTCCCTCTGTATAACTGCTTGGTGAGGCCACACCTTGAGTACTGCGTGCAGTTTTGGAGGCCACACTTAAAGAGGCACATTACCCTCCTGGAGAGGGTCCAGAGGAGGGCAACCAAAATGATTTGTGGCTTGGGGGACAGGACCTATGAGGAGAGGCTCGAAGAGCTAAATATGTACACATTGGAAGAGAGAAGGGACCGGGGGGACATGATAGAGGTCTTCAGGTACATGAAGAGGGTCAATAGGGGAGGAACAGTCAGGGTGCTTCGAAGGAAGGAGGAGGGGACCACTAGAGGGCATGGGTGGAAGCTGGAGAGGGGGGGAGATTCAGGGGAGAAAGGAGGAGGTGCTACTTCACTGAGAAGGTGGTGGAGCCATGGAATGCGCTGCCTAGGGGGCTGGTGGAGGCAGAGACAGTGGAGGGGTTCAAGAGAGGGTGGGACAGGTACAGGTACAGGGGAAGGGTTCTGGAAGCAAAATCCAATGCAGCAAGAATATCCAGAACTGGGAAGGGAGAAGCCAGAGGAGGCGAGGGGGGCAGCAAGGTCAGCACCCAGGGTGGAGGCTGACAAACGAGCAGACACGAAAGACCGTTAGGCCTATTCTGCTGGCATTTTAGTATGTTAGTAACTTTGCTGCCAACTACAAAATGCGTTCATCTCTGGACATGAAGTGGGGTTAAAGTAAATAGTCCCATCACCAAAACTCTTTTCCCCAGTGCTAGAGTATTGCTTAAATCCATCAACTAGTTTCATCAACCATCTCAAACTCATTACACTTTCTGACTCACCTTGACTTTGCATTTGCTAAATGCTGTGGCCATGATACAAATGACATGTTATCTGTTGTCCTGCATTTGGACCAACAGGATGAACGAGCGTTTTCTTCCTGCACAGTGGACTCAGATGCATTGACAATTGCCTGTGAATATAGATAATATATGCCTTTATAAGAAATGTTGACTTTACTAAACACCTCCATTCCATCCATACATTGTACCTTCAGGTTCCCCCACCCCACACAATTTACACATTTTTTGTTTAAATTATGAAGCTGCTTGATCCTTTACTATCAGAATTTGTGCTCATGTAAAAACCGTACTTTGATCTGATGACTGGCAGGAAGTGAGTGCCCATCTTTCTGAAGATAAGGACTCATTAAAAATGACAATTGTTAGCTGGCCCGGTGGTGCTGAGGGTTGAGGGCTAAGGGTTGAGACACTGGACACCACACCTCATGCCACATCTGGAGTGACCGCCGGTTGCCGGGGTCAGCAGCTGAGGGAGAGGATTGACCACCTGATATACTGCTCTCCTCTTCCGGGGAGCGGAGGGTTGTCATCCCGTTTCTTGGCTGCTCCCTAGTGGAGGCTGGAGGGCAGTGCCAGAGGCCAGGAGACACAGAAGCATGGAGAAGTGATGCGCACGTGTCTCCACACATGCACATTCATGCTGTGAGGGGAGGGGTGTACGGGGAGAATATGGAAAAAAGCAATATAGAAAAAAGAAAAAAGGGACTAGTGTTAGTGTAAACATGTAAATTATGCTTGTTAAAAAGCCATAATACTGTTGAAAACCATCCACTCTGTCATATATATTGCACTTTACAGTCCAAACGGATTGTCTGGGGGAAGTAGACAAGAAGGTCTAGGAAACTGTTGTGTAGGTGTGTAGAGTCCTTAGTTGCCCCTAAGGACTCCGCAATAAAAAGCAGATTTGATAGACCAATGAACCTTCTTCTGCTGGCAATATTCATATGTTCGTTTGGAAAAATGTTCCTTAAGTCCTATACAAGCAGGTCTCAGGGAGGAGCTAGGATTTTGCTAATAGATTAGTCCACTTATTGAAATGCACATGATAAAAACAGATAACATCACTGTGGCTGAGAAATCTGGGAAAACAAATGCAAATGTGTGTCTTTTCACAGATGATACCAAGCTGTGTGGGAGGGCAGATGCTGAGGAGAGCACAAGGGAACTTAAAGAGTACCTAGCACAGTCTTTGGGGGGGGGGTGGGTAAAGATCACAGTCTTGGAGGAGGAGAGAGACCTGGGGATAGTAATTGCAAGTTACCTGAAACCATCAATGCAGTGCAGTGCAAAAAAAGTGGAAGGGAAGGTGAACAGGAGGCTAGGCTTCATATCAAGGGGGTTTTCCAGCAGGAAGAAAGAGGTCATTCTGATTATGTACAGGCCCGTGGTGCATTTGCATCTGAAGTACTATGTGCAGTACTGGATCTCTACCTTGAGAAAGGCATAAAACAGATAAAGGTAATATAAAGGAGTGCTACCAAAATGATTCAGGGGCAGCAGGATATCTGAACAAAGACTGGTGGACCTGAACTTATACTCACTGGAGGATAGAAGAGAGAGGGGGGACATGATCAAGACATTCAAATACCTTAAAGGCATTAACAATGTTGACACAGGATATTTATTTATTTTTATTTTTTTGCAAAAATAAGAACAGAAGCACCGCAGAACACACATACAAATAAGTGGGATGGGGAGTACAGGAAGGAAGCCAAAAGGCCTTTCTTCACTGAAAGGGTTGTGGTAGGATGGAATGCATTGTCAGAAGGGGTAGTAAATCAAAATACATTTCAGGGTTTAAAAGAAAGTGGGATAGATTCAAGGGGGATGTCAGGGTGACATGGGAGGGGGCGGAGCAACATGTAACATGCACATGAGCTCTACACTGAGCAGACTCAATAGACCTTTGGGCCTTCTTCAGCTGGCCTTTCGTATTTTCATATGTTCATATGAACTGTATAAAGGGCAGGGTTCAGTACTTTGCAACACTGCAAATTCTCAACTGGCTGTCTGTAATATGATTATTTATAAACAAAAGTTTTATTAACAACAGCTGTGCGAAAACTTTAGTGTACTGTTGGAAGACTCAAAAACTATTGCAGTCTGTAGCCAAAAGAGCATGGCTTGTGAGATGTTTTACAGCTGCAGTTCTTTCCATCTAGTTTGCACCAGAACTGACCTCTGATAATGAAACCACTTAATCTTCATGAGAAAAGAGGACTTAGACTATTTGGAGTGGAAATGCCAGCATGTGGAGCTCTGTGTCCTGAAGCCACTTCACATATCTTGCTGTAGGACAACATATGAAGAAGCCAGTGGAAGAAAGTCATTTGGTCTATCTAGTCTGGTCATAATGCAGGGTCCACAGCTTGAGTTGCTGACCCTGATCCCCCACTCCTCCCAACATTTCCATCCTCCCTACCCATGATCCTTATCTTCCCCCAGGCCTATCCCAGCCTCTCTTGAAATTGCCCACCATCATCAATAAGGCTCTTCCAGCAGAGCATTACAAGTGTCAGCCACCCTCTCCATGAAGAAGTGCTTCCTGACCACCCTCTTAAACCTCCACCCCTCCAGTTTAAGAATGTACCTTCTCATGTTATGGTTGCCACTTAGCTTGAAGAGACCCTCCTTAGCCACCTTATTTATCCCTTTCAAATACTTGAAGGTCTTAGTCATGCCCCCACCCTGTTCTCCATGGAGTACATGCTCAGTGCCCTCAACCTCTCCTCATATTCCTTACCTTGCTGACCCACTATCATCTTTGTAGCCCTCTTCTGGATCTTCACCAGTAGGTTGATGTCCTTTCTGAGGTGTGAGCACCAGTACTGAACTCCATATTCTAGATGTGGCCTCCCCAGTGACCTGTACAAGGGCAGTATAACCTCCTCTCTCCTCCTACTGATCCTTCTACCTGTGCATCCCAGCATCTTGTTTGCCCTTGATGCTGCTTTCTTGCACTATGTGGAGTACTTCAGGTCGCTATTATTACTATTTACTTGTGTTATGTACTTATCCCCTCCCTCCTCCCACCAGGACGCATCTGGAAATGAGATTTATGGCTCAGTATGTATTTCCTGGTAAATCTCTCTTAAATAAATAAATAAATAACTAGTGATCATCATTCCCAGGTCCTTCTCCTCCTCTGATGTAGATACCTGGATTCTACTCAGGTAGTACAGTACTCTGTCCTGGAATTCTTGACTCCAATGTGCATACCTTTGCATTTCTTGGCACTGAAGCCAAGCTGCCAGAGCCCGGACCACCTCCCCAGCTTTTCTAGATTGTCTGTAGGTACTGTATCTCTTCAGCTGTGTCCACTCTCCTGCAGAGCTTAATGTCATCCAGGAATAGGCACATTTTTCCCTTAATGCCATACCCAATATCATTGATGAAGACATTGAACAACGCTGGCCTAATCACCGAGTCCTGTGGGACCCCACTTGTGACCTCTCTCGTGCCAGATAACTCCCCCCCACACACACACACACAACCATCCTCTGGGTTCTGCCCCTCAGGCAGTTTTCCACTTATCTGGCCATCTTCTTCTTCCCAATCCCAAGATCTGCCAACTTTCTGGTCAACCTTTTGTGGGGCACAGAGTCAAAGGCCTTGCTGAAATCCAGATAGAGGATGTCTACTGCTTAGTTCCTATCTACTGTCTTAGTGACACAGTCAAAGAAGTCAATCAGATTCATTTGTCACAGTCTACCCCCATATACCCATGCTGCCTTGCATCCTGGAGACCACGCTTCTCTAGATATTCTACCAACCTTTCCTTAAGTGTGGTCTCCATGAGCTTGCACATGACTGAGGTCAGACTGACTGGTCTGTAATTCCCTGGGTCATCCTTGCAACCACTTTTGTGAAAGGGCACCACGTGCTGTTTTCCAGTCCTGCAGTACCACACCCTACTCCAACAAATTATTAAATAGGCCTGCCAGTGGCCCAGCTAGCTCCTCAGCCAGTTCCCTTAGTCCCTTAGCACCCTTGGATATATTCTGTCTGGGCCTGGTGATTTGTCCACCTTCAGTGCTAACAGCCCCTCCTTCACTCTACCCTACTTTATCACTACATCTGTGCCCCCCCCACTCCTCTTCTCCTCCCTCCTGAAGGCACTGATCAATCCTTCTCTCTGGTGAAAATGGAACAGAAGTATGAACATGCATTGACACACTGACCCACCATGTGTGTGTGTGTGTGTGTGTGTGTGTGTGTGTGTGTGTGTGTGTGTGTGTGTGTATGTGTGTATTTGGAGCTCCATGCAGAGGCAAAGGTCAGCTACTAGGTTTCTAAATGGACACCAGTCCATCCTGGAAGAGGATTTCCTGCTCTGCAGAAAGAAGAGGATCATGAGATATGGCAGTCCATGGATAGGACCACTGTATGCCTACAAGAGTGACACATTTGCTTAGAAAGAAAAAAAGTTGCACAAATCACCAGCACCATACCCCAAGCTCTTAGAAGCAAGGAGGAGGAGGAAAACTGAGCAGAGGGGGACTAAGTTTAGTGAAGATGCTCACAGCTCCCATTATGCCACACCATGGGTGTGCATGGCAGTTATGGCAGGGTCTCTTTAGGTATAGCTTAGACATCCCCTCCACCAGCTGCTGTCAGACAGATGTACAGTACATATTGTAGCTCCATGCTTGTAGCCTATCATGGCATTGCTCCCAGCACAACCTCCAACTGTACCACCTGTTCAGATATCTTTTTATGACTATTTAGCAACAGTCCCCTGCAAATGTGTATGGGGTACCCAGTCTCACTGAGGATCTAGTTATGTTAAATAATGTTTGCTGTAGACCTCAGAGTCATCTTCCATATTTAACTGTAGTATTTTTATATTATATAGACAATTAGTTATACAACTGTACACTCGTTTTTATGCTGGCTCATGCTTGCATGGCCAACATATTGCATTATTAGCAGATTTGGAGGCGCGGTTACTGTTGGGCGAATGCAGGGCATGCATCAGTAGGTGCGTCCCTCATTCCCCAATAAGCCAACATGCAGGCGCCATACCAGGAATACATAGAGTGGCGAGCACATCTCAGAAAAGGTCCACTGCAATGACAGCCATGCTCATCATGCAGCAGCACCAAAACACACCCTCCCTACGTGTCTTTCCTGCTGAAGCCCTTCAATTAACATAGTGGTGCTGACTGCCGCCATGCAGAGAGCCGACTTTAGGGGTGCCCAGTTCCCCTGTTGGCATGCCCCAACCCATGTCATTTGCTGACTGGGGAGCCCACTCCCCATTGGCATAATACACCCCCCTCTTTCTAGTGTGTGCCTAGGGGGTGCCCAGTCCCCCTCAGCATCATGTCCTCCCTTCCCAGTTTAATTTGCCAACGGGGGAGCCCATTCACCATTGGCATAATGCCCCCCCATTTGTTGTGTGCCGACAGGGGTGCCCAATTCCCCGTTGGCTACAGAACCCCAAAAAGCACTGAGGTGGCATGCTGGGAGCCCAACCCACCATGCCAAATGCCCCAGTAAAAGAAAAACCGTCTCGCAATGTTTTTTTTTTTTAAACCTGCAAAGCAGAAAATGGTCCCTTGTCGACTCTGGTGGCCCTCTCCCCAACCTGTGCCCACTGTCTGTGCACCCTGCCTCCCCACACTCCCACCTCACCCCATACTTACCTCCAGAGCATGGTGCAATGAACTTCGGTGGACAGGGAACACGTATGCACTCTTCAAAGCTGATCGCAAACTGAAGAAATGCTGGTAAGCTGTATAATGGCATAAATAGGGTTTTTTAACTTTGGTGCATATCTCAGGCATTTTGGGGAATTTTGGCACCACATTTTCAACATGGGGTTATTGGGACCCCTCCTTATGAACTCAAGTCACTGTCATGGTGTTATTCGGTCCCAAAAGGTGATTTCGCAGTCACTGTGTGGCATCACCTTTCAGGACTGATTAATGAAGTGACAATGCCACTGTTCATGAGGGGGTCTCTCAAAAAGCCTATGTTGCAAATTTAGTGAGAAGAATCCAAAAAATGACTGTTTTATGAGCATGTGTTGTGCAGTTTCCATGCATGCTCATAACTTCAGGAATTTGTAATATTTCCACTCCAGATTTTCAAAATTTGCATTTTTCAACACATCCTTATGAACTGTGCAGCTGTCATTTTACATATCCTGGTCAAAATGTGTTTTTGCATGTCCGGCATAGAATAGTGTGGTCGCTGTGTGAAATCAGTGTTCGGGACAGTTTGAGAAAATGACGGTGACACTGTTCATGAACAGAGGTCCTAAAATGACTATGTTGAAAATTTGGTGACGAACGTCCATAAAATGACTGTGTTACAAGCGTGCTTTGCGCAGTTTCCACACACCCTTGCAACTTCACAAATTTGCAATATTTTCATGCCAGATTTTCAGCATTGGCAATTTTTCACACCTCCTTAAGAACAGTACAGCTGTCATTTTTCACAGCCTGCCTAAAATGTGTTTTAGCACCTGTGGCACACAATGGCGTGGTCGCTGAGGGAAATCAACTTTTGGGACAGATTAACAAAATCGCAACACCACTGTTCATGAGGGGAGGTCCCAAAATGCCTATGCTGAAAATGTGGCTAAAAAAATCCAAAAAATAATTGGGTAACGGATGTGTTGTTGCACAGTTCCTATGCATGCTCATGACTTCACTAATTTTTCACATTTTCCCTCCAGATTTTCAACGTTGCCATTTTTTCACACCTCCTCATGAACAATACAGTTGTAATTTTTCACATCCTTCCCAAAATGTGTTTTTATCCCTGTGTCACCAAATGGCATAGCCACTGTGCAAAACCACCATTCAGCTAACAAACTGATTGTGCTGCTCTTCATAAGGTGGGGTCACACAAAGCCTATGTTGAAAATCTGGAGTGAAAATACCAACAAACACCTATGATGTTAGGGTTTCCAACTGTAACACTCCACCCTGTAGAGACTGGCAGGTGTCAGGGGTGTGACTTGGGATCACTGGCTGTAATGCTCACATCATTCCACCCCCACCCCCCTGCAGCCAATGACAGGCATCTAGGTGTGCCTTGGAGTGTTTGGCCTAAAGTTCACCCAGTTCTCCTATACTACACCTGTCTCAGTGTATTTCCTTATGGAATGGGGTATGTATAAGGCCCAAAGACCCCAAAGCACACCATGACACTTGTCAGTGTCTACAGGGTAGGGTGAGGTAAAATGGCATGAGCGTTATAGCTGACTCCACAAAGGCACACCCCAATGCCTGTCAGTCTCTGCCGGGTTGGGTTGGCGTCAGTTGAATACTTCACTGCCATTCCTATTATGCATCTCTAACTCCTGCACTACCAATGCGGATGCCAGTGAGACAACATGTGGCATTGACAAATGCTTGTTTAGATCAGAAGCTACTCAGGGAAAAGTCAAAATGTGTTATCTGCCCCAGTGGTTTATATTTTTTGACAGTAGTTTTATTTATGATTCTGCCAGGATGAAAATAAAATTGAGTAAATTTCCACTTTCACTTGAATGATTCCTGATTTAACAAGCATTTGTCAATGTCGGATGTTTGCTTGCTGGCATTGGCATTGGTAGTGTAGAAGTTACAGAGCTGCATAATTGAAATGGCAGTGAAGTATTGAACTGAAGCCAACCCCACCACCACCCTACAGAGAGTGACAGGCATTGGGGTGTGCCTTTGGGTTGTCAGGCATAACAGCCACGCCATTTCACCACACCCTACCCTGCAGACACTGACAAGTGTCACGGTGTACCTTAGGGTCTTTGGCCCTTATGCGCACCCCATTCCATTAGGAAATACGGTGAGATGGGTGTGGTATAGGAGAATGGGGTGAACTTTGGGGCCAAAGAGTCCAAGGCATACCTCAATGCCTCTCACTGGCTGCAGGGTGTGGCATGGTATGAGCATTACAGGCAAGAATCCCAAGTCACACCCCTGATGCCTGTCATTCTCTACAGGGTGGGGCGTTATGGTTGGAAACCCTAACACATCGAGGGATTAGTTGGTATTTTAACTCAAATTTTCAACATGTTTTTGTGACCCCCACCGCATGAACAGTGGCAATATCAGTTTGTTAGCTGAAAGCTGTTTATGCACAGCGACTATAGCATTTAGCACCACAGGTGCAAAAACACATTCCAAACAGGATGTGAAAAATGACAGCTGTACTGTTCATGGGGAGGTGTAAAAAATGGCAATGTTGCAAATCTGCTGTACAAATATTTAAAAACTGGAGAAGTCATGAGCGTGCATAGAAACTGTGCAATGCACACCCATAATGTAATTAGTTTGGGGATTTTTTACAGCAGATTGTCAACACAGGCATTTTGGGACCTCCGATCATGAACAGTGTCACTGTGATTTTCTTTATCTGTCCCGAACAATGATTTTCCACAGCGACCATGCATCTCTGTGCTGAAAGTGTGAAAACTAATTTCGGCCATGTTGTGAAAAAATGACAGCTGTACTGTTCATAAGGAAGTGTGGAAAATGCCACTGGTGAAAATCTGGACTGAAAATATTACAAAGTCTTGAACTTATGAGGGTGCGTGGAAACTGCATAATGCTCACTCGTAACACAGTCATTTTATGGACTTTTGTCACCAAATTTTCAACATAGCCATTTTAAGACCTCTGCTCAGGAACAGTGTCACTGTGATTTTCTTAATCTGTCCCAAACATTGTTTTTGCACACTGACTGCACAATTGTGCGATACATGTGCAGAAACACATTTGGGGTGAAATGTGAAAAATGGCAGCTGTACTGTTCATAAAGGAAGTGTAATAAAATGGCAATGTGGAAAATCTGGAGTGAAAATATTGAAAATTCGCAAACTTACGAGCGTGCGTAGGAACTGCGCAATGCACGCTCGTAAAACAGTCATTTTTAGGAATTTTTTCTCAAAAGTTTTAACATAGCCATTTTAAGACCTCTGCTCATTAACAGTGTCACTGTGATTTTCTTAATGTGTCCCATACATTGATTTCGCACACCAACTGCACCATTGTGTGCTACATGGGCTGAAACACATTTTGGGCAAGATGTGAAAAATGACAGCTGTACTGCTCATAAGGAGGTGTGGTAAAATGGCAATGTTGAAAATCTGGAGTGAAAATATTGAAAATTCACGAACTTATGAGCGTGCGTAGGAACTGCACAACGCACGCTCGTAAAACAGTCATTTTTAGGAATTTTTCCAGCAAATTTTCAACATAGGCTTTTTGAGAGCCCACCTTATTAACAGTTGCAGTGTCGTTTCATTACTCAGTCTTGAAAGGTGATTTTGTGCAGTGACTGTGAAATCACCCTTCCGGCCTGATTAATGCCATGACAGTGAGAGCATTCATGAGAAGGGGTCCCAAAAACCCCATGTTGAAAATTTGGTGCAGAAATTCCCAAAAATGCCTGAGATATGCAGCAAAGTTGGAAAAACCCTATCTATCCCATTATACAGCTTACCGGCATTTCCTCAGTTCGTGGTCAGCTTTGAAGAGTGCAAACGTGTTCCCGGTCCACCGAAGATCATCGTGCCAGAGTCCAGAGGTAAGTATGGGGTGAGGGGGGTGTGAGGAGGCAGGGTGCACAGTGGGTGGGCACGGTTGGAGGCAGAGACATCGAGGGACCGTTTTTCAGTTTCAGGTTGTTGTTTTTTTTTCAAAATGATGATGCGGGATGTTTGCCATGCTGGGGTGGGCTGTCAGCATGGCACAAGGACGGCTGGTGGGGGGACGTGGAGCCGAAGGGGAATTGGGTACCCCTGTTGGTGATAGCATCTGTTGCCACGCTGGGGTGGGCTCCCAGCATGGCACCCTGTACTCTCAGGGTGGGGGGACCAATGGAGCCAGCGGGGATTGGGCACCCCGTTGGCTGCTCGATCTGCAGCAGCTAGGGGTGGGCACAACATGGCATATGGAACTCTGTTTTGGGGGCTGGCACAGCCCGGCGGGGATTGGGCACCCCGTCGGCTACACAGTGTGTGGGGGAAGTGGCACGCAGCATGCGTGTGTGTGTGTGTGTGTGTAGGGGAGCGCACATGAGTAGGCGATATCTTATCACTGCTCACTGAAGCGTAGCTCCCCCTTTCAACTGTACTCCACTTTATTTTGGACTGCTGTCATAGACAGCTCCAGCAGGCACTGGAGAACTGCGGCTGTGCCTGCAAACACACTGACTGAATTGGAAGAGGGCTGCCACACCTCCAAAAACTCGGATAATGGCACTATGTTTCTTGCACATGCGTGCAAGCAAACATAAAAATGAGTGTGTGTACCCATCTTTGTGAACATACTAATATACAGTAGTATTACACCGGAGAGCACTGCTGCAGTAAAAAGCATGCGGTGTCCCAAAGGTTTGCTTCTCTCCTTCCAAAATAACTGCCTGACTTTCATCCCAAAATGTGAGCACCCCACCCATCTTGAAATGTGCATTCCTTTACCCATCCTGTAATTTGCATATTGCATGAACAATACCCCTTCCCTGTCTCCAGTTGTATTCATCACCCTTCCCCTTTGGCACAGTCTTTCAAGCACAGATATTTACCAAAACACCAATGCTTTCATAGAGGCTGCCAAAGTTAAGGCAATGCCAGCTCTGCATCAAGGTACAGTGTCATGTAAGCCATACAACACAACAGTGTGTTGGTTGTGCTGGGATAATAACCCTCCACAGTGGTGCAGTGAGGCATGAAGCCACAGGCTGAGTTACTTCAACCCTTGGAAATGTGTTTATACCATCACTCAGGACTGTCTTATTGTACTTAACATTCATGGGTTTTAAGGTATGTTTGAAAAACAAAACCTTTTTAAAACAATCGTTAAAGTAGTAAAATAAAAAGCAAAAGCTTATTGTACCAATAAAGATATTGTATGGGGAGGTGCGATGTTTTTATTATTAAGAGGACTATTGGGCAGGTCATTATAATCATCACTGCAATGCGGAACCTGCTGCATGCTTCAGACACTCCACTGAAATCAATTTTGCTATGTGTGAGTACTGTGCAGGTCACTGTAATAAGAAAAGGACTAGCAGCATTGTATTTGTATTTTACTGAGCTCAGAATTCTTGTGACAAAAACTCCTAGACCTCCAGGAATCAATTTTAACATTAATTTATTGCGCCTGGAATAATGCCAGTTGCACCAAGCTAGTTAGTTACCCCCATACCGTCTGTGTTAGCTAGCAGGTAGAATCTCACCGAAGTTAGTGCTCTTTATTCTATACTTAGCCACGTAGATAAACAGAGGCTGCATTCTTCAGTGCTGTCAATTCCTCACCTTTCACTAGTACTGAATACATCACAATTTAAGGTACCTACCGACATTGTACCTGGTCTGTGAAAAAATAATGTCTGTGAAAAAAACAGATTTAAAGATTAGAATGCTGTCAGTCACTCAGTTTCCTACCTGCACAAATTTCATCAGTGTTGGGAAGCCTGATGTGTACCAGCACAATCTGTACCTGGAGACTTTCATACTACAGTACTGTCAGGCCCTCACCTTTCAACAGCACAAATTTCATCTCAGTGTGTAGAAGCCCTCAGTGTTCCTGTCTACTCAGTACCTGGCATGTCTTCATACCCATGGGGTGCCTCCGTCTGCCACTAAAACCTAGCAATGTACATCCTGAGAGTGTCAGCCTCCCCACAGTTGCAAGTGATGTACCCACTTCCCTGCTCTGCATGGGCAGGATGGTGTACTTTTTAGAGCCATGGCAGTGCAAAAGGTATGCTTCCTTCCAGTGTCCTAGATGCTAGCCTTCTCTCCCCACTCCTGAGTCCCACCTTCCAGCTGCCATACTGTAACTGATCTTTGGATAACCAGAAGGCTTTAGTCTCCAGTGCTACCAGTTCTTTACCTTTTACAAGCACTAAATCTACTGCAGTATGGAGAAGCTTGTACTCTTCTTACTCTGCACCGTACGTGGTCCTGTGCCTAAACATAGGACTTCAGTCTCCATTAGTCTCTAACCATTCACCACTGCTGAATGTGCTTGTTTATAGCAAAGAGAATCCAAACAATCCCATACAGTTTGTTTTTCTAGCACCAAATAATCTGGCTAAAACAAATCTCTGTTTGCTATTAGAAATGGGCTTTTTATTTGCTGGGATCTGATTGGCTAGTACCCCTGCCAGGGGGGTACATTAACTTTCAATAGACGCCAATCAGATAAAAAGTGTCAGTCTAAACCTGCCTCATGCCCAGCCAAGTATCATTGTGCCCAGTCTGCCAGTCTGCTTCCTCAGTGGCTGAAGCACTGGGCACACAATTCAAACTGCCACCATTTTTTTTAAACGGTTAGCAAGTGACTTATGCCACCCCCCATCAGCACCACCACCACCATGAATAACATAACATTCATGGAGCAACACTTGTAAAATTTATAAAAGAAGAGCCAGAACAAAACTGAGCAATTTCCAGAACTGTGCTTACTTTGAAATGTGGCTCCCTCCTCGCTCTTGTCTCCTGCCCATACTTCAGATGCTGCCCACACACTCTGTCCCTTAATGAGCGGCTCCCACTCCACAACCCACTCGGTTTACTCTTCTTATCTGTGTTAGTATCCAGAGGAGATTCACAATTGGGGGATAAAAATTACATGGGGGGGTTCCGGTTCATGTACGAAAGAGAGACCACCCACTCTGCTGCTTAATAAGCACCTTCGGCTCCATGGCTTGCCAGACTGCCAGCACCGCTCCTCACACTGACAGACTCTCCGGACGACTGCCACAACCACTTTTCTTACAGACTCCATGAGTAATAAATAAAGCAATCTAAGCGCACCTTAAAAAACATAAGCATTTAACAAAACAAATGAATTCCGTGACTTGGGGGCAGAGATATGAAACCAAGACAACAAACTCATAACTACACAGACTATGTTAGGGCACACATGCTTAGGTAAAAAAAAGCAACGTGCAAATGGAGGGGGAGGAACTATTTAATGAACAAAACATAATAACATTAAGACTTTTCACACATAAACAGAAAGAATAGTATTATTAAACATAGAGAAAAATATTGTGCCCATTTTCTAAGCTCAATAATACCCTCCAGGGTGCATGGTATGGGCAATACCACCCACCCTGTCAGGTATTATTGTTTGCATGTATAGTAAATAGGGTTAATTAGTAATAATTTGATATTACTTTGGACTGAAAATCTGTCAAGCTCTTTGATGCTCTTTACTGATGCTCTGGATAAACAAAGGGTTTATGTTCTCTAAGATAGCTCTCACTGTATGAGGCAGGCTTGCTGCCCTTCCCTTGAATAAAGCATAACTACCTTAACAAGCATTTGTCAATGCTGAATGTTTGCTTGCTGGTATTAGCATTGGAAATGCAGGAGTTAGACAGATGCAGAGTAGGAATGGCAGTGAAGTTTTGAACTTCATGCCAACCCCACCTCCACCCTGCAGAGACGGGCAGGCATTGGGGTATGCGTTTGGGTTGTCACCCATAACATTCATGCCATTTCACCTCACCCTATCTTGCAGACACTGACAAGTGTTGAGGTGTGCTTTGGGGTGTTTGGCTTTGCAGTCACCCCACTCCATAAGGACAGATGCTGAAATGGGTGCATATAGGACAATGGGGTGAACTCTGGGGCCGAAGAGTCCAAGGCACACCTCGATGCCAATGACTGGCTGCAGGGTGGGGGATAGGGGTGGAATAGCATGAACATTACAGTCAGCAATCCAAAGGCACACCCCTGATTACTGTCAGTCTGTACAGGGTGGGACGTTATGGTTAGACTCCCTAACGCCCTGGGCATTTGTTGGTAGTTGCACTACAAATTTTCAACATGGCCTTTTTGTGACCTCCACCTCATGAAAGCATTTGGGACCTCTTCTCATGAACAGTGGCAGTGTGATTTTGCCAACGTGTCCCAAACTTTGAGTTTCCATAGCAACCATGTCATTGTGCCCCAGACGTATGAAAACACAGATCGGGCAGGATGTGAAGAATGACCGCTATACCATTCATAGGGAGGTGTGAAGAGATGGCAATGTTGAAGATCTATAGTGAAAATGTTAAAAATGTTAAAAATGCTCATACATCCAAGTGTATGTGGAAACTGTGCAATGCATGTGTGTAACACAGTCATTTAGTGGAATTATTTCACCAAATTTTTAACATAGGCATTTTGTGACCTCTGCTCATGAACACTGTCGCTATGATTTTCTTAATCTGTCCCAAACATTGATTTCCCACAGCAACCACGCTATTCTGTGCCAGATGAGTAAATGCATATTTCGGGCAGGATGTGAAAAATGACAGCTGTACTACTCATAAGGAAGTCTGAAAAAATGCCAATGTTGAAAATCTGCAGTGAAAATACTACAGATTTGTGAAGTTACCAGGGTGCGTGGAAACTGCACAATGCACACTTGTAACGAAATGTTCAACATAGGCATTTTAGGACCTTTGCTCATGAACAGAGTCACTGTGATTTTACATACGAACATACATACGAACATATGAACATATGAATCTGCCAGCAGAACACACCAATTGGTCTATCTAAGTCTGCCTGAGTGCAGCTAGCACCCAAGATTGCAGCTGCCCCAGCCTCCTGTCCCTCAGTTCGTCCACTGCTTGTCCCATCCCCTGCACCGTGACTCTTCCACTTGCTTTATCCCACTCCTTCTTAAAGTTATTGACTGTCCTACATGTTACCACCCCCTCTGGTGGCACATTCCAACTAGACACCACCCTCTCAGTGAAGTAGTGCCTCCTCATTTCCCTCTTGAAATGTCCCCCTTCCAACCTTAGTCCATGCCCCTTCGTCTCTCTTCCACTCCTCAGTTTAAACATGCCCTCAGTGCTAGGTTTATTTACCCCCTTCAAGTATTTAAGCGCTTCAATCATAGCCACCCCATCCCTCCTCTCCTCCAGTGTGTACATGTTCCGCTCCTTCAGCCTAACTTCATATTCCTTTTCTTCCATCCCATTTAACTGTATATCTCTCCTCAGGTATAGCCTCCTGTATTGCACACAGTACTCTAGGTGTGGTCTGACCAATGATCTGTAGAAAGGTAGGATCACATCCCTGTGTCTGGATGAGAACCCCCTTGTGATGCACCCCAGCATCCTGTTTGCCTTCACTGCTACTCACCTGCACTGGGCCAAGTTGTTCATGCTCCCAGTTACCAACACCCCAAGTCCTTCTCCTCTGTGATCCCCAACCAATAGTCCCTCTTCTGGTTCTTAGCCCCGAAGTGCATCACCTTACACTTCTTTGCATTGAATCCTAGCTAACACTCCACTGATCATGTCTCTAGTTTGGTTAGGTCCCCCTGCAGCTTTTCCATTGGCCCTCTTTGTCCACCACTGCCCCCAATTTGGCATAATCTGCAAACAGACTAACCCTGCTCCCCACTCCATGTGCTATATTGGAGATAAAGAGCCTAAATAGTACAGGTCCCAGCACTGACCCCTGCAGCATCCCGCTTGTCAGTGCTGTGGGTGCCGAGAGCTCCCCCACCACCAACACCCTCTGCACTCTCCCCTGTAACCAGTTCTCTATCCATTTAGTTAGCTTTTTTCCCACCCCCACTGCTGTCAGCTTCCCCTTCAGTCTCCCATGAGACGCTGTATCAAAGGCCTTTATGAAGTCCAAGTACAGGACATGTACCACATGGCCCCGTCCAAATCCCTTGTCACCCAGTCATAATACTCTATTAGGTTGGTTTGACAAGCCCTCCCTGAGACGAACCCATGTTTCTGTCCATCTTGGAGGCCATTACTCTCTAGGAATGCCACTAGCCTTTCCTTCAGCATTGCCTCCATAAGTTTACCAACTATGGATGTAAGTCATACGGCCGATAATTTCCTGGCTCCTCCCTAGGCCCACTCTTGTGTATGGGCACCACATGGGCCACCCTCCAGTCCTGGGGCACACACCCCATTTCCAGGGAGGTGTTGAACAGATCTGCCAGTGGCTCAGCCAACAGCTCTGCCATCTCCCTCAGCACCCTGGGGAGGATGCCATCGGGACTTGGTGCCTTGTCCACCCTTACTGCCCTCAGCCCCTCTAGCATCCTACTCACTGTGATCACTTTGTCCGACACCTCCTCCCCTCCTTTCCCACCCCCCCAGCCTATTCTGGTAGTGGACCATCCCTCTCCTTAGTGAAAATGGAGCAGAAGTACTCATTTAGAATTTCCACTTGCTTCTCCACCTTTTCCACCCAATCTCCTCCCCGCTTTATCCTCACAATATGTTCCTTGTTCTTCTTCTTTTCCCTGACATACTTAAAAAATCCTTTTCCCCTTCCCTTATGTCCTGTGCAGACCTTAATTTCCTGAAGGCCTTAGCTTTTTTCACCCTCCTGGCCACTTCCCTTGATCAACTCCCAAAAGTTTCCTAATCCTCTCCCTTCCCTGTTCTCCCATACTTCCGGTATACAGCCCTCTTTGCCGTCACTCCTTGAGGCATTTCCTTGTTCAGCCAGCATGGTTTCTTGGCTCTGCTCTTCTTACTCCTGGACAAGGTGCAGGCTACTGTGGCCTCTGTTAGTCCAGTCTTTATGACTGCCCACTTTTGTTCTGCCTCCATTCCTGGCCTTATATCCTGGAGTCTCCCTTGCAGTATTGCTCCCATCCCCTCAAAGTCCACCCTAATAAAGTCCACCACCTTCGTGCCTGTGTCTCCTGTCTCCCTGCCCAGCATGAGAGCGAGCCACACTGTTTGGTGATTGCCACCTGCTAGTGGGTCCTCCACCCTTACCGCCCTCACTGCCTCCCAATTTGGCAGTACTAGGTCCAGAGTGCTACCAAGCCTTGTAGGCCCACTGCCAAATGTGTCAGAAGGCTGTCCTGGAATGCATCAAGGAGCACCTGCTCCCTGGTACTGCTAGTGGCCGGGGTGCTCCAGTCAACCCGTGGTAGGTTCAAATCCCCCACTATCACCACACTCCCCCTTCTACACAGCCTGCTTATCTGGTCTGCTAACTTCCCATCCAGTTCCCAGGATTAGGCTGGTGGTCTGTACACCACTCCCAGTCTCAGCTTTCTGCCCTTGGAATCCAGGAGCTGCACCCAAAGCACCTCTGTCCTCTCCTCTTCTTCCTCATCCCTTATGCATTTAATCCCTTCCCTCATAGAGTGCAACCCCCTCCAACCCCCCAGTCCATCCTGTATAACCTGTATCCTGAGATTGCCAAGTCCCAATCATGGTACTCTGTAGCCCAAGTCTCTGTCACTGCAGCAATGTCCACCTTCCCCTCTGAAAGAAGTGCCTGAAGCTATGCAATTTTGTTCCCCAGGCTTCTTGCATTGAGAGAGACCACCTTCCACCCATACCCCTCCTTCTCCTCGCTCTTCTCCTCCTTGGCCTGTGTCTCTCCTCCCGGTAGTCCACACACTTTCTCCTCCTTATTCTTACCGAGTGGTGGTGCCTTCTGTATTACACTCAAACCGCTCTGCCCGCCCCCTTCCAGGGTTACTACGCCTCTGCCTTTACCTGCATCTGAGGGGGTGAGCTCATTAGGCTCCCCTGCCCAGACCTTTCTACCACCCCCCCACTAGTTTAAATTCACCTTAGTAGAGATATACGCCTCTAATCCTGCCTTTAATACTCTCATCTCCTTCCTGCTGAAGTGTAGCCTGTCCCATGCACACAAGTCACTATTCCCCCAGACTCTACCCCAGTCAGTCACTAAACCATGATTTTTGGTGTGGCACCAATCTCTCAGTCACTCTTTGAACTACTCAATGCTACCCTTCCTCCCCATGCTTGCACATGCTACCAGGAGTACCTCTGGAGTCTGCACTGGCTCCCCCCACCCCTCCATTGCCTGTCCGACTAACGAGACCTCCCCTCACTGCTTCCACATTCTCCCGCCAGAGTTGTTTTGTACTCACATACAACACTCAATGAGAGTTTTCTTCCTCACCTGCTGCACCTTGAGCAGTGCCTGCTCTGCCCCTCCTGCAGTCCAACCTGTGGATAGCTTCAACCCAAATACAGCTGTGCCTTCCCTTTCCCCCACCCCATCACCCCTTTCAGTATAGAATCCCCCAGGATGAATACCTCCCAGTCTCTTACCCCCCTTTCTCTTCTAATGCACCCTTCCATCCCAGTATTCATTCTTCCCTGCACCCTATTCCCACCAGCTACACCGTCTGTGACTTCTGTATCTGTACTCCCTACTTCAGCCTCACCCTTTTCTCTGCCTTATTCCTCCCATCCCCCTTGAACCTCTTCCCAGCCTGACTACTTCCTACTGGGCTTCCCATGTCGACCACCCCCTCCTCCCCTGCTGATTTCCAACCCCTGTCCTATCCCTGTTGTTGTCAAATTAGAACCCCCATTCCCTTCTACCCAGATAGTGATGCCCCTCCCATCCTTCCCCCTTCCTGTAGCCTGCTCTCCTCCAGCCACCATCCCTTCCTCTCATACTAGCCCCCTTCTACCCTTTCATCCTTCCTCTCTGTTCCCCCACTTGTTGCCATCCCTCTCATGCCCCGCTTGTCCTCCTCCACTTCAGTATGTTCCTGCTCTCTCTCGTTCTATTCCTAGTCGATACCCCTGCTACATCTCTTCGCCCTATCAGTTCCCCCTTCCTACTTGTTCCCCTCCATGCCACCACTGGTCCCTCCCTAACCGCAGCCATCTGCTCTCTCCTCTGGTACTCCTCGTGGTCTCTTCCTTTCCCATCAGGAGGCCCTTCCCCTCACCTCAGGCACCCCCCTCCCTTCTCCTCTTTTTTCTGCTAGTACCTCTGATGCTGGGGTTGGTTTCAGTCCCTAGTTGTTCTTCCTCCATCCCACCATGCCATTCCCTATTCCCCCCCAGCCAGGATGCCTACCATACTCATCTGCCCTGCCAATTAGACTTCTCCCTAACCTCCACAGTTCCTCCCTCAAACTAGCCAGTTGTCTACAGACCATACACCCTCCATCCTCCAAGCCCAGTCTAGAATCAAATTGGACCCACATCCTGTCCACCCCACGATCCTTCCAAAGATGCCTGCCCTATTGACATGTGGCACCTGCCCCATTTTGGCCCTTATCTTATGCTACAGGCTCTTACTCTCAGTTTCTGTACCCTACTACAACTGTTAGGCCCCTATTTACTCAAGTTCCTGTTCCCCCACACTAGTCCCCCTACTGCCCCCTTGCTGACTGTGTTAATTCAGTATCAAATCTCATCCATTAGATACTGTATTACTGTAGCAATCTTAAAGCCTTCTTGTCCATTTTTCAACCCTCAGCTACCATACGTTTTGTTCTTAGCTCTCATATAGTTTCACTTAGCCCTGTTAGAAATCTTATTGCACTCCAAGTATTACTCAGCTCAGTTAGAGAAAGAAACAGTACAAATAAATATGGATTATTACAGCAATCCTAACAGTATAGCTCAGTACTCAGATCAATTAGAGAAATAAACAGAACAACTACATATGTATTATTACAGCAATCCTAAAAGTTTCCAATCATTGCTTTGTCTCCACCCCAGAGTCCCTGCTGTAATATAGGACCACAGAGGACCCTGGGTGGGATGGTGGGCAACTCTAAAGTCCCAACAGAGCTCCGTTGAGCCCACTCACCCCCTCTCTCACTCGCTCGTTGTATTTCTCCCAATGCTGCATGCTGCCCTTTTGTACTGGGCTCCTCCCTGTGCTGGTGCCTTTTTCTGCCCACAAAGAAATCCACAGCTGTCCCAACAGAGCTCCATTGAGCTTGCTCTCTCCCTCTGTCTCACTCGCTCATTCTGTTTGTCCTGGGGCTGCAGGCTGCCCTTTTGTACTGGGCACTGGCCTGCATTGGCACCTTTTTCTGCCCACAAAGAGGTTTGCAGCTGTCCCGATAGAGCTCCATTGAGCTCACTCATTCCCCCTCTCTCAGTCACTCATTCTGTTTCTCCCTGTACTGCAGGCTGCCCTTTTGTACTGGGCTCCTGCCTGCATTGGCGCCTTTTTCTGCCCAAATAGAAATCTGCAGCAGTCCTGAAAGAGCTCTGTTGAGCTTGCTCGCTCCCCCTTTCTCACTCGCTCATTCTGCTTCTCCCGGCGCTGCAGGCTGCCCTTTTCTGCTGGGGTCCTGCCTGCACTGGTGCTAGCACTGCCCACAAATAAATCTGCAGCAGTCCCAGCAGAGCTTCTGTGAATCGTTCCTCCCCTCTCTCACTTCGTTCTGTTTTTCCCAGCTCTGCAGGCTGCCCTTTTGTACTGGGCTCCTGCCTGCATTGGTACCTTTTTCTGAACACAAAGAAATCTACAGCAGTCCTGACAGAGCTCCGTTGAGCTCGCTTACTCCCCCCCTCACTTGCTCGATCTTAGTCTGTGCCAAACACTGATTTCCCACATGACCATGCTATTCTGTGCTGGAAGTGTGAAAACACATTTCAGCCAGGATATGAAAAATGACAGCTGTATTGTTTATAAGGAGGTGTGAAAAAATGCCAGTGTTGAAAATCTGGTGTGAAAATATTAGAAATTTTCAAAGTTACAAGGGTGCGTGGAAACTGTGCAATATACACTTGTAACACAGTCATTTTATGGACTTTCATCACCAAATTTTCAACATAGGCATTTTAGGACCTCTGCTCATGAACAGTGTCACTGTGATTTTCTTAATGTGTCCTGAAAACTGATTTCCCACAGCGACTGGGCTATTCTGCGCTAGAAGTGTGAAAACACATTTTGGCCAGGATGTTTAAAATGACAGCTATACTGTTCTTAAGGAGGTGCAGAAAAATGCCAATGTTGAAAATCTGGAGTGAAAATATTGCAGATTCGCAAAGTTATGAGCGTGCGTGGCAACTGCGTAACATACGTTTGTAAAACAGTCATTTTTTTTGGATTTTTTTCACCAGATTTGCAACATAGGCTTTTTGAGAGCCCACCTCATGAACAGTGGCACTGTCATTTTGTTAATCAGTCCTGAAAGGTGATAATGCGCAATGACTGCAAAATCACCTTTTGGGACCAAATGATGCCATGACAGTGACTGAATTCATGAGGAGATGTCCCAATAACCCCACATTGAAAATTTGGTGGCAATATTCCCCAAAATGCCTGAGATATGCACCAAAGTTGAAAAAACCCTATTTATGCCATTATTCAGCTTACCGGCATTTCTTTAGTTTGCAGTCGGCTTTGAATAGTGCAGACGTGTTACCGGTCCACCGGAGATCATCGCACCAGGCTCAAGAGGCAAGTATGGTGCGAGGGGGTGTAGGGAGGTAGAGTACGTGGAGGGTGGGTGCAGGTTGGGGGAGGGACACTGGAGACTTCGAGGGACCTATTTCTTGTTTTACAGGTAAAAAAAAAAGAAAACAGACAACACGGGTCGGTTTTCTTTTTTTACAGGTGTGTTTGGCACACTGGAGTGGACTCCCAGCATGCCACTGGCATTTGTGGGGAGGTGAACTGCAGCCAATGGGGATGATTGGGCCCCCTGTCAGCACAGAAACAGGTGGGGGGTTGCATGATGCCAAGGAGATTGGGCACCACCTCGGCACAGGCAAAACATGACTGTGGGGCCATTATTCACATTATTCACTATAAATACCACCAACAGCTTAATCTTGTTCAAGGTCAGTTGGCATTCATCTGTATCCCCCTTCCCCGGGTCTTGCCTGAAAATAGGCAGGATTTGTCTAGTGCACTTACCCGGTCAACAAAAGCTAAATAAATAAATTATGCTGATGGGGATTGGGCTCCCCCATCAGCAAATTAAACTGAGAAGGGGGTATTGAAGCTGATGGGGATTGGGCCCCCCATCAGCAAACCAAGACTGTTTTGGGGGGCACATAATGCCTGGGGGGATTGGGCACCCCTCAGTATACAACAAACTGGGGGCCATTATGCTGATGGGGAGTGGGCTCCCCCATCGGAAAATTAACTGGGTCGGAGGCATGCCAATAGGGGGATTGGTCACCCCCATCAGTTTTCATGGGGCTATGAGGAAGTGGCAAGTTCTGCCATGGTTACAGAAAATGTTTACATTAGACAAGGTAACACCCTACAATGACGAGTCGCCCCCTCATTGCAGTGGAATGGATGACACTGCAATGATGCGGTGGCCCCTCATTGCAGCAGTGAAATTGTTTCAACTTGGTAGCACTTTTGGAAACCAATGACATCAGCACAGTGTGCCTGCAATGGTCCACCAGAGCCAAACCCCCAAATGTAGTGCCACCGTTGGCTACCACAGTGCCACACCTCTACGACCCACTTCTCTCCTAAGCTGCTGCATAATGTTTCTTGCACATGCGTGCAAGCAAACATAAAAAGTCCTGCTTTCCATGCTTCATTAGCATGAGGGGTGGGGGAAGGGGCAACATTGCAACTTGAAACTTGAGCTAAAAGCAATAAACCAAAATTGTGCACATGCACTGTACTAGTTCTGGAGTGGTATGCTACAGTTTCTTAACCCTCCTTTTTATAACCAATAAAAGTTTCTGCTGCTCTTACAGATATGACAGCCAACAAATTAAATCACAGAGTACCTGCTCATTTTGGACAATAAAAATCCAACATCTCACACCCACTAATGCTTCCTATATTACTAAAATCTCAACAAAGTGGTAATGTCACAGTAAAGCAATACAGCATGGCCAACAGCCTGTTAGTATGGCCAGTGCTGTATTCAAAGGTTCACTTAGTGCATCACAAACTGGTTATCACAGTAGTGCTAAATGTAGCATGCAGCCATGCAAATGAGGTGTACCTCTTGCATACAGAACAGTGGTATATTTAAAGGGTTTTGGAAGCAATAAAAGGCTGCTCTTATCAGCCCACACAGTGGTGGGTGAACCCCCCCCCCCAGCAGCACTTGTGCCAAGCACAGACACACAAAATATACCCTATTCCTCACCCGCTCTCAGTTTGAGGTACAAAGCATCCCTGGTGCTAGTTATATCCCCTCTCTCACCTGATCCATGGTTTACTATGAAATGTATCTCTGGTAGTCCAGTGGCCCACTCCTGGTAGCTGCTTAGCAACAACCATTCAGCTCATTGTCTTGTCTTTACCCCTTGAAAATATTAACATGCTAGAATATACAATAGCTAAAAGAAATCCTCCCTTGCCCACCTACTCAGCATTGCCTGTCAGTGGCTCTAAACCTTCTCCACCCACCTTGCAAAACAAAACAAACCCCCTTTCCCCCACCCACTTAACACCCATCACCTTTCACCCACTGTTAGACACCTGATCAACCTGAAGAAACTCATTGTTAGCAGCAGCAAACACAGAGGGGGACGGTTACAGGCACAGCACCAGCTGAGATTTATTTACAATGGCATCTTGCAGACACCAAATCATACATCAGTTACACTACAGAAAGTGAAAAGTACCTTACATAATATAAATTAATACGTATGAAATCCACAGCAAATTTATAATAATGTATAACAACATTAGGTATTTATAGAATAAGTTGCATAAAAGGAAAGAAAAAGATTAAGCCAATTTCACCATGCATCCAAGTTTTGAGTGGTGCAGGTGCATACCATGGGGAAAACCAAGTCCACTTAGTACTTGTCTGTCTGTTTGCAATTTGCCAACTGACCACTAGTGCCCACAGACTATAGAGCTTGAGGCAGACACATGAGCAGCACTGTTTTGGCACAACACAACCTGATGACTGTTTAACAACCCTGCAGATAACAATACATGTTGACTCTTTCAAAAACAGTGACAAAAAATGACAACAAGCAGTACAACGGGGTGTGACTGAAATCATAGTGACAGTGGTATCAAGATATGTTTAATCATGATGGACTCTGATGCCGGTCATCACTGTATGTACCAATTTGAATATTTCAAAAATTTCTTTTAATAGATGTTAGTGCCTAACCTTTACATCCATAAATGATTGCTTCACTGACATTCTGTACTGTTTAATGTATGCTAACAGCACAGAAGCAACAGGAATGTGCTGCTTTTACCGAAGTAGTGGGCTACCCTTATACCAGATTGTCGGCTCAAGTCTAAGAGGCATGGAGGTCTCAAAATAACAGGATAGAGGGAAATGCATTTTTTGTCTCTAGTGGTCTGTGGAGCACTACAGATTCGTAGTGGAGGTGATTATTTCCCAGACTCTTGCAAGCTGTATCTCAATTTAAAACTAATAAAAAGTATGTTAAATCCCTGAAAAGAAAAGCTGAACAGTCTACAGAGAAATTTGCTGCCTACAGATTGGTGTTGCTGATGGCAAGGTTTGAAATCTGGAGCAGGGAACCTGGGACTTAATGGAAAGAGGGAATTCTTCATACAAGGTTATTACTGTGCTGTTTTAGGTTAATATATATTGATGCTGGAAAAGATAATTCCTTAAATACAATTTCAGAAATAGGTACACAAGTGCCTTGAAATTGCTACAGAAGACACAGGGATTCCTTGGAAGGATGTTTAATTTCAGTACTCACAGAAATACTCGGTTGGGGTTCTGTGAAAGAAACACTTATTGATAAAACATTTGGAAGAGCAGCAAGGGGTCCCAAATCCATGTTTAAAGCTCTTCAATTGAATCTATCCATAGTGTGCAAAGAGTCATAGAATATACCTGCTGCTATTACTACTTTTTTATCTGTGTCTCAAAAAAGCACAAAATTACTCATACTCCAATAATGGAACACACCTTGGAATGTTTATGCAAATTATCATGGAAGATTATAGACTGATTCTGCTTTAAGCAAGAGTGCATGGTGCCAAATGGCTTCATGCATGCACGCATGCACACACAGGCACACACATCTGCATGCATGCACGATATATACACACACACACACACACACACACACACACACACACACACACTGCAAAGGTTGAAAACAGAAGACACAAGCAGGTGTTTAATCCTTCTCAGGACTCATTAGTGTGCCTCATCTGTATCTCAACCAAAGGTTAAAATAAACCAGCCTTTATAATGGTCATATGGGTTTGGGTCTGGAGAGCCCCAAATAGGAAAATGATCTAATAAGACAAAGAACCTCAGCACAAACACATTAAGTCAAGAGTTACTATGAAAAGGCACTGACAACAAAGCCAGGTTTCAAAGAAATACAAAATCGCATGTATTCCAATAATGCAAAGTATCATGGGATTATAGATGAATCACCATGAAAGAATCTAAACTGGTTCTGCTTTAAGCAGGATTACATGGTACCAAATAGAAAAAATGTGTCACAAAGAGATGCTATTCTGTGAGTGGTAAAGAGCACATTAATTTTCAGGTGGTCCAAAATCTACATAGCTTTTGAAGACATTTTATTTATGACACCAAAGACAGACATCATGAATACTCTGGCAGTGCCTCTTTGGCATACCCAGTCAGATTATAAATACAAACTGAGATTTAGAGATGGCAAGATGACTCTTGGAAGCACAGTCTGATTAAGACGTTCCTGCCTAGAGATTAAGAAATGTGTTTCTTTTTAGTGCTGGGCAAAATTTTTATTACACTTGCAAAACTGCATTAATATAATTTTGTACAAAATTGTGATAAAATGTGACATAATTTCAGCAACACTTTCTTATTCAAATTTGCATCATTTTCACCTAAATTGCTGATTTTAAAAATGAGAGTTCTTAAAATGCACAATTTTAGTAATTTTTTTCAAACTTCATATTTTTCAAGATGTATTTTTTAAGGCACAATTCCAACTAAAATTGCCCACTTTAAACACACTGTTGTAGTTCACAAAACTGAACAAATTGACACAAAATTGGCACGGTTTCATGAAACATACACAAAACAGAATTTTTTATAATTTCACTCAGCACTAACTGAGAGGGAAGCTACCCCCAACAGGGAGATAACAGTGGCTGTAAAACAAAGGTTAGCTGCCACCAAGACAACTCCTGGAGGTACTGAACTGCAGCTGCAACTGCAGAAATGGTTGCCATGATGCTGGATATGGATTTCCACGTAGAATGTTGGCTGCATACAAGTTATATTTCTTTGTTTGCATTTTTGTTTAAGAAACCACTGCAGACATACTGATGTGAACTATACTAGGGTGGGATATCAAGTCTGATATCATATAACATGATCCAAAACCATACTAGTGACTTTATTGCTCTCAGTATAAAATCTGAAACTTTAGACAATGTAGCATCATACTTCACTATTAATCTGGCTGTATTTCCTCAGATCTAGATGCAGGATACAGTTTCACTCTTCATGAACTACTTAGTATCTACACCTGGAATAGGTAGCAAAATGACATAGCTGTCATCCTGAATGTTGACCTGCTTATGTTACAACAGTTATGCCACTTGGAATAAATATTCAAAGTTTCTATGGTCTTCACAGGTGCTCTGTTTTGTTGATTTTGGACCACTACCTGGAATTCCTGCAGAAAAACTGCTCCCTAGCAGTGTAGCACTGGCAGAGTATGTCTTACAGGTTCCTATCCTGAGGGCTCCTGAAAAGTCATTGGATATGGTAGTCAACCCATCAGCATGGCCCCTCCCCTGGGGTCAATTCTGTGTCATGCCAGATCCATTAGGAATAAGCCTGCAGTAATAGTGGAGTTTGTTGCAGACTCCTCAGTGGATCTAGTGTGCATCACTGAGACCTGGCTGAGGGATGACTCTGGCCCTGTGCTGGAGTTGGTCATTCCATGGGGATATATGGCAGTGCACTGCCATAGATGGGAGCAAAAGGAAAGATGGCCATCTGTTTGAGATCAGGTCTGGGACTTGCAGCCTACCCAGTGGGTCAAACCAAGTTGCATGAATGTGTGACTGTTAAGCGTGATGCAGGTGTGGGGGGCAGAATCCTTCTCATTTACCATCCACCTGGTTCTGAGAGTTGATTCCTGCAGGAATTTGGAAAGTTCATTGCTGACCTAAATGTGGAGTACTCAATGTGGTTGGTATTGGGTGACTTCAATGTTTGAGCCAACAATGACTCTCTTTTGGCTGGTCAGCAATTATTCCAAGAGATGGGCTTCACACAGGTTGTAACCTCTGCCACCCATGAACATGGTAATGGCTTGGACCTGGTTTTCCCTCTGGGGTTTGATGTTTTTAATTTTGAGGTTGTTCCTATCACTTAGTTGAACCATCATGCTGTTTGTTTTCAGATCAGGGCTCCCCCAACAAGTGCTAACCCCTCTGTGGAGTTAGTTTGGTACTGACCTTTAAAAAATATGGATTCCTGTAGGTTCCGTTTGATATTAAGCTGCACGAGGCTGCTGCAGGTGTGGGCTGAGGTGCTGAAAGTGTAGGGGAAGCTTATAACAAGGCAAAAACCACAGCTCTTGATTCTCTCTCACCTTTTTGTGTATGCCCTAAAGTTTCCCTGAGCTCCCTTAGTCTAAGGGTGGGCTCAGACTGTTGAAGACCAAAGGGTAGAGATTGGAGCATACATGCAGACATCAGGTTCATTGGAGGATAGACAAACCCTGAAAGCTCACTATAAGGAGTATCAGGGGCAATCACTCTAAGAAAGGCAGAGCTCCTGTTAGGAGTGATTGCTACAGGGGTTAATAGGCCATCTCAGCTCTTCCACACTGTGCACAGACTGTTACATCCAGCCTGCATGCAGTCCGGAGGAGTATTGACATGTGAGCGATGCAAGGAGTTTGGCCAGTTTTTCCTTGATAGGGTATCCTGTAACTGGGCTCTTCAAGTAGGCTGTCACAGCCCAGCATGGTTCAGTCTGTGACTAATGGAGGCTCTCAATTTGTCTGGGAGGAATTTCACCCTCTATTGGCTGAGGAGATTCTCTGGGGATCATGAAGCTGCATCCCACCTTCTATTCACTGGATCCTGGACCAACCCACTTCTGTTGGCTTGCTGGCAGTCTATTGGTCTGGTGACTGCTGAGATTGTCCAGGGTTCCCCTGAGGAGGGTGTTTTTTGATGGCCTTGAAAAAGGCTGTTGTGAGACCCCTTCTCAAGAAACCTTCTCTGGATCCGGGTATCTTGGCAAATTACAGGCCTGTCTCTAACCTTCCCTCTTTGGGAGAGGTTATTGAGTGGTGGCAATGCTGCTGGAGATGCACCAAGAGACTTTCTTTATCTATGAACTGTTTCAGTCTAGTTACAGAGGGTGTCATAGCATGGAGACTGCACTTGCCAGGGTGCAGAATGTTCTTCTTCTGACTAGAAACAGAGAAGAGTACTCCATCTTGGTTTTCCTTGGTCTCTCAACAGCATTTGACACTGTAGATCATGCAGAGTTCAACAGATCATCTGAGGGATTCAGTGGGGCTCAATGGGGTTGTGCTGAGGTGGTTAGAGTCCTTCCTTCCTTTCCGTTAGGATGTAGTAGGATGCATGGGGGAATCTTCTGTCTTGACCAGCTGCCTTGGCCTGTGGAGTCCCTCAAGGTTTTATTCTGTCTCCCATGTTATTTGCAGTGTACATGCTGCCACTGGGAGAAGTGATATGAAGGTATAGTCTGCAGTTTCACTGTTAGGCAGATGATACTCAGGTGTGCCTATTGTTTGTCCCTGATGAGAAACATGCAGTGGGCATACTAAATGACTGCCTATCTATAATCAGTGACTGGATGGCCTCCAGATGGCTCAGGTTAAACTCAGACAAGACTGAAGTGTTACTGGTGGCCTTGGGTATCAGAAGAGTGACTGGCTTGAGAGGAGTAATGGCTGGTTTACATCTTGGGCCTACTCGGCTTACAGTCAGAGATAGGGAAAATAATCTGGGCATCATTATGGATCACAAGCTGAGTATGGAATATCAGGTGTCTGCTGTGGTCATCAGTAATTTTTTTAAATCTCAGGAACATCACCTGGATTAAGCTCTTTCTCAGCCCTCATGACCTGAAGTCCCTGGTGCATGTCTTCATAACATCTGGGTTGGACTACTGTAATGTTCTTTATGTCAGACTATCTTGAGGGCTGATGTGCCACTTGCAGCTGATGTAGAATGCTGCATCCAGATTGATTGCTGGAGTTCCTTGTTCCAAGCATATTGCTCTGGCTCTGCAGAAATTGCACTGGCTGCCTGTGAGGTGGGGCATTTCCTTCAGGATAGGTTAGTTAACGTACAAAGCCCTACATGATCTGGGTCCTGACTACCTAAAATAACTCCTCTATCCAGATGTTCTTGACTGTCTCTTCCATTCTTAAGAAGTGTGCCTCTTGGAGGTCCCCAGTTCTTATTTAAAGTTATTTCTGGGATCAAACCTTTGCTGAAGCTGTTCCAGTTGCCTGCAGGATTGGGCACCTAAGAAATAAATATATTACTACTATGACCTAATAAGAAAAAAATCAGGCACATCTAGATGTAATCACATAAAACTGGTTCTCCAATTACCTCACCGGCCATACTCAATGAGTGAAATAGGCTGGCCATACTTCCCCTTTCCCCTTTCAGTGCCATAATGGATGGATCCCCAGGGGTCTATCCTTGGCCCCCTCTTGTTCTCACTGTTTAATAATGAACTTCCTCAGCACTGCTGTGGTGCATCAGTTCAGCTGTACACTGATGACACCATGCTGTACAGGTCCTCCTCTGACTCAATGTGGCTGACCACAAGTTACAACTGGATTTCCAGAGCCTTGAGGCATATTTTCTCAACAATCTCATTGTACTCAACACCAAGAAAACTAAGTCTATGCTTTTCTATCACCACACCCCTAAGCTCACTTGTCCACCCCCCTTGTGATTAACTCCTCCCATGGTGATCCTCTGGAATTAGTGCAATTTTTTAAATAACTACTGTAGGTATCACCTTAGATTCCGATCTCTACTTTGATGTCTATGTTACCAGTTGTTGTCAGGGCCCTTCACCAGAAACTAAGGCCTTCTTTATCACTTCTATTCCTACTTAACTGTCACCTCTCACCTGGCCATAGCTTCCTTCTCTCTTCTTAGAATCTGTCAGAAGATAAGGACCAAACAGCCCACCTAGTCTTCCTCTTATGGAGCTCCTATTCTCCATTCTGCCTAGATTTCTAACCTTGCCTGGCTAAAACAAGCATCCACAGGACTGGATGCTTCATTCTTGATACAAACTCCAGGGAGCACCACTGTTCTGTCCTTGCTTATCTTGGTTGGCCTTCCTTTGAAGCTAGACTACAATACCCCACCTTGTGTCTGAACCTTAAACTGGTCCTCATGTTCACTCCTCCCTGTCTTAATACCCTAATCCAATGCAAAACAGTGACAAGGCCCCTTAGGTTGGCTGGACTCCCACTGCTAGCAGTACCTTAACCCCACCTAGTGGTTGGTCAGAGAGCCTTCTCCTTTCTGGGACCCACTCTCTGGAATTCACTCCCACCTAAGGTCCTACCCTGCCCCTCTTTATATCAGTACAAGAACTCTCATAAATCCCACCTAGTCTCCTCCCAGTACTGCATCTGTATTTGAGGTCCCCCACCTGTAGCCCATTTGCTTGCCCCTCTCCCTCTTATATGTGATTACCCACTCCACCTGCCTTCCTTAATGTCATTTTTCACTCTCACACCTTACATTGACCTACTTTACTCTTTGCTCCTATCTTATCAACATTCCTTTACTGTGTCTTTACCCCTTCTCTTAAGATATCTTCCTGTATTTAGCTCTACACTACTACATTTTCTTCCCTAGGCTATTTCTGAGTGAACCATAACTTATAGTATATCGTGTTTATTTCACTACACATTTGTAACTACTGCCTTTGTATCTTCTACATAGTCCATCACTATTGATTTTATCTTAGGTTATTTTGTGAGTGATTCACAACTTATATTATTTATATTTATTTTTATATATATAATTGTAACTACTGACTACATGCCTTTATACTACTACTGTTAGCATATTATTTTGTACTTCCCATTGTATCCTCCAGCAGGTCGCCCCTGAAAAAGGGACAGTCTGTCTTAGTTGGCTTACCTGGTTACCAAAATTCAAATAAAGAAATACATTAATTATATAATACTATATTATATTATATTATCTAATAATTGAAGACAGTGCAGTCTAGTGGTTGGAGCAATGGCTACTCCCTGTGTGACTTTGAGAATGTCACTTAATCTATTTATTTATTGAATTTAGATAACCTGGTAAGCTGATCAAGACTAAAAGTCCCTTTTTCAGGGTTGACCCAGAATTAACTACATGGAAACAGGACATCAATGAGCAGTACAAGTCATGACAATAACATCTACATAATTACCGGGTTACAGAGTTAGCATACAACGATCATTTACAACAGACAGAAAACATGCATACAAGTCTTAAGTTATAATGCAGGGGCACAATAATTCAGATCAGGTTGGTAGAAGTCAGTGATTACAAGGGTACAGACTATACTCTAAGACATTAGTTCTCAGACATTGTCATACTGAGCCTCCACCAAGCCATGGAAAAGATCTGAAGCCTCCCCCAAATATAGAAATATTCTTGGGCCTCCACATGGAAAAATTGTGTACTCTGCACACTGCATCAGAAATAAAGTGAAACTCCTTTGAGTAGTCGGCTCTCATTTTATTCTGCTTATTGTAATCCGCATATGTAACCCCCCCAGCCAAGTTTACTTACTTGCTATTTTGAGTCTCAAACCAATGTGACCCCTTGTTCCAGTACCTTCATGGGTCAGAGTACATTCTCTGTTTCCCCTGTATCTGGAATAACCTTACTACCTACCCCTGCCTCTCTTCCTCTTAGAACAAAAGGAAACTCAGACTGCGCTCAATATGCGAGGGGTGCACTACAAATTGGTAGCTACCTGAAATTTCAGCAAGCAATTCAAAATTATGTAGCCCTCCTTTGAACCGCACTAAAAAAAACACAAAACAACAGAATTTAAACAACTGATTGTTGTACTGCAAAAATCCACCTTGTGAGAGCCCCCTCTCCCCCTCTTACCCTGTTCATAAGCAACTTCCCAGGGATCCTTTTGCTCCCTCCAGCTCTTGTTCCTAGTACCTCTCTGATTAATCCTTGTATTAGGGCTGTTCTACCACCAGTCTCATTGGTCAATTGTTACCTCTCATTATTTATTCATTGTGTCTATACATCTGCACTGTTGTTCATTTTGTATTGCTTGACTGTTTTGCAGTTTCTTTTTGAATTGTATTCACTTCCTACCCTTCCCTGTGTATACCTGAAAGGCATGCCTTTCCTGGTCCCTGATTTGTAAATAAATACATAATTGCACTTGCTCTTCTCCCCTTTCAGTGTGCTTCATCCTTTCAGACAAAATATCTAAAACTCAAATTTAAATAAGTACTTTTTCAGACTTACATCGTAGTGCCTCAGGGAAATTGGGGTCACCACAGAAAATAGTGGCTCCTCAGAGACGTGAGGGGTCAGACAGTTATGGAGACCCTGGCAGCTTAATGGGAAACCCTTGAAAAGCTTAGGGGACCCTCTGAATCACAGAACAAGCCCCTCACCAGCAGACAGTCCTAGCAGTTTAAATTCAGACTTTTAAACGAAAACCATTTTTTTCCTTCCTTTGTGCTCCCTTCCCCCTGCTCAAGACCGACACCTAGTCAGCTAAAGCCGAACCAGTTTGGCCATATTCCTGTCCCAGCAGTGGAGAAGGAAGCCAGGCTGAGCCCTCTCAGCCAATCCTTGTGGCCAGGGTAGATTAAAATTTGGAGACTTTTTTTAAGCCACTGATGAGCCTCAGGAGGCTGACCTCTGGATAAAGGAGCCAATCCCCTGTCAGGCAACCAGGAACACTGCAGTCTAGAGGAGACTCTGCACAGGCTAGAGACAGGAGAAAGAGTTTGACTAGGGAGGATGAAGGATGATAAGGCAATAGATGATGGCTTCCCTGTTAGGAGGTTGAAGCAAATCCCCTGGGTCCCTTCGGTGTAACCCCCCTCCAGAACATCTCCAGTAGCAGCCTCGGTCACTTTTCTGCAAAAATTTGCCATCTATTCGGGTCCCCCAGTGGATCAAGTCAGTCTATTTGGCAGGGAAACAGAGCCTGTGAAACTTTTATACAGCAGGCTCCAGCAGAAAAGGCCTTATTTCTCCTTTGTGGTTGTGCATTCCCCAGGGTACAGAAATCCTCGTTGAACTCCAGGGGTGAGTAGGCTTGTTGGCCAGCATTTCCATTAATAATTAGTCATAGCTAGACCTACTCCAGCCAGGGGAAGGATTGTTTGTTTAGCAATCATATTGTTGTACTATGTAAATACTGTTTATAATTGTTAAATTGCTTCCATTGTACCCCCCAAGGGTGGAGGAAAGCTGCTTACCTTGTCCAATGGTACAGAGACAAAGAGAGAGAGAAATGACAACCAAGAAGGCAGAAGCTAGGAGGGTTCAAACCAAATAATTGTTAGACCAAGATTAAAGGTGTTTGTAAACTCCTCTCTTGGAGGTATCTCTGCTAGTCTAACTTATTCTTAGCAGTCTGTGCTCCAGATAGAGATATTTGGGCACTCCCTCTCAGTCAACAGTCAAGGAATTGCTAGGTAAAGCCGGGTCAAAGTATTTTTGGTGAGAAGGTGCATTTCATGCTGAATTTCCAATTGTTTAGCTGCAAGAAGCTAATTACTAGAGGCCTGGCAGAGCCTTAGTGCATTCTTCTCTCAGGGTTCTAGGGTAATCTGAGCCCTAGTAATGGGGAAAACTTGGTGCTTTGTCCATGTAGTAGAAGGGTGGAGCAGCCTATAGCTAGGACAAAGAGACTAGGTACCCTGGCCTCCTCAATATTCAGAAGACACCCAAAGCTGATGCATCTTAACAAAAGGGTGGACAATCAAACTGTTTCAAAGCTGATGGAGCAAACTGTATTTTCTTAGTATGCCTGCCCACTCCTGTTGCTTGTGTACTTCTTAGCTGTTCCTGATTTTCAGGTATGTCCCTGATTTTGCCTCAGAAATATATTCTGTCCCTCCTAGATTTGGCATTTCTGGCACTAAAGAGTAGGGATTGGAATCACAAAATAATGCCAGCCGTTGATGTTACTGTCTAGTTCTCATTAAGAAAATGTTATTCACACTAAGAAACATGTTGTACACAGCTTCTGGGACTAATATTACTATTTTATCAGAGGTGTTCCTGATTTGTGATGAGGGAGGTTGAGAGGATCACCTGCACCCATCTTCACTGACCTCCACCACAAGCAAGTCTTTGCCATGACACCTCAGGTTCAGGTTGCTGGTCATAAGTGGTAGCCAGCTGGTAGCTAGGTCCCACCAAAGTGAGTCAGGTTAGGGGCCACCCCGGCTCTAGCTTGATGGACTTCAGTCATCCACTGAACTTGGAGTCACGCTGCCTATTCTCCCCAATAGACATTGTCCCAAGGTGGCAATAGTACCGTTGGCCTATACCAAGGCCTTGCCTAGGATTGCCAGGCTCTGTGCCTCATCCCCCAAGGTGGTGTAAGTACCGGTGGCCTACACAAGTGGTCAGACCAAGGGTCACCATGCTCTTGATTATACTGTCCATAAGTGGCTCATGTTTCAGTCGCTCATCAAGAAGTCACAACAAAGATTGCCAGATTCTGAAGCTTCAGGGGTGAGGTGGTAAGGGTTCCGGGGACCTACTCAGAGGTCGTCCAGTGGATCATCACACCAAGCACCCTTTCCACACCTGAATATCACCTGCCCTCCTGGCTGAGGTCATCGCAGCTGACAATTCCAGATAAGGGTTCTCTTCACCCACAACCGGGTGTCAACACCCATCCTCAACCAGGCACTTTCCTTTTGATGTTGCCTCAGTGATACCAGGAGTCATCTTCTTTCCAGGGCCAGGAAGACTACAGTGCTTTACTCTGTTTGTGATTCACTGGAGGATGCCCCATTTTATGGCATATACAAGAAGCTCTTCCTTGGGTTCACATCCAGAGGTCGGCTGACCAAAATACTAGAAACCCAAGCTTGGTGCATCGGATTGCTATATAGGTAACATTGGTAATACAGAGCTCTATAAAGACAAATGGTCATTTGGCTCGCTTATCTGCTAATTTAATATCCTTAGCACTTGAATCACCTGGATTTTTATATGACATTGGTGGGGCCAGTTTGTAGTCCCAGTAATCTTATTTATTCTTTCTCGTGTGTGATAGTGATTGTGAGTGCTAAGTCTTTTCTGTGTGCTCCACTTGTTGCTAATAAACCTTGCATCTTGGCTCTAGAGTATGCCTCCAGCCTCTACTTACAGATTTATCTGGCATCACCCTAATCTATAGGGGAATGAACCACCACAGCTCGTCCACCACATGTGAGCTTCTCCTGGAACAGGTTGGGGTCTCCCTAGGGAGGCTGGCCTAACCATTTGAGAAACCCTGCTCTGAGATAAATGTTGCGAGCCATTTCTTGAAGCTGCTTAGTGAGGAGCAGAGTAGACTTGGAGGGTAGCAGGGAGGGAGCAGAGGAAGCAAATGATCTTTTTCCAGCATTTGATCTGGACCTTGGTATCTCAAGTAAGGCACTACTGGAGGAAGAGAGCATTCTTTTTGGACATTTGAGTACCACACATCACTAAGGCTGGGTATGGTAGCACCTTTGACATACCTGAATGCTAGACAATTGAGAGGATCATTGAACCTCCCTTCAAAGAAGGTCCAATTTAAGGAGTGTGGACTCTCACAATGGTGATCACTGGGCATGCCCCAGAGGTAATCTGTCCAGTTTTATTGTAGAGTACTTTTAGCTTGTTTGCCTGTTGGCACATTAGGGACTGCAGAATTGGGACACCATACAACAGTTTCAGGAGCAGTGTGCTGTTGGCAATAATCTGTCAAGAATCCTTTGATCTATAACTACTTAAGAGGTAAAGTAGCCCAATCTTTTAAGGAAGACACTTTGAGATATAGTCTACATGGGATTTCAAAGTGAGATCCTGATTCACGTAGACTCTGATATATTTAATGGAGTTGACCACCACAATCTTAGCTCCAGTGGATGAGGCTAAAGTTAAAAAATGCTGTCTATCAGTACCCAGATGCCATGGACCAAACAGGATGACTTTGATTTTTCTTGTATATAGAACTAGTTTATTAATAAAGTACAATTTTTCTAATTCCCTAAAGTTGCTAGCAAGCTGACTATTGATTTGGGCACTGTCACCTCAGCATCTATATACTATGGTGTCATCTGTGTATAAAAGTAAGTTAGCCCTGCTGCAGTGACCAGGCACATCATTAATGCAGAGCAAAAATAGCATTAGGACCTAAAATGGAGTCTTGTTGAACACCATCCATTATGGATCTGTACATAGATTGAACACATTTCCACTTTACCTGTTCAAATGTGCTATCCAGGTAGTGAGAGATAGGCTGTCAAGACCTAGCCACTGTAATTTGACTAACAGGAGTCTGTTTTTCACCAAATCAAGTGCTTTGGTGAGCTCTATAAAGATAGTACCCATCGACTGACCCTTGTCCATAACCCACTGTATGTTGGTAGTCAATCTGACCAAAGCAGTGTCTGTCCCATGGTGCTTTCTACCCATGTTACCTTTCTGTCAGAAGGTGATGCTGTTCAGGATAGTCCTGTATCTGGTTGAACACTATTCTTTCTAGTATTTTGGATAAGAAACTGAGTAGGGTGATAATTCTCCACAGTCTCCTTGAGACCCCCCCACCTTGTGTACTGGTACCAACAAGGCAGCTTTCAGGGATTCTTCCTTCAACTAGTGAGTTGTTGAACAGCATTGCACTGGGGAGGCAATGGCAGGGGTGGCTAATTTTAGGGGTTTGGGCTGGAGTTTATCATTCCTAGTTGAACTTTTGGTCTTTAATTGTTTTAAAAGAGGCAAGACAACTTTTGTCATTATCCATCTGGAAGGGAAATCTGGGTATGGGCACTCTGTGGCAGGCAGATTGAGATAGTGAGGAGGACCATCACGGAAGGAAGGTCTGAATCTATCTAGGTCAGTAAAAAAATTATTAAAGGCATTAGCAGTAGTCTTGCATTCCACAGGGGTGGCATGACCTTTTAGAAGAGTGTTAATTGCCTAAAACCTCTTGGTATCAGATAGAAAGTATACTTAGAATGGCAGATAAAGGGAAGATATTACTGATGGATGATCTGAATATGCCAGATGTTAACTGGAGTGCAGTTGCAGCAGCCACTTCTAAGAGTGGGGTTATTCTAGATGGACTACAGGGGGCATGCTTTAGACAACTAATATTGGAACCCACTCGAGAGGGAGCAATCTTAGACCTGGTTCTCTCAAATGGAGATGGAGAGAGGATCACAGATGTAGAAGTAGGTAGCCATCTTGGAACTAGCGACCATTGAACAGTATGGTTCACAATAAACACAGTAATAGAGTCAAGCCATACAAAGGCAAAATTACTGGGCTTCAGGAGGGCTGACTTTGCCAAAATGGATGAGTGTCTAAGGAATGCACTAGCAAATGGGCAGCAAGGAGGGGTGGAAGAACAATGGGGAATAATAAAAACTGCCATCATAGAGGTAACAAGCCTTTGTGTGAAGCAAATAAACAAAACAAAACAATGTAAGAAACCACTATGGTTCTCAAAGGAGGTGGCAGTGAAGGTTCAAGAGAAAAAGAAAGCATTCAGGAAGTACAAGGAATCACATAAGGAGCAGGACAGAGAATTGTATCAGTTAAAGCAAAGGAAGCTGGGAAGGCAGTCAGAACAGCAAAGGCCGAACCAAGGAAAAGATAGCCAACTCAGTTAAGAAGGGGATAAAACCTTTTTAGGTACATCAGGAGCCGAAGGAAGACTAAGGGAGGGATAGTGAGGCTTAATAAAGGGGAAGGGGGTGAGTAGAGGGTGACAGTGAAAAGGCAGAGATACTAAACAAATATTTTTGCTCGGTATTTACAAATGAAGAGTGGGAGATACCTAAAACAAACAATAGAAACACTCTGGATACATATGTTGATACCAGCCCATTTACAGAAGAAAGGGTTCTGAAAGAACTCTTAAAACTGAAGGTGGACAAAGCAATGAGGCCTGATGGGATTCATCCCAGAATTCTAAAAGAACTAAGGGTAGAACTAGTGACACCACTGACTACCATCTTTAACAAATCATGGGAGGATGGGGTGGTACCTGAGGACAGGAGGAGGGCAGATGTGATTCCCCTTCACAAAAGTGGGAGCAGGGCAGAAGCAGGAAACTACAGACCTGTTAGTTTAACCTCAGTGAAAGGGAAAATGATGGAATCACTTCTGAAGGAAAGAACTGTAGATTACCTAGAGGCTAGAGGGGCACAGGACCAAGGTAAACACAGAAACACAGAAACACAGACTTTGACGGCAGATAAGGACCGCTAGGCCCATCTAGTCTGCCCATTCCCCTACCTACAGGATAGGCTGCAGATCCTAGTTAACCAACAGCCTATTTCTTGTTACCCCCCACAAGAATTGCCTTATGTCTGTCCCATGCATTCTTGAATTCTCCCACAGTTTTAGACCCCACAACCTCCTCAGGAAGGCTGTTCCATGCATCCACTACCCTCTCTGTGAAATAATACTTCACCATTGCCCCTGAACTGCCCTCCTTCTATCTTTAAATTGTGCCCCTTGTTCTTGCAAGTCTCTTTTTCTGAAAGATGCTAGCCTCTTGGACTTTGTTGATTCCACTGAGGTACTTAAAAGTTTCTATCATGTCCCCCCTCTCCCTTCTTTCCTCAAGGGTATACATATTAAGCTCCTTTAGTCTCTCCTCATACTGCTTCTCTTGCAGACCCTGCACCATTTTAGTTGCCCTCCTCTGGACTGCCTCTATCCTGTCTATGTCCCTGTGGAGATGGGGCTCCAGAACTGGACACAGTACTCAGATGGGGTCTCACCAACTGTTTGTACAGAGGATAACAACTTCCTGTTTTCTGCTGATGATGCCTCTCCCTATACATCCCAGTATACCCCCAGCCCTCCTTACTGCCTTCTCACATTGCTTGCTAACCTTAAGGTCATCTGATATGATTACCCCCAGGTCCCTTTCCTTTTTTGTTGTTGTTAGTACCTCCCCACCCATTGTGTATTCTTCCGCTGGGTTCTTGTTTCCCAGGTGCATTATTTTGCACTTCTTTGCACTGAATCCTAGCTGCCATACTTCTGACCATTCCTCCAACCTTGCCATGTCCCTTTTCATCCTTTCCACGCCTCCTTGTGTATCAACCCTGTTGCAGATCTTTGTGTCATCTGCAAAAAGGCATACTTTTCCTTCCAGTCCCTCTGCAATGTCACTGATGAAGACATTAAAAAGGACTGGACCCAATACTGAACCCTGCGGTACCCCACTAGTAACCCCCCTTTCTTCAGAGTGGACTCCATTTACAATTACCTTCTGTGTCCTGTTGTCCAGCCAATGTTTTACCCAGGCTACCACCCTGGGCCCACTCTCAGGCTGGTTAATTTGACTATTAATCTTTTGTGTGGGACTGTGTCAAACGCCTTGCTAAAGTCTAGGTAGGCCATGTCCACAGCCCCTCCCTGGTCTACTACTTTGGTCACCCAATCAAAGAAATCTATTAGATTCGTCTGACATGACCTTCCCACTGTGAACCCATGCTGCCTTGGGTCCTGTGCTCCACTGGCCTCTAGGTACTCAACTATTCTTTCCTTCAGAAGTGACTCCATCACTTTCCCTACCAGAGGTCAGACTGACAGGTCTGTAGTTTCCTGCCTCTGTCTTGGACCCACTTTGTGAAGGGAATCACATCCACCTTCCTCCAGTCCTCGGGTACCACACCATCCTCCCATGATTTATTAAAAGAGTAGCCAGTGGCTTCACTAGTTCCTCCTTAATTCTTTCAGAATTCTGGGGTGAATTCCATCAGGACCCATTGCTTTGTCCACCTTCAGTTTTAGGAGTTCTTGCAGAACCCTTTCTTCTGTGAAAGGACTGGGATTGACCCCCATCAAGAGTGCTTCTGTTAATTGGATTAGGCACTTCCCCCTCCTCTTTTGTGAATACTGAGCAGAAATATTCATTCAGTATTCCTGCTTTTTCACTGTCCCCCTCTGCCCACCCACCGTTCATTCTATTCAGCCTCACTATCCCTCCCTTTGTCTTTCTACGCTCGCTGATGTACCTATAAAGGTTTTATCCCTTTCTTAACTGAGTTGGCTATCTTTTCCTCAGTTTGTGCCTTTGCTATTCTGACTTCCTCCTGCTTCCTTCTGCCTTAACTGGTACAGCTCTCTGTCCTGCTCCTTCTGTGTTCCTTATACTTCCAGAATGCTATCTTTTTCTTCCTGACTTTCACAGTCACCTCTTTTGAGAACCATAGTGGCTTTTCTTTCATTTTGATTTGTTCATTTGCTTCACACAAAGGCTTGTTGCCTCTGTGATGGCAGTTTGATAATTCCTCATCGTTGCTCCACACCTCCTTCTAGCCTGTTTGCTAGTGCTTTTCTGAGGCACTCTCCCATCTTGCCAAAGTCAGCCCTCCTAAAGTCCAGTACCCTCACTTTTGTATGGCTTGACTCTGTAGCTGAGTTTAACATGAACAACACTGTTTGATGGTCACTTGTACCCAGATGGCAACCCACTTCTAGATCTGAGATCCTCTCACTGCCCCCGTTTGAGAGTATGAGGTCTAAGATTGCTCCCTCACGAGTGGGTTCCGAAATTAGCTGTCTATTGCCTACCACCTGTAGGGCATCAAGAATGGCCCTGCTCTTGGATGTGGCTGCAGCAAATGTGCTCCAGTTAACATCTGGCATATTCAGGTCTCCCATCAACAGTATCTCCCCTTTCTCTGCCATTCTAAGAATGCCTTCTATCATATCCTTGTCCATTCCTTCCCCTGATATGGGGGTCTGTACACAACCCCTGTGTGGATTGTGGTGCCCTTTCCAGTCTCCAAGGTGACCCACAGTGCCTCCTCTCCTCCCTGTTTACTCTTTTGTTCAGTTGCTTTTATCCCTTCCTTTACATAGAGAGCTACTCCTCCCCTTCTTCTCCCCTGCCTGTCTCTCCTGTAGGTTATGTACCCTGGTATGTTAACATCCCAGTCATGGTTCTCTGTGTACCATGTTTCTGTGACTGCTACGATATCCAGGCATCCTTCTTTCATTAAGGCCATCAGCTCAGGGAGCTTGTTGCCCAGACTAGGGGCATTGGTACTCATTACCCTCCATTTCCTGATGGCCTTACTCCCTTTTTCCCCATCCCTGTCCTTCTTGCCTTTGTCACTTTCTCCATTTACCCCCTGCCCTTCTCCCTATCGACACCTCTATGTTGGTGTTTGCCGCACTTACTACCGTGATTATTTGGGGGAGCTAGGATTTTCCTGCTCCTTTCCAGTGCCTCCCCCCTTGGCTAGTTTAAAAGCTCACCAATGAAGCATTTAAACCTATCACCTAGGATTCTGGTTCCCCTCCCGGACAGATGCAGCCCATCATGCCAGTGTAGGCTTGCATCACTCCAGGTGGACCCCAGTCCCAATTGAAGCCAAATCCCTGAGCTACACACCAGTTTTTCAACCATTGATTGAATCCCATGGTGCAGAACACCCTAGCCTCTCCTATGCCATAGATGGGTAGCACCTCCGAGAAGGTTACCGTGCATGCTACTTGACTAAGGCCCTTCCCCCAATTCCACAAACTCTTCCTGCACTTCTCTAATCCCTTTCTTAGCCAGGTCATTTGTCCCTAGGTGGACAATGACATCCAGCTCCCTTCCCTGCACAGCTGCTCCGGCAATCCTGAGGATTCACTCCCTGTCCCTCCAAGCCATGGCACCAGGCAGGCACCTTACCTCCCTCTCCCCTTCCTCCCCAAGTTCTACCTTCCTAACAATGGAGTCCCCCACCAGGAGTTGTTTCCTTCCCCTCCAGGGTCTCCTGCCACCCTCCTGTGGGTCTCCTTTGTGGAGGTTCCCAGCATCGTCCTTGGTCTCCAATGTGGGTGCCTCCATAGAGGAACCACACTTTGCCAGAATGGCATAGGAATTGTGGAGAGGTACAACAGGAGGGATGCACCTCTGTTCCACCACCCTCACCCTCCCTGAGCCCACTGTGGTCCAACCGCTCCTCTTTCTTGGCAACCTCTGAGGCAACGGCAGTAGCACTGGTGGTCCCTGGATGGAAGAGGAGGTCCCACAAATCCTGGCCAACTCAGCCTGGAGATGAGCAACCTCCTCCCTCAGCCCAGAGAAGTGCCTGCAGATGGGACAACACCGCATCCTCCAGAACATCTCCCGGAAGACTGCTGCCCCACAGCCACTGCACTCGCACCACCCAATCATGTCTTATTTCTGGCCCTTAACTGTTTGCAATCCTTACTCTTTCCTCTGTTTTTTCTCTCCTTACTTTCTGCCTGTGTGCCCTTTAAGCTCCTGATTGTCCTGTTCTGAGACAAGAATATCCTATATTCACAGTAGACCACTTACTTGCTCAGAGGCAGACCTCCAGAAGCTAGAGGGGCAGAGCTTCTCTTGCCCTTCTAGGACGGTGTGTCCTTGGTGGTTCTGTGATCACACACTTCCTGCCCCTAAACAGGAAGTTCCTGTTGTCAGTCAAATCCTGTGCCTATAAAAATAGAACTAGCTTTGGGTGGGGGGGGGGGTGGAGGGGAGGGAAGGAGGGCAATATAGTCCCAGCAAAGAAGTTCAGTCACACAGCAGTCCTTTCTCCTGGTGTCTTCTACCAAGGTAGCATGGATTCACAGCTGGAAGATCATGCCAGACAAATCTAATAGATTTCTTTGACTGGGTGACCAAAGTAGTAGATCAGGGAGGGGCTGTGGACATGGCCTACCTAGACTTTAACAAGGCATTTGACTCAGTCCCACACAAAAGATTAATATACAAGTTAACCAGTCTTGGAGTGGGTCCCAAGATGATAGCCTGGGTAAAGAATTGGCTGGAGAATAGGACACAGAGGGTAATAGTAAATGGAGTCCACTCTGAAGAAAAGAGGGTTACTAGTGGGGTGCCACAGGGTTCAGTATTAGGACCGGTCCTCTTCAATGTCTTTATAAGCGACATTGCAGAGAGACTGGAAGGAAAAGTATGTCTCTTTGCAGATGACACAAAGATCTGCAACAGAGTTGATGCTCAGGGTGGGGTGGAAAGGATGAGAAGGGACATGGCAAGGTTAGAGGAATGGTCAAATGTAAGGCAGCTTAGGTTCAATGCTAAGAAGTGCAAGGTAATGCACCTTGGAAACAAAAACCCAGGGGAAGAGTACACAATGGGGGGTGAGATACTAACAACAACAAAAATGGAAAGGGACCTGGGGGTAGTCATATCAGATGACTTAAAGGTGGGCAAGCAATGTGAGAGGGCGGTAAGGAGGGCTGGGGGGATACTGGGATGCATAGGGTGAGGCATCACCAGTAGAAAACAGGAAGTTGTTATCCCTCTGTACAGAGAGCTGGTGAGACCCCATCTGGAGGACTGTGTGCAGTTGTGGAGACCCAATCTCCACAAGGACATAGACAAGATGGAAGCCAGAGGAGGGCAACTAAAATGGTGCAGCACCTGCACCAGAAGACATACAAAGAGAGACTAAAGGAGTTTAATGTGTATAGCCTCGAGGAAAGCAGGGAGAGGGGAGACATGATAGAAACTTTCAAGCACCTCATGGGAATCAACAAAGTCCAAGAGGGTAGAATCTTTCAAAAAAAGAGGTATGCAAGAACAAGGGACCACAATTTGAAGATAGAGTGGGGGGCGTCTCAGAGGTGATGTAAGGAAGTATTTTTTCGCAGAGAGGGTTGTGGATGCATGGAATGGCCTTCCGGAGGAGGCTCTGGAATCAAAAACAGTATTTGAATTCAAGCATGCATGGGGCAGTCATAAAGCAATTCTAGGGGGTGGGGGTAGAAAGAAGTAGGCTGCTGGTTAACTAGGATCTGCAGCTTATCCATTAGGTAGGGAAATGGGCAGACTGGGTGGGCCAAGCGGTCCTTATCTGCCGTCAAATTCTATGTTTCTATAAGTCAGTATCCTGCAGGTGCCTTAGATACTTTCGTTTGGAAGCTTTCAAGTCTTTTTTTGCATGCATTCCTGAGTTCTCTATATTTATTCGAATCAGATGGGACATTGGAATTTTTAAAGACCCCCAGTCTCTATCTCTTAGCTTCATAGACTTCCTGATTTTATGGTGTAGCCACCTTGACTGTTGGTCCTTTATCCTGAGCTGTTTGAAGGGAGCATGAATGTTGGCAGCAGAGAGAAAGTTACTGACAAAGAATAGTAGGGCAGAACTGACATCAGGAAGAGCTATTATTGTGTCCTTATGTATGACTGATAGGGTAGCTAGGAAGGAGCTAGCATTAAATTTAGAGTAGTCACAGGCCATGAATATCCTGGGTAGAGGTTTGTGAGTGTCATTTTTTCAAATGCAAAATACTGGGGAGTATCACTTAGGGAGTCTGCAAAGATGCCTGCAGCTCAGAGCCAATCTGACTTGGAGACAAGGACCCAGTTGAGGAGGGTATGGTTATCTATTTTGTTGTTTCTTCTTGTCAGCTCAGTGATAATTTGGGTAAGTTGAGTCTCTAGTTGGACTGCCTTGGGCCCATCCTTTGACTCAGAAGTCCAGTTTATATTAAAGTCTCCAAGTAGTATTGTTTCACCTAGGCACTTGTTGGAGAGAGCTTTTATACTGTAAGGGTATCGAGGGCAGAAGCTTCCACTCATGGGGGATTATATACACACCTGACATAGTGTTTTGGTGTCCCAGAGGAGTATCTTAACCATTAGAGCTTCACTTTTGGAATTTTCTAGATCTAGGATTGATACCTGAGATGCATTGAGGGAAGAAATGATGTAGAGAAAGATATCTTCCCCTTTTTTATATCATATCCCGTTTGAAGGTGGAGTACCCTGGTAGCTCATCTTCAGAATGGAGAATGGTGGCTTTAGCTAGGTTTCAGAGATAGCTTCTAAGTCAGGGTCATATAGGCCAACCCACCTTCAAGTTCTTGGATTTTGGGTCCAAGGCTCCTTATGTTTATATGTACTAATTTTAACCCTCATATTTTGGACCAACATGTATTGGAAGGGGAGCAGACTCTATAATTAGGTGGGGTAGGACTGGGATTCAACTCTATGTCCCCAGACAAGAGAAGCCAAAGTAAAGACAATATTCTCCTCAGGTGAGCAGGATATGTCAGATTAAAATTATCCCTAGCGTCTTCCAAGAAGTAGAATAACTAATAACTAACAGCCTGGCTGTCTAATTCATGAAATATCATCAAGAAAGGATTCCACTCATAGGCATCAAGGGAAATGCTAGGGGAGAGGTCTGCATGATGGTCTTTGCAAGTGGGAGAATAGCAGGGGTTAGTCTGACTTGGTCCATACCTAGGGCAGCCAGTATATAAAATGTTACAGCAGCCAGCCCCTTTAGAGATGCTATTTTGTATTGGGGAAGTGAGTATCCAAGATACTAATGAGGCACACAATACTCAAATTAGACTAACCAATAACCAGAACAGATTCCATGTGAGTACTGAATCAGGGCAGCGGGAGCCACGAACAATGTGTTCTACAGACACTTGTTACACAAGGAAACCCAACAAAAAACTCAAAGACACAGTTCACCTGGATGGGGTGTAAGTAGGTCCTAAATAGAGAGCAGGAGTCACTTATATATTATGAGAGGAGCCAAACCCAACTAGTACCATTAATAAAACACACAGAACCCAGAAGAGAACAGGCCTCTAGCAGCAGGATCCCCCCCACCGAATTGGTTCATCCCTGAAAGGGAATACATTGTAAACAGCTAGAGCTGCAGAAGTTAAGACCACCTAGATATGGTAATAGACAGGTCAATGGAAAGAGAAGGTATCAATAGAATCACAGTATATAACATTACGCAGCTAGCCCAATTTATCGATCACACACCTGACCCCAAAACAGTGGCACACATCTCAAGGGTGTACTGTGGCCAGGAAGCACAGGCCCTGACATATAGCAGTCTGTGTGGCAAATCAATAAATGTGGTATAAACAGAGCAGTGCACCTGTGTTTCAGTAGTTACTACAGTACATCATAGCAGGGTGAGCTCCCAGTCTTAGCAGTACGTGAGATGGGATTAAGTTCAGGACCTGCAGTGCACTGTGGGTTGCAGAACATTTTCAGCCCTGGCCCCCTTCCCATGGCTGACTCCAGGCAGACTCTGGGCAGATCCTTCATGTGATCACCACAAGTGGGAGGGTTGCTTGGGCGGCAGGTAGGAAATACATGGTGCTGCCCTCCAATTGGACCCATTCAGCTGGATGAAGTATGGAAGACCAGGGCTACCAAGTGGAGCAGGTCCAGTGTCCCACAGTGATTTGTGGGGGGGGTAGGGGGTGAACAAACGCTAGAGAGACCCCTCATGACCCCTGTTTTGCTCGCCTGCCATGTGGCTGTTGCAGCAGGGTCTTTTTTTTTTTAATCCAAGCCCTGTAGCAAAAGAATTTCCTGGTTCTGCCATTGCTGCCCTTCAATTGTACTGATTCAGCTTGAAGAGGTGCAGCAGAGCAGGGCTCCCAAACAGAGCAGGACCAGTGTCCCATGGAGATCGGTGGGGGTAGGGGTGAACAAAGGCTAGAGAGCCCCCCCTCATGACCCATGTTAAAGATCTGTCCTGGCTGGTGATGTCTGCTGTGGTGGGGTCTTTTGTGACTGAGCCCTGTAGCAAAAGGGTTTCTGGATCTGCCCTTTCCATCCTCCGATTGGACCAATTCAACTGGATTAGGTGCAGCAGAGCAGGGCTCCCAAATGGAGCAGGTCTGGTGTCCTGTGATGATCAGTTGAGGGGAAGGGGTGAACAAAGGCTTGAGAGCCTCCTCACATAGAAATACAGAATCTGATGGTGGATAAGGACTGCTTGGCTCATCCAGTCTGACATTTCTCCCTACCTACATTATTACTGCAGACCATTCCTGATCTACAGCTCTTTCTCCTACCCCCCTTCCTTTCCTAGAGGAGACAGTATAGTGTAGTGGCTAAGGGCACTGAGCTGGAAACCTAGGTTTGAATCCCATCAACCCCAACTTGTATACTTTGTGACCCTGAGCAAGTCACTTAACTTCCTTGTGTTCCCAGGTCGCACCTGGAAACAAGGTCCGGCTTAATGTGCCTTTCCTTGTTAAAGTTTCCTCCTTCCAAATTTCCCCTTCCTTTGCATTATGATTCCCTTCTGCTTATTCCATGCATTCTTGAACCCCACCACTGTTTCCACCCACACCAGCTCCACAAGAAGGCTGCTCCAGGAATCCACCACTCTGTCTGTGAAGAAGTACTTCCTGATATCTGCCCTGAATCTACCCCCTCCAGCTTTATAGCATGAGCCATTGTTCTTGAGCACCTTTTCTTCTGAAAAACACTTCTCTCCTCTACCTTATTTGCCGCTGTGAGATATTTAAAGGTCTCTATAATATACCCCCATGGTGTACATATTGAGGTCCTTTAGTCTCTCCTCGTAGGACTTTTGATACGGACCCTATACAATTTTAGTTGCCCACCTCCGGACTGCCTCCACTCTATCTATCTCCTTCTGGAGAAGTGGTCTCCAGAACTGGACACAGTACTCTAGGTGGTGTCTTACCAGTGATCTATATAGAGACAATACCAACTTTCTCTTTCTGCTGGTGATACCCCTCCCTATGCTCCCCCGCATCCCACTGTCCCTCCCTACTGCCATATTGCACTGCCTAACCACCTTTAGGTTATCATATATGATTACCCCCCAGGTTTCTTTCCTGCTTTGTCGAACTCAAAGAAATCCAGCACTCCAAAGCAATCCTAGAACTGAGAGGCAAACAGAAATTTAAAACATACTTTAATGTGGCAGGTCCAGAAAAGCCACCTAGAGTCCCATGCCCCGGCACTTCAACCCTGTCTGGGTCTTCATCATGGGGCAGAACTCTTTCCTGCTTGGTGCCACACCACCCATTTTGTACCCCTCCCCTGGGTTTCTGTGCTATAAGTGCATTTTTTACACTTTTTGCATTGAAACCAGCTGCCATACTCTTCACCGCTCCTTTTGTTTTCTCAGATCCCTGCTCATCCTTTCCACCCCCCTCTGGCATGCTCACCCTAATGCAGATTTTGGTGTAATCCACAAAGAGCAGACCTTCTTTTCCAGCTCCTTCTGCAATGTCACTTAAAGAGGACTGGTCCCAACATTGATCCATGAGGCACCCTGCTGCTCACCCTCCCTTCCTCTGAGGGAGTTCCATTTACCACCACCCTCTCTCACCTATCCCCTAACCAATTTCTTATCCAGTTTACCACCTTTGGACCTATTCCTAAGCTACTCAGTTTGCTTACTAGTCTCCTATGCAGAAAGATGTGGAATGCTGTCAAAAGCCTTACTGAAATCTAGGTTGGCCACGTCCACTGCTCCACCTGATCTAAAATTTTGCCACCCAGTAAAATAAACCTATCAGATTAATTGGACATGACCTCCTTCCTGTGAACCCATGCTACCTCGGGTCTTGTAACCCGCTGTATTCAACATGGTTCACCTATGTCATAATGACAAGAAAAAGGGTGACCATCATGAGGGTGCCAGCACAATGCCCATGGCAAACATCATGCCAGGCCATTGTGCTGCCAGACACCCATAATGCCAAATGCTAGACCTGTGCAGGGGTCGAATATTAATTTCTGAATACCATGAATATTAGGGCTTCCGAATATTCTGAAGCACTTTCTGAATAGAGGACTATTCAGGAGGTATTCGTATTCGGCACAGCTCCCTGCAAAACCCCTACAAAACAAACCCCAACTCCCTTCCTTAGTTAGAAAAAAAAACAGTACAGTCTGTATTCCCATCCCTCCACCCTCTATCAATCCCAGCACCTGCAATTTATTCAGTTTTTGAATATTATTTAAAAATAATGGGACTGGCACAACCCTCCCCCGCTTCCATGGCTGGCCCCATCTTGCAAATTGACAGCTAGCCTGAAGAATAATCCCTCCTGACCCACAACACATTCATCAGCACCCTTCTGCCATTCTCCTAACACCCAAGTCTCCTTATTGGGTGATCACCACCAATCCGGTAGAACCCTCCCTCCTCCATTGCTGGGCGCTCCTTAATAAATCAAAGCCCTGCTACTTGCTATAGTAAACCCAGCAGATCACTTGATCTGCTGGGTTTACTATAGCAAGTGAAGCAGCTGGACTTTCATTCATTAAGGCATGCTCAACAGTGGAGGAGGAAAGCTTCTACCGGAGCTAAGGTGATCGCCTAACAAGGAGACTTGGGTGTTAGGGGGATGGCAGAAGGATGCTGACGACTGTGTTGTGGGTCAGGAGGGATTATTCTTCAGGCTAGCTGTCAATTTGCAAGATGGGGCCAGCCATGGAAGCAGGTGTGTTGTGCCGGTTCCCATTATTTTATTTTTTTTTTTAATAAGGTAAAGAAAATAATGAAACATTACTGCTGCTGCTGGGTGGGAGATGGGTATTGTCAGTGTGGGGAGGTAGTGAGGGTTTATTCTTCAGGCTATCTAGAAGGGGGCTGGCCATGGAGGGGGGTGGGTTGTGGCAGTCACCCATGAACAAAATTATTAGCAAATTGGTGTGGGGGGCAGGGTAAGAAAGAGGGTGGGGGAGATGGGGGATACATGATTTACTGGGATTCTTTGTTGGGGGTAGTGTTTTGGTCTTTTTTTTTTTCTTTTAGGGCTGTGCCTGCCAAATATGAATATTTGGCCGAATAACTAATATTTGGCAGCTGAATACCGAATATTCAAATTAAGGTATTCTCACAGTCCTACCGAATGCCCCGGTGCATGATCTGGCTGTTTGAAGAGGATTGCACCCCCAGCACCCCTGTACTATGTTATAAACATTTCCAGGTCAGAGGTGTATGGGGCAAGGGGTGCTACACCCCTATGGTGCTGTCCCTGCTGAGCACTGCAAAATCCAGTTTGCCAGAATGACAGACAAACTGGTTGTGGCACCCAAACTTTGATACCCTAATTGCGTCACCCTCATAATAGTATACCATTTAATATATTCCAAAATCTTTTCCTTCAGCAGTGATTCAATTTAATATTCCCACTGCCAATATCAGTCTGAGTGGCCTATAACTGCCAGCCTCCTCCTTGCCTCCAGTTTGGGGTAGTGGGACTACATCCGTCCACTTCCAGTCCTGCAGAACCATTCCTGTTTCCAGTGAGCTGTTAACTAGAATTGTCTGAGGTGCAGCCCATATTTCCCTGAGCTCCTTCAATACCCTTGGATGTTCCCCATCTGGTCCTATTGCTTTGTCCATCTTCAGATTATCAAGTCCCTTCAGGACTCTCCTGTCCAAGAAAGGACTAGTGCCCAATCTCATCCCTCCAAATCTTCTGTTACTTTTTTGTGGCATCCCCTTCTTCCTCTGTGGACACTGAACACAATTATTTGTTCAGGATGCCTGCCTTTTCCTGGTTCCCCTCCTTCACAGTCCACCCTTTCCATTTTATCCTTACAATCCCTATCCCCATAGAGCTCTGTCCTGGCTGGCGGGGTCTCTATGGTCAAGTCCACCCAGTTGTGGCAATGGGCAGAAGCAGAAACCAATTAACAAGATACTGGATCTCAGCTGGGCTATCCTGGTGTAACTATGTTGTAAAAAGTAAAAATAAATAGAGGGTAACTACAAGCAAACCTTTCCTTTGATACCAACAAGAATGTAACTAAAACCTTTAGGCCCTACATTATTCCACAGGACCAACATTTTCATTTTTCCTAACGTAGTAGGAGTCACTTTCACTCAAGGCTGACATTGTCTGCAATATCACTCTGAGTTTGTGGAGTTACAGTCTTCTTAAGTGCAGGCTTAAAACTGCAAGCTGTACTTTTTCTAACTTGACCAGCATGGTTATTAACTGAGGATGTGAGGCCTACACTAAATCTAGAAGGATCTAGTACATCTTCTGTGATGGAGAAAGAAGAAATTATGGGTGCTGAAGTGAACCTAGACAGAGGCCTTGAAGCATAATGAGGTTTTATTTATTTGCATTTGATTACCGGGTAGGTACACTGATCCAATGAGCTGTTTTCAGGCATGACCTGGGCCATGAAGATGGCACAATGATTAAGATACAGGTACATAAATATATGACAACTAAAGACAATAGAACCAGTACAGTAGGTAAGGTGCAGTAGCATAGTACCTATAGTAATACATTTGATACAGGGAGAGATACAATAGGTAGATACAATTGGTGTGCACCTAAAAGGCAGCATAGCATAGAGACAACATTACATAGTTAAACAAGTAAGAATATTAATGCAGGACAGTGTAATACATAGCTTGGCCATTATTGGCCCTAGACAATAACATCGTATGCTTGGAAGTACACAGGACACAGTGAATTTGTATAGTAAGGCTTAGTTATTAGATGGGGATAGGAAGTAGGAGTGCACTCCCAAAGGGGTAAGCTGAGTTCCAGGGGTAGTCTCAGTGATTTCATTATGAGTCAAGGTGAAAAAGTCTAGGTGTGATGTGGGTGGAGGGGCGTTATCATGGGTAGAGTTGGGCTAAGTGGGTGAAATTCGCTCCGTGAAGCAATTCATGGAGTAATGCGGAATCTGCAAAGTAATCCGCAATGCGAAGTGGAGTACTTCGCATCATAATGAGAAACAATAAGTCCATTGATAACAATGACTCTGTGTCACTCCATCTTTCCTCAACCACTTCTGCACCAATTTTAATACGAAGTACATAGAAATCAATGTACTTCGCATCTCTTCACCTTGTTATTGAGCTCCAAGGTGAATTTCGCAGTGATTCATGGGATTGCAGATCACATGGGTTCTAGATTGTTCTGCACAGCCTCAGTTCTGTGTAGTGGGTGTGTAGTGGTAGTTGGAGACAGTTTCCTCTCAGAGCCCTGTGATTCAAATCCTCTAAAAGCTGTTAAAAAACCTTTTTGAGCCATTTTTTCCCTCAAAATTTAGTACATCAACTGTAGGAAACTCTCCTGTGCTCATATCGTCGAGTGTTTATTGTTTGTGTGTGGATTTTGAATGTTAATTTAGAACATTCAGTCTGTGTACTGACAGACACTTACAGTGTGCTTTGGGGGAGAGGCGGTGTATCTATGGTAGGGGTAAGTTAAAACTGGGAGAAAAAGGCAGTCTTTCTGTTTTGGTTATATTTTTCTTGTGTAACTGTGTTAATGTACACACAGTAATATTTTCAGTAATTCTTGAAATTTTTTAGCTGATTGTTGTGGTGCAGCAGTGCATAATTTCAGTTTGTTTAAAAGATTTGGTTATATTACTGAAGTTTTCAATTTGCCATGCATTACTTGTAGTGTGTGTGCAAGTGTGTGTGCAACGTGTGCCATCAAATCAGACACATTTTATTGTGCCACAGAGTAATTGCAGCAGTGTGAGCCTTTTTTTGGCCTCACATCCACTGGCTCAGACTGAATGTTCAGAAATCTAAATTTGTTTAGAATTTTCTTGGTGATCTCTCAAAACTACTGTTTATGTTATTCTCTCTATGTAAAAATACTTGTATCCTTATTTGTATGACCACTCAGGTCCATCTTGTAAATGAGCTATGCTCAATGATGTTCGCCTGACTAAATAAAGATTTTGATTGATTGATTGATTGAAAATGCCTGCAAAGAGACGTGTAAGCAAAGCTGTTTCTGGCCATAGCACTGCTGCCAGTGGCAAGATTGTCCATGGGCGTGGTAGTATGCAGAAGTGCATAGCTGATGTCAGTAAAGAGATTTCTCCATCAATGTTTTTTACAGTGCAATCTGTAGCTTCTCTCATAGTTGGAAGAGATTATGCTGTCCCAGCTGGTGGTGTTAGTGCAGTTTCTGCTGGCATGTGTATTGCTGCCTCAAGTTCCACTTCTGACCAGTTAACACTTTCAAAAAATATAGTTGAGTCTAAAGCTATGACTGACAGAGTAGATGATGTCATACTCCCCATTAACATCCCCATGATAGTTGAACATGATTCTGATTCTGGCAACAATAACTCACGTCACATTTCTTCCAGCACTGTTGTGGTCATGCCTTTGCCATCCAACGATTTAAAGTGTATTTGGATACTATACACTGGGAACTCTTAAAGGTGATTTGGTCAATGGGGATATATGGATTCTTGATGTACAGAATAGTTATTTATTAAAATGTTCTAACCAGAGAAACCCAGAAAAAGGGAAACAGTTGGTTTCAACTGTGTTGTGGGAGGGACAAGGTGAATGTATAACACATACTGAGGTTAAAACAAGAATAAAACTAATATACTGTAACATTAACCTGACATTGCATTTACACATGTACTGCATGTTCATATAATCCTTTCTAATGCAGATTTAAAACTACGTAGAGTAACATTTACTCAGGTTCAGGAAGCTCAATACATGAAGACAAGTCAGCATACTGTTTAAAAATGCTTTTTCTTAAAGAGCGACTGACACCTTTAGGAAAAATTTGGAAAACATGATAATTAGACACAATTCAGCTTGTATTTCATATATTTTCTATAGATTTCTCCCATCCATCATTTATTGCTGAAGTAATCCCCACAAAAATAAGACCTTTTTCCCTTGGGTTTCAACTGCCCAAATAATAATGCTCTGTTATGACATCACAGTCTGTTTCTGTGGGAGTAACAGGGATGTCGCAAGCAGAGTATTATGACATCAGTAGCCCAATTCACAAAAAATCACAAAGGCAATGGAAAATTCTATATTGCTCTTTGTGATTGCCCAGGTGTCCAAAAATGCTATTTACAATTGGATAGTGCAAGTGCTAACTGACTATAAATAGGGCTAGTCCGAGGCAACGGTAATCCCAGTACCACCTGTGCTACCTGTGGAAGGGAGATCCTGCCACTCTTGAGAAATGACTGTTTCTTAAACCTGTTATAACAGTTCTTCTATTTCTTAGCCTAATCCATCCTTTGCCATTTCTAGTCCATAAGGTTGGCCACCTATGGGCAACCCCCTCTCCTTTCTTTACTATGCTATAGTGTTCTCTTTAATTTTCCTTTTCCCTCACAGGTCCCCATACAGGGAGGTTATTGTGGGGACCTCTGAGCTGATGTAAAACAACAGGCTGCATATTCCTCATTGTTGGATTTAGTACGCAATAGCACTACGTCATGAAATACCTTGATATACAGTATATGCCTTATGTGTATGAAACCTGTAAATGTTGAAAATAACATGGCACTGGGTGTTTTTGATAAAGGTAAAAAGTTACTAAGGGGCTGTATTATAAAAATTTAGTTACTGGGGTAGAGATATCAGAAAACCCCCATATAGATCCCATTGCATTATTGGGGTATGTGTGATGTTGTGTTTCTTTGAAACTTGGTTTTATTGCCAATGCCCTTTGGGGCAACCCTTGCTTTAATGCTTCTTCACTGAGGTTCTTTGTCTTTAGCTTGTTTTTGTATTTTTCCTTTTTGAGGTCCCAATCATCCAAACACAAAGACCAACATAGGGGAAAAGTTGGTTTTCACTAAGAAGATAGATCAGTAGATCAGTAGGTGCTGACTAAGTGCAGAGGAAGAACATGCATAGTCTGTTGCTGCAAACTGATTTATTGAAGAAGTGATATGTCATTGCCTAAGGTTATTCCCTGTGTTTTAAATAAACTTTACACAGAGAATGTGTGTTGAACCTGAAGTTCTGTGTCTGGTCCATCTGTTATCCCACAACCCCTCCACACTACCCCAATAGTGGCCCCTTTACATGCAGCTAGGAACATGGTCCTGTAATGAATAGCACATGTGTGCTATTCCCTATTAACAAAGGCAGCCATACAAATGAGCCTATTGGGCATGCAAGGCACTAGCTGGCTGTTTTCATGTCCATTATAGGCCCATTTCCATAGGCTGCGAGGAGTGTAGCATGGTACCCCCCAGCCCCTGCCCAATACCCTGCCGCAGACTCTGCTACTAGTGCTCCCCCATAATTACCAATCACCAGCCCAGGAAAAGAAACAATATCCTTGATGTCTAGTATCCCCCCCGCCAATCGCCGCCCAACAGTTACAAAGCAAATACCATAATTCGCTGTGCCAGTGTCCACACCTCACGATTGCTGATTGCCAGCTAAGTTAACAGACTTAAGTTTCCCCTGCTGTCCAATGATCCCTCCTTCCACCCCATCCCTTGCCAGATATATACAAAAATGTCCGTGGTGACTAGCGGGGGGGGGGGGGGGGGGGGGGGGTCCCTCCCCCCACCCCAACATCCACCCAATGTATTGAAAAAATATTCCCTGGTGTCCAGTGTAACACCCCCCCATTCTGATCCTCTTTATAGGAAAGAGAAACATTTCTATTGTGGTCCAGTGGACCACCCCCAGCTGGGCAGGTAGTGACCCACAATCTGCTCCCCCATATCCCTATTCCCAGCCAGTGACCAGCACAACCCTCCTCTCTCCACCTAGGCCAGCCGCCAACTGAACTGTCACCAGTACACACTCGGTGATTGAGCTGTTAATCAAAAAGCACATACCATATACAGTATGCATTCTGTGGCATCTCAGTCAGCTGCTGGCCGTAGTGGAGAAAGGAAAGGAAGCTAATGTAATCGTAACTGAGCTCGAAGATAGAGAGGGAGATTGATAGTGGGTTAATACTCCACAGTCAAGGGCTGAAGGGTCCACTAGACCACCAGGGAAATGTTTCTCTTTCTTGTACAGGGGATTAGGATGGGGGTTACATTGGACACCAGGGAATATTCTTTAAATATATTGGGTGGGTGCTCAGGTGGGGTAAGGGATCACTGGTCACCACAGAAACATTATTTTATGTATTGGGTGGGTGATCAGGTGAGGAGAGGGACCATTAACCACCAGGGATACTTTTTTATGTATCAGGTGAGGAATAGGGTGAGAGGGAGGGACCACTACCCACCAGGGATAATTCATTTTATGTATTGGGCAGGTGATCGGGTAGGGAGAGGAACTGCTAGCTACCAGGGAGTATCTATATTTGTTATTGGGCCACCGATTGGTGGAGTGGGGCCCAGGTTTGGAAGAAGCAACAGGAGCTGATGAGCCCCCCTCAAAGAATGATTCTCCTGTTTTCTTGCATGTGACCTCAGCAATAAATAATAGGGATAGGAAATACAGAGCTAATGAGAAATCCAAGCTGCTTTGTGTCGAAATATTGTTATTAAAAGTTATTTTCAAGTCATTGGTGGGTCTTTAATTCTTTGTTCCTTCTGGAGCAGACTAGTTTCCAACCATCAGTTGACCAAAGGGCATATTGTAACCCCTCTGTTTAGGAGTAAATAAATAAGGCTGGATGACAAAAGTGAAACTGTTTATCATGATGTTATCAGAAATTGTCTTACTGGCTCCACTGCAACTTGTCAGTGCTTACCATCAGTATTTTCAGAAACAATGCACCAACCTTGCTGTTCACAGTACTGAACATTAATTTATCTCTTACTCACTGGGCCAGCTGTGCACTAATGATGAGCAACCTCTTAAACTATCCAGACTTCTGTAAGACCAGAAACTGAGGAGAGGGAGAACCTTCTGCTCTCATATGCTCTACATGGAATAACCTCCAGCTGGCTATTAGAAACCTAGCAAATACTGCTTCTGCGAAGAGCTAATTAAAATCTCTCATAGCTCCCATCTTTGATTATACTGGATAATTCCTAAGTCTCACATTAATCATTTATCACTTCTCAATGTGCAACTGTGACTTGTTCAGTAATATGTATTTTGCATTGCCTGACTTGTTCTTTGTTGCCTCTGTAATGTTTTAAATGACTTTACTGGCTGTAGTTTACTGGTCCAACAGACAACTACATTATGTGTGGAGTCAGTAGTAGCTGGTTACTAGACTGCTGTGCTTGTACAATGCATGAATTATAAGCTTGAGTAGTTTGTGGTGAATGTGGCCTTTCACGCTGTCTCTTCCTGGAGAACTAATACTCTTTCAAGATACTGGAGGCACATGAACCCTCTTGAGGAGGGTTCCACCCCTAGTGGTGCCAGAAGATGCAGTCCTTTGCCTAAAGGTTCCTTAAGAAAGGAGCCCAGAAGTAGAGAGAGGCAAGCCACCAGAGGAGATGGTGGAGGATGGTGGAAATAAATGAACAGGCATCCACAAGATGCATGGGGAATGCATGCTTAATAAGTTCTCAGTAGGGGCATGGCATGAGTCCCTTTTTGCCCCACAGAACTCCAAGAATTGCCTGGCAGTTCATTGGTCCAGCCAGCAACTATGTATGGAGTTAGTAGTGCAGTTGGTCGCTAGAGTGTTGTACTTGTCTAATGTATGAATTGCAAACTTAAGTAGCTTGCAGTGTATTTGGCCTTTTGCTCCCTCTGTCCCTGAGGAACTACAACCCTTTCATGGCAGAGGAACCCTCTTGAGGAGGGTTTAACCACTAGAGGTGCAATAAGATGAAATCTTTTTGGTGAAAGTACCTTAAGGAAGGATCCAAAAATAGAGTCATAGACATATAATAGAAACATAGAAACATAGAATTTGACGGCAGATAAGGACCGCTTGGCCCACCCAGTCTGCTCATTTCCCTACCTGATGGATAAGCTGCAGATCCTAGTTAACCAGCAGCCTACTTCTTCCCACCCCCACCCCCTAGAATTGCCGTATGACTCTCATGCATGCTTGAATTCCACCACTGTTTTTGACTCCACAACCTCCTCTGGAAGGCTGTTCCATACATCCACAACCCTCTCTGTGAAAAAATACTTCCTTAAATTACCTCTGAGCCGCCCCCTTTCTATCTTCAAATTAGCCCCTTGTTCTTGCACACCTCTTTTTGAAAGATGCTACCTTCTTGGACTTTGTTGATTCCCCTGAGGTACTTGAAAGTTTCTATCATGTCCCCTCTCCTCCTTTCCTTGAGGCTATACATATTAAGCTCCTTAAGTCTCTCTCATATGTCTTCCGTGCAGACCCTGCACCATTTTAGTTGCCCTCCTCTGGACAGCTTCCATCCTGTCTAAGTCTTTGTGGAGATTGGTCTCCAGAACTGCACGCAGTACTCCAGATGTGGTCTCACCAGCTGTCTGTACAGAGGATAATAACTTCTGTTTTCTGCTGGTGATGCCTCTCCCTATGCATCCCAGTATCCCTCAGCCCTCCTTGCTGCCCCTCTCACATTGCTTGCCCACCTTTAGGTCATCTGATATGACTACCCCCAGGTCCCTTTCCATTTTTGTTGTTGTTAGTATCTCACCCCCCACTGTGTACTCTTCCCCTGGGTTTTTGTTTCCCAGGTGCATTACTTTGCACTTCTTAGCATTGAATCTAAGCTTCCATACATTTGACCATTCCTCTAACCTTGCCAAGTCCCTTCTCATCCTTTCTACCCCACCCCCATAATAAGAACTATCAGAACAATGTCTTCTGCCAAAGAAAGAGTGAAGGCCATGAACCAAAGTGACCAGTAAAGATGTAGAGCCCCAATTCAAGTCTTAATCTGTCTGTCAGAAGAAACCTAACTACACCTAAAGAAATCTAACTACTTTTATGACCATCAGCATGGAAGAGATGAAAAAACCTTGTGGAAGAATCCTCTGGGGATCCAAGGCTTTAGGTTGTCATTCCTCCAGGAATCAAAAAAAATATTACTGACCCAGGCATTAGTCGGGCCTGCAGGACTGCTGCATACTGCAAGTGCTTTGTATGTCCTTTTGCTTTGTATGTTCTTTGTAGTCTATCTCACCTGTAATGTTCTCCATTGTTGAACTCCACCAACTGTTGTCTACCCTCCCTATGAAGAGGTGCTTTTGTAAATGAGTCTTTGACTCAAAGGTTGTAAATCTGAATTGTGAATACTAGGAAGAAATGAAATTCTTCTTCTGATGGAAGGCCTTCCAGCACAGAGGAGCCATGGGCTTGCCTTCTGGGGGCATGGCTGTAGTCCTGCCAAGGAACATTGAAGTATAAATGCCCCAATGAAAAGAACAGAAACAACTGCTTCAGGTCTGGCAGCCAAAAACTGGTCCTGGTGGGGTTCATTGGTATAGGAAGATGATCCCTTGTGGGGGTTAGGTGGTGCAGCATGAAGCCAGAGATGTGAAATCATATTGATCATTGCAGAACAAAGCCAAAGAGGGTGAAAGCATACTGAATGTTGCAGTATGCTGCCAGAGAGGTAAAAGCATACTGGGCCCTTGAGGTGCTCAGAGTGGGCATATGTTCGTTTGTAGGAAGGCATGTGCTGTTGATGGGTAATGAGGTATTTTCCTGAAAGTAGGTAGTACAGTAAGAATAGTAGATTGTAAGAGTAAAGGTGAGCCCAGGAGAGAGGAGAGGATAGGACAGCCTCCAAGACAGGCTGATGGAGCTACAGACTAGCAGAGCACAGGTTCAAGAAATGCCTGGAGCGAACAGGTCACTGGCAGTGTACAGAGCCCATGAGGGGTGAGACAGGGTGGAACCCTTTGGCTGGCAGTGTAGCCTAGAGGTTAGAGTAATGAGCTGTAAATGAGCTTGGTACATCCAGCAGACCAGACCTTGGTTTGATTCTCATGACCTCCACTTGCATACTGTGTAACTCTGAGCAACTCACTTAATTGCCCAGTGCTCCCAGGTTGCTCCTGAAAATGGGCACTTGTGCCTAGTGGGACTTACCCAGTTACCAAAGAATAAAAAAATAACAAAAACAAGCTGAAGGGCAGCAGAAATCCCCAAACAAAAACAGGAAGTGAAGCACAGACAGCGCCATGGCTGGAGGCAAGCAGCAGGACAGATAGCCCAACTCACAGGCAGGAAGACAGCAAGTATTTCACTCAGAAAGGAGGTAAAAACAAATACACATAAAAAGGAGCCATCCCCAGCCAGCACCCCAAATGGGGCAGGAGGAGGGGGGCAGCAGAGGAAGCAGCAGCAGATGGTGGAGCAAGCAACAGAAGTCAACAATCAGAAAGGCCACCACACCCCTGGCACCATGAGGATGGAGCAGAGCAGAACAAGGAAAAGAGCACTGTAGGCACAAACCTGGAAGCAGTCAAATCAGAGCGGGCATGGCCATGGTTACAGCAGTAGAGAAAGACAGTTGAGCGGGCACCCGGATGGAGAGTGCCTAAGCAGACACAGAAGTGCAGAGCAGGACAGGAGGGATGGATGGAGCAACAAGTAGAATGAGATCCCCAGGTAGCAGCCCCCTGGCAAGGCAAGGAGGATGGGGAGGGCAGGCAGGAGCCAGCAGCTCTATGACCACCACACATGAACGGGGACACTTGGGGCATGCACACTTAAGAAGTGCTCCATGGGAGTGTGGCATAAGTCATCCACTGAACCACCAAACCCCAAGTATTGCCTGAGAATTTAATGGGCACACACAGCCACAGTGTGGAGTAATATGTGTGCAAACTTGTTGATAGCCAAAGGATAGTTGTATGATTGGATTGTTTGACTGTTATATATAGTTACATTGACCATGTGCACTCTCTGTCCCTTGAGTGACTACCACCCTGTCTTGAGGAAGTTTACACCCCATGTGTGCCATGAAAATGTGATTCTTTTGGCTAGAGATACCTTAGTAAGGACACCAAGAGAAGAAGCAAGCCAGCCCCTGGAGAAGGAGGAGTGGATGGTGGGAGCAAAGAAATGGAGCTTCTGAATGAGGCTGGAGGAATATGGTTTATAAAGCACAGGAATGGGGTGTGGCCAATTATTCTTGACCCATAATCCCCACTAGCTTATAACCAAGGCCACTGTTTTTCGGTTTTTACCAGAAAATCCGGTAAAATTCCGGAATTAGGGCTGCCTGAAGACCAGTAAAAATGAAGAATGGAATCTGGCATTTTCTATCAGATCAGTTAATCTATAAAAAAGTGTGTTTTTCTTTTAATTCCTTCCTGTACTATTTTCAGTTTGCTTTATTTAATGCTCTATATATTAAGCATTCTTTAATTATGATTATTTAGCACATACTAAAAGAATGATAGCAGAATCCCGGTAAAATCTGAAAATTAGAGTAACAATCACTGGTGAAATTCCGGAATCTTGAGTCTTGAAAACGGAATTTAATTGTTTTAATCACCGTAAATCAGTGGCCTTGCTTATAACTCATTCTTCTTTTGGACATTTACCTTAAATGGAAAATTCTGCTAATGTTCACAAACATGTATCTGAATGCATAGGTAGAAACACAAAAAACATTAAAGTACCATCGGTACTAAACATGCCAAATAAGGTCTGTAAAGTGTAAAATAATTATGTGTAAAATATAATAAACAGTACCTTGATTCAAACTACTGATTCTTTGCCTGCTTAGTGAGCACACATTCAGTGTACTACTGAGCTGCAGGTAAGGGAATGCTAGTTCCTGTGGCGCACATATTAAGTCACAAGTTCAACCTGCAAAACAGGGAATGGAGATTTAATCCCAGCAGGTGACTTATCTTCACAAATTGTTGTTTTTATCTAAATTTACTTTACATATAATTTACTATTCTAGTCCACACCACCATGAATTGCAACAAGTGAGTTTTCATCTTAAAAAAAAATTGAAAAAGAAAAGTTTAAGTTCCTACCAAGATTTGGACCACTGATCTTTTGCCTGCTAAGCAAACACACATTTCAGTGTGTTACTGAGCTGCAGGTAAATGAGTTGTAGTTACTACACTGTAGAGGTATATCACAACCTGTAAAACAGATGGCTAGGGGCCAAATACCAGCAGATGACATACCTTCACAATTATTGTTCTTAGCTAAATGTACTTATCATATAACTATTCCAACTCCACACCACCATGAATTGTCACTCACACATGAGTTTCCATTTTACAAAATAAATAAATGTTTAAGTTCCTGCCTGGATTTGAACTGTTTCTGCCCATATTTGAACACTGTTTATTTGCCAGCTAAGCAAACACACATATTTAACATGCCATTGAGCTACAAGTAAGTTAGTTGTAGTCCCTATGATTTACAGGTTATGTCACATCCTGCAAAACAGGGGACTGGAAATCTAATCCCTGTAGGTAATTTACCTTCAAAGCTGTTGTTTTTAGCTAAATGTCTTTCTCATATAATTTACTATTCCAACTCCACACCACTATGAATTGCCACTCAACGGAGTTTCCATTTTAGAAAAAATAAAAATACAAAAAAATGATTTAATCCCTGCTTAGATGTGAGCCACTGATCCGTTGCCTCCTAAGCAAACACACATTTAGTATGCAATTGAACTGCAGGTTACTGAGCTGCAGTTCCAATGATGTAGAGGTTATGTCACACCTGAAGAACAGATGACTGGGGTTCTAATACCAGCAGGTGATTTACCTTCACAGACTGATGTTCTTAGTTAAATTCACTTCTAATATAGTTTACTATTACACTCCGCACCACCATAAATAACTACTCAACTGAGTTTCCATCTTATAAAATATATGAAAAAATGTTTAAGATCCTTCCAGGGTTGACACAATGTCTACCTGAATTTAAATCACTGATTTTTGTGCCTTCTCAGCAAACATGATTTCAGTGTGTCACTAAGAGGCAGGTAACAAAGTTACATTTCCTGTAGTGTAGAGGTTATGTAACAGCCTACAAAACAGTCAACTGAAAATCTTATTCCAGCAGGTGATTTAACTTCACAAATTGTTGTTCTTAGCTAAATTTACATACCACCATGAATCATCACTCAAGTGAGGTTCCATCTTACAAAAAATAAATAAATAAATAAAATGTATGCCCCTGCTGAGATTTGAACTATGTCTACCTGTATTTTAACCACTGATTCTTTGCCTGGTAAGCAAAAATACACATTCAGTGTGCCACTGAGCTACAGGTATATGAATTGCAGTTCCTATGATGTACAGGTTATGCCATGTCCTGAAAAACAGAAGACTGTGTATTTAATCACAGCAGGCAATTTATCTTCACAAATTGTTCTTAGCGAAACTTACTTATCATATAATTTTCTTTTCCAACTCCACACCACCATGAATCTCTACTCAAGAGTGTTTCCATCTTTCAAAACATATTCTTATGTTCCTGCCAGGATTTAAACTGCTGATCCCATGCCTATTATGTAGGTAGGTAGTTTGTTAGGTAAGTTTCTTAGGCTCACCAAAAAGGTATTGCCAAGGTATGTAAAAACATTACAAAATTTTGTTATATTTTTAAATCAAGAAAAAGTAAAAATGACAATAGTTTTCTTTCATTAGTACAGACAGGTAATAGTTACAAGTACATTTTTTAAGCATGCCTAAAGAGCTAAAATGTTTTATAGAATGGATAGACCTTTAGAACTTTTTTAAAAAGAAGATATGTCACATTATGGCATTGTGTATCGGAAAAAGAATTATGCAATCATTGTACAATAAGTAGAAGGAAGATGCCAAGGCAAAATCGGCTGGACCCTTTTGCAAAGACATAAGCCATATAAAGTTGTATTTTTGATTTGCTAAATGTCTCTGTTGCATTAGGGGAAGTGTGAAGAATGGACAGTCAAAACGGATATGTAAACCTTCAGAGGAGTACGCAAATATTTTGCATGTTAGTATACCACCATTATGTTCTGCAAAAATGTTAAATCTGAATTTTTTCAAGTTTCTTCTAGGTTCTGACTTGTGATAATAACAAAAATAATTTTCTGTCTCCCATTCCAGCTTAACTAAAGCATAATCTTTTAAAATTTGAGTGCCATATTCGGGCCATATTTTCTTTCATTTCATTATCAGTGATACAGCTGGGAATGATGATATGAAAATGTTTCAATTCAGAAGGATTATCAACATTATGGTTAAATAAGCTAGGGTGCCCCATCCACATTATCCTTAAATTGTGCAAATTGTGCAACCCACTATGATAAAGTTTACCTATCATTGTGTACTTCTAAAAGGATCTGTTTCAGCAGTCTTCCAGAAGACATAGAACTTAGCTTGACAAAATAGTTCAGTGATCTAATAAGTGCCACGTTTAAAAAAATTAAAAAAGTGTTCCAGTTTCTGTCCACAAATGTGCCACTGGTATAAAATCTCCCACACCTAGTATGAATCTTAAAAGTTTGGTTTTCAATATCTCTAAATGTTTGGTTCTAGTATGTGCACTTCATATCCCTGTACAGCAAAGAATACAGGTTGGATTGTCAAAGGTCAGATGCAAGCTGCAACAATGTCAGCTTGCACTGACAGCCCCTGCAATAGGGACCCTGCATCCAATTCAGTGTCAGACAGGGTCCCTGAGCTTATGTCCTGTGGCTAGTGGCATCAGTCTAACAGAGGGCACAGCCATTAAGAATGCCACAAGCCACAGGATGGGCAGGTGACAGATGTACCCTCAGGAGGGAGCATGGTAGTGGGTTGTGCCCCCCCCAAGCCCTGATCCTCCATAGTAATAACAATGAAGCCTGTATGGACTAGCAAACACTCTCAGGATCAATCAGCAACATTATGAATAATATAGCCCTTGTGGGCTGGGCCCCCCCCAGCCCTGATCCTGTATTGTCATGTCAGTTATTAAAAGGAAAATACTGATCATATGTACGTAGCCCTGGTGGTATAGTGAGACTTACGTCCTCACCTGGTAGTGCTAGACACTCCCTGCTCCCCAAACCTCTTTCCAGCTGGTGACTGGCACAGCCTACCTCTCACCACCATGGACAGCCACCAACTAAGCTCTGCATCATGAGCGTGCAGTACATAGTGTGCGCTCTGTGATTGACAGCTGCAGTCATTCACTGAGAACATAATATTTACAGTACATGCTCATAGAAGAGCTCAGTCGGCAGCTGGCCCAGTGGTGAAAGGTGGGCTGTGACAGTCACCAGTTGGTATGGGTCAGGCAGCGGATGGTCTGGCACTGCTGGGTGGGGGTGAGGCCACTAGACAACCAGGGCTACATTGCATAAGGCATAATTATTTTCTTTTTAAATAACTGACGTGACTATTTTCAGGGATTGAGGACTGGGCCAGGTGGAGTAGTTCCTAGCCCACATGGGCTATATTATTCATACTATCATAGACTGGGGCTGGTGGGGCTGACATTTGTAATTAGTTTGGGGATCAGGACTAGGGGGACCACTGGATCACCAGAGATGTGTTTTGGGGGTACATATAGTACACTGGGGGTCACACAGTGGCACGCAGTTGCCAACACTCCCAGATGGTGTCTAAGTACAGTTACACCTGCTTTTTGCTGGTCCAATGGTACTTAAACCATTGTCCTCTGGGAGGGTTCTCTGAATATGGATTAAGGGGATATGGCAGCCTTCATCTGCCGCAAGCACTCTAGCACCATGCCACAGCCATTTTTGTGGCGCAAGGCTGGTGCAAACCCTCTTTGCTGTATGCAGGCTGCTTTCCTGAATAGCTCCCAGCCACATCTTTGGTCATAAGGTGCTAGTTGCGACACAACTGTTTGCCACAAGCACCTTGTGTCAGACATAGGGCTTTGAAAAGCTGGCCATACTACTTATAACTTTTGAGTCAAAAATTGTTTTCATTAGCTGTAAAATCTAGTCCACAGTCCACACTTCAGTGCAAATCTTTTATTGACTGTAAGCTTTATTATTTTTAGTTTAACTATATCAAAGTGAGAGTTCCAGCTTAAATTATTTGCTGTTGTGAAATCCAAATATTGATAAGTTTTCACTTTCTCGTATCGTTATACCTTCTGAGAGAAACAAATTAAAACCTTAGTCTTGGTAATATTAACCTGCAATTCCAACTTTTCTAGCATCTGTGTAAAGATATTTAAGGCACGCTATAGTCCAAGAGGGGTATATGACATTAGAACTTTGTCACCTGCATAACATAGAAACATAGAATTTGACAGCAGATAAGGACCGCTTGGCCCACCCAGTCTGCCCATTTCACTACCTAATGGATAAGCTGCAGATCCTAGTTAACCAGCAGCCTACTTTTTCCTACCCCACCCCCTAGAATTGCCTTATGACTGTCCCATGCATGCTTGAATTCCACCACTGATTTTGACTCCACAACCTCCTCTGGAAGGCCGTTCCATGCATCCACAACCCTCTCTGTGAAAAAAATACTTCCTTAAATTACCTCTGAGCTGCCTCCCTCTATCTTCAAATTGTGCCCTCTTGTTCTTGCACACCTCTTTTTGAAAGATGCTGCCTCTTGGACTTTATTGATTCCTTGAGGTACTTGAACGTTTCTATCATGTCCCCCCTCTCCCTCCTTTCCTCGAGGCTATACATATTAAGCTCCTTTCATCTCTCCTCATATGTCTTCCAGTGCAGACCCTGCACCATTTTAGTTGCCCTCCTCTGGACAGCTTCCATCCTGTCTATGTCTTTGCGGAGATTGGGTCTCCAGAACTGCCCGCAGTACTCCAGATGGGGTCTCACCAGCTGTCTGTACAGAGGGATAATAATTTCCTGTTTTCTACTGGTGATGCCTCTCCCTATGCATCCCAGTATCCCCTCAGCCCTCCTTGCTGCCCTCTCACATTGCTTGCCCACCTTTAGGTCATCTGATATGACTACCCCCAGGTCTCTTTCCATTTCCATCATAAAGAAGTAAGAGAATTCTTGTTTCCATAGATTTTGGTTCCAAAACATCTTTATATAACTCTGAATTCACAAGTGAGTTAACATGCATATTAAAACAAAAAGGGGCCAAAATACATCCCTGATTAACACCATATTCAATTCTTAAGGGATTTGATAAGTGGCCTTCTGGACTATGTCTTATCTGGATATCTGTATCACTGTGTAAAGTGCTTAGTACTTCCAACAGTTTAGTTTTGATATGATAATTCTTTAAAATTTCCCATATTATATTTCTATTTATAGAATCAAACACTTGCCTAAGGTTAATAAATGCAACATATAGTGCTTTTGTTCCAGTTTTTTGTGTATTTATAACTTAAGTAATCCAATGTTACAATAAGATCAGTCGTAGCTCTACCATGTGTAAATCCAGCTTGATATTCATTAATGATATGGTTATCATATTCCTAGTCCTTGAGAGAGGCAGTGGTATAGCGCAGTGGTCTAAGGCTCTGAGCTGCAAATTTGGTGACATCCAGCAGACCAGACCTGGGCTTGAATCCCACAGCTTCCACTTGCATACTGTATGACCCTAAACAAGTCACTTAACCTCCTTGTGCTCCCAGGTCGCTCCTGTAAAAAAACTTTCAGCTTAGTGTGCTATACCTGGTTAAACAACTAATAAATAAAAAATAAATAGTCCTCAAGATGCATCAAAATGAATCTGGTACAAATTCTGAGGGACTCTGAGAAGAGTAATAGGCCTATAATAAATGGGTCTCCCTTTTTCCCATAAGGAAACTATGGTGTAATTTGCCATTATAAAGGAGCGTTTATAATGGCAAACATGTGCACAATTTCCCTTGCTGTGCGCATGCTCACGCAGGAGCACGACCAGTCAAGACCACTCACCGCTTCCGTGTTGCCGAAGCAGAACTACCACAAGAACTCAGCAGTAAGTCCTTTTCTTTTCACCCCCATATACCCTGGAAACACAGAAAGACCTGCAAAAAAGGGAAAAAAAAACATTTTAAAATACGAAAATCTCGACACCAGACGAAAAGGACTGACCGTAGGATACACTGGGACCTGTTTATTTTATAAAATTGCTGAAGCAAAAATGGGAAACCTAGCAATTATATAAAATAAAAAATGGGTTGGAGTGTTAAACTCGATTTTACACACACTCTAGTTGTGTGATGCTTTTCAAAAACCCCTCGGGCTTCGCCCTCAGGGTTTATGTAGCATCCCACAACTCCAGCGTGTGTAAAATCTCGTTACACACCCCAACCCATACTTTATTCTATATATAATTAATAGATTTTGACCTGTCACCCCCTTTAAAGAGTGGAAAAACTGTTCTAAAATTTGATTTCATAGGAATTACAGGAAATTACAAGCATCCAACTATAATCCTTATAGCTTGCCAATCCCTCCCTTTAAAAATTAGTAGTTCTATCTTTATAGAAAATGCCCAGTCTGGTTTTAAAAGTATCCATATTAGGCATGTCCAAAATTATATCTGGGAGCTCATTCCAAGATGACATCACCCTCTGACTAAACCATTTTTTTCTGGCCTTTAAATTCTATTTTGACAGAAATAACTGCTTGCTATGCCTCCTACTCCTGCTCTGCTCTCTATAAGTGTAAATCCCATTTATTTCAGTAGAGTCATATCCTTCATGGTTCTAAATAGTAAACATATGTCCCCTCTAAACCTCCTGTACTGAAGAGAATACAGGTTCAGTGCCTCTAGCCCTTCCTTACATGATCTATTTTTGAGGGTCACAATAGCTTTAGTTGCCCGTCTCTGCACCCCTTCCATTCTTAGGATATCTTCCCTTTTATATGGGGACCATACCTGGATACAATACTCCAAATGAGGCCTAACAAGAGCACTATACATTGGCATCAGTACCTCCTTCTCCCTGCTGGTAATATGTTTCAGTGTACAATTTAAATTTTGGTTGGCCTTTTTTATTTGGTCATTACAATGAGCATTACATTTTAAATTGTTACTAATCTTTGCTCCCAGGTCTCTCTCTTCCTGTGTTACTTTTAAGAAATCTGTACCCAATTTGTAACTTGTACCAATGTTATTTTTACCCAAGTGCATTATCTTACACTTAGACGCATTCAGCTCTACAACTCTAGTTTATTTGTCCTTGTCCACTGTACAGTTTCATTTAATGCTGCCTGCAAACAAGTCCCTTTTACAGAACTGTCCATGACTGACCCTGCGCTACAATCATCAGCAAATTTTTAGAGCCAAACACTTGGGTGTATCAGGAAGAAGTAAAGTTACTTTAATCATCACCATCAAAATTACTAAGGTTTTTGACCCCAAACTAACATTTAAATAAAAAATTCTGTGAGTAACAAGTCAGCACCTGGGGCTTTGTTCCTTTTCTGTTTCAAGATGAGAGGCTCTACCACTGATGGCTTAACAAAACACCACAGTGGACTATTCTTTTCTGTGCCACAAACAGATTGGCATTAAGTAAGTTCCTTACTAATGTTACAGTTATCATTACAAACTTTATATAAGTTACTGAAATGCTATAACCATTCTTGTTCTGCAACAAATGATTTCAGACCAGATTTATCTGTTTTCATTCCATTGGCTACTCAGCTGTGGTAGTGTCAGTGGCTCAGTAGGTAGCACACTCACCTCTGAGGCCAGGAGATCAGAGGGCTCTCGGTTCAGTTCCCACATCTGGCACTTCTGTTAATATCCCAGTACTGACACACTGTAGTGCAGCATGAGAGGGGTGCTGCACTTCTGAGGTGCCATCTTTAGGATGAGACATTAAACCCAGGTCCCATCTGCCTGGATTGGTGGTAGTTCAGGTGGATGTTAAAGATCCCATGGCACTTAGCAAAAACAGTAAGGGAATTTCCCCAGTGTCCTGGCCAAATTTCCCTCATTCACTAAAAATACCACCAACAGTGATTCAAGGCCAGTTGGCATTCATCTGTATCCCCCTTCCCTAAGTTGTGCCTGAAAATAGGCAGGATTTGTCTAGTGCACTTACCTGGTCAACACAAGATAAATAAAAGCTCCAGAAGCTCTTGGAGTCCTTTTCAATTACAGCAGCTTTTAGATCATGCTACAAATTATTCTGAAAAAGCTTTCTCTTGTTTTTCAGTAAAGTTCTGTAGATATTTCTAAGTAAACAAAGTAACTTTCTGTTTTCTCTTGAATTTGTGAGAAATACTTTATTTTTGAAAGAAAAGTCATTCCGTCTATACATTCTTTAACATTCCAATTTGTATTGATTCCTTTACCAGCTTTATTGATTCTACTGGTTGTGATAACATTATCCACTAAATCATGAATCAACAAATTATATGCAAACATTGTTTCTACATAATTAGGTGAGACATTATTAGTAGTACAGTTCCCCAAAATCATTTGGAATACAGTAAAATTATAATCAGTTAGCAGCTGTTTCAAACTAATTTCATTTCATTTCATTGCTTACCCTGGAAAAGCACATTGAGCAATTTGCACTTTTTCAAATGCAACCAGCATTTACATACTAACATACAATACATAATATGAGATACAAAGTATACAAATTATTTACAACAACATGTAGATTGTGAATCTAAAATAATTATTTCCACACAGAGGCACCACACAATCTTTTTGGCATTAGCTGTTGCAAGATGATTTTGTGCATAACAACGAGTATCCCTGGATAAACTGTTAATGTTATTGCCATGTATATTTAACTTAAGCTGGACTTTCAAGAATTTTACATCTTACATCTGTCAAACTACTCATTTTCATAGCATGGAAAGTAATCATTCCTTCTTGAGCCCCTGTAACTCTACTGTTGAGAATTCTCAAGTTAAACTCTTAAGCTGTAGCTAACAGCCTTATCCAAGATATGAGTGTTTTTATGCTGGCTCGTGCTTGCACAGCCAACATATTGCATTAGAGACAGATTTGGAGGTGCGGTCACTGTGGGCAAATGCAGGGCACACAGCAGTAGGTGTGTCCCTCATTCCCCAATAAGGCAGCTTCAGGCAGTAATACCAGCAACACATAAACTGGCCACCAGATCAAAGAAAAGGTCTGTGCAATGAGAGCCAAGCTTCTCTCACAGCAGCGTGCCTTTCCTGGTGAACTAGTTTACAAAACATGGCAGCATGCTGCCACAGAGTGCCCCGACCCAATTCATTTGCCAACGGGGATCTCACTCCCTGGCGGCATAATGCAGCCCCCTCTCATTTAAAGTGTGTGCCAAGGGGGTGCCTCATCCCCTAGTCATCATGTCCCCTTTCCAGTTTAATTTGCCGATGGGGGAGCCCACTCCACTTCAGCATAATGTCCTCCCATTTGTTGTGTGCTGATGGGGGGTGCCCAATCCCCTATCAGCTACAGACCCTCCCAAAAAAAAAACACTCAGGTGGCAACCTGGGAGCCCACCCCAGTGTACCAAATGCCCTTGTAAAAAGAAAAACTGTCCCACAATGTTTTTTTTTTTTAAACCTGCAAAACAGAAAATGGTTCCTCATTGAATACAGTGGCTCCACACCCACCCTCTGCTCACCCTGCCTCCCCTCACCCGCCCCTTACCCCATACTTACCTCCGGAGCACAGCGCAACAATCTTCGGTGGACCGGGAACACATCTGCCCTCTTCAAAGCCAACCACGAACTGAAGAAATGCCAGTAAGCTGTATAATGGTATAAATAGGGTTTTTTCAACTTTAGTGTATATCTTGGGCATTTGGGGGAATTTTGGCACCAAATTTTCAACATGGGGTTATTGGGACCCCTCCTCATGAATTCAATCACTGTCACTGCATTATTCTGTCCTGAAAGGTGATTTCACAATCACTGGTACTGTTCATGAGGGGGGCTTTCAAAAAGCCTATGCTGGAAATTTGGTGAAAAAAATCCAAAAAAGTTCCGTTTTACAAGCGTGCATTGCAGTTTCCACACATGCTCATAACTTCGTGAAATTGTAATATTTTCACTCCAGATTTTCAAAATTGACATTTTTCCACACCTCCTTATGAATAGTATAGCTGTCATTTTACATATCCTAGCTGAAATGTGTTTTCGCATGTCCAGCTCAGAATAGTGTGGTCGCTGTGCAAAATCAGTTTTCAGGACAGTTTGAGAAAATGACAGTGACAATGTTCATGAGCAGAGGTCCTAAAATGTCTATGTTGAAAATTGGGTGACAAAAGTCCATAAAATGACTGTGTTAGAAGCGTGCATTGCGCAGTGTCCACACACCATTGTAACTTTGCAAATTTGCAATATTTTCATGCCAGATTTTCAACACTGGCATTTTTTCACATCTTCTTATGAACAGTACAGCTGTCATTTTTCACATCCTGCCCATAATGTGTTTTCACACCTGTGGTGCATCATGGTATAGTCGCTATGGGAAATCAACTTTTGGGACAGATTAATAAAATTACGGTGCCACTGTTCATGAGGAGAGGTCCCATAATGCCTACGTTGAAAATGTGGTTAAAAAAATTCCCCAAATAATTGGGTTATGGACACATGTTGCTCAGTTTTTATGCCTGCTCATGACTTCACCAATTTTTCATATTTTCACTTCAGATTTTCAGTGTTGCCATTTTTTTATACCTCCTCATGAACAATACAGTTGCCATGTTTCACACCTGCCCAAAATGTGTTTTCATGCCCATGTCACCAAATGGCACAGTCACTGTGCAAAACCACCTTTCAGCTAACAAACTGATAGTGCCGCTCTTCATGAGCTGGGGTCACAAAATGCCCATGTTGAAAATTTGGAGTGAAAATACCAACAAACGCCTATGGCGTTAGGATCTCCAACTGTAACATTCCACTCTGTAGAGACTGACAGGCATCAGGGGTGTGACTTGGGATCATTGGCTGTAATGCTCATGCCATTCCACCCCCACCCTGCAGCCACTGACAGGTGCTGAGGTGTGCCTTGGAGTGTTTGATCCTAAAGTTCACCCTATTCTCCTATACTGCACCCATCTCAGAGTATTTTCTTGTGGAATGGGGTAAGTGTAATGCCCAAAGACCCCAAAGCACACCATGACACTTGTCAGTGTCTAAAAGGTAGGGTGAGGTAAAATGGCATGAGTGTTATAGCTGATGACTCAAAGGCAGACCCCAACACTTGTCAATCTCTGCAGGGTGGGGTTGGCGTCAGTTCAATACTTCACTGCCATTCCTATTATGAGTCTCTAACTCCTGCACTACCAATGCCAGTGAGACAACATTCGGCATTGACAAATGCTTGTTTTATCAAAGGACTTTCTTCTAAGTATAGTAAGAAGATTGTCAAGTGTCATAGTAACAGAATTACATTCATTAAGTTCACCTATTCTAGCATTACTGTCACCTACCATAATGAAAAAAATAAATGAAATTGCTCATGCATATAATCTATGATATTGTGAAGTTGTTTTTCAACCAGATCTGCTTTCTTTAAGCCAATAGGGAGAGCAATGTACACATTAATTATTTCAAAACTGTCCCTGGAAGTTGATTTCAAAATTACTGACAGGAAATAAGGGTGACCTATTTTTAAGAGTTCACAGTGCCAGTTCAATTCTATAGATATCAGGGTAATAAGTCCTCCATTGGCTCTTCTGTATTTATTTGTTTTATTCCCCCAGGTACTCAAACATTTTGTAACTATTCAAATAATAATTTTTGTTATGGGTCCATGTTTCTTGTAACAAGATAAAGTGATGCTTGGTTAAAAAGTCCATCCAAGAACCATCATTCACCTTATTAAACAGGCCTGAAATATTCCATGGTGATAATGATAAAGTGTCCCCCAGTGTGGCATTACCCTGATTTGGTTTCTGTTGGTATAAATTGTCTCCCATTTTAGTAATGGATATAGAATCCAAAATCTATTAGCAGTTTCCATCCTCCCAGACTGAAAAACTTACCTCTTCATCATCTCACACAATTGATGATTCCAAATAATTACAGCTCACTCACCAGATGATTCTTCTAAGGTAGCACTTGTGTTTAATTGTGTATCCCTTTTCCTTCTACTTCTAATCCAGAGTTCTGAACCCACTTCCTCCCCTTTTAGTTCAGCTACTGGTACATTTTTTGACAACAATGTTGTAATCTTTTGTTATTTGCCAAGTTTCTGAGTAATAATAATTTTATCGCTTCATAGTGGGACCTATGCTGATGTAGGGTGAGAGCACATTATGTTTCCTCCATGGTCTGCCTCCCCCCCCCCACCCAGTGGAGTTGAAGCACATATAGCATGCATGAATCAGTATGCTTTTTCTCTCTCTCTCTTCTCTCTCCTTTTCTTTCTCCCCACTTGTGCTTTCTCTCACCAGTGTGAATAAACTCCCCCACTGCCTCCCTCTACATGCTCTGCAACCCTGCCCTCTCCATTCCCAGCCCCAGCATGGCTCCACTTAAAAATTATCCTGCCCCCTGCAAAATGTCCTGCCTCCTTCTGTCTTGGTCTGCCAACAAATTTGTATGTATATGCATCTATGAAGTACAGGCCCATGCTTTTATTTTTAATTGACCTCTCACTCTCACACTGGCATTGCCTTCTCTGTCTTGCAATCCCCAGTACAGCTTTCACTTTCAACCCCCACCTGCCCATTCTCACGTTGTCGTCACTACCCCACATTGTTCACTCTAGTTTGGATGGCAGAGCATCTTAGCAGCACATGTGGACCTACAACATCAGCAGAAAGTTGCCGTATTGAGCAGAAGACATAGGTTCTCCTGCAGCGTCAGAGAGGGAGCTGCAATAGTTGCACGGTGCAGAATGTTTCCATGGATTTCACATTCAACTGCCAATCCATTCTCACACTGCTCACTCTCATATGGCATCTCTCTCTCTCTCTCTTTCTCTCTCTCTCTCTCTTCTCTCCCTCTCGCAGGAGGCAGCCTAAAACAGGACCATCAAACATTGTGTGTAATGTAAAGAAAAGCAGGCCAGCTCAATTGCAAGTAAATACTGGACCAGTCTGTCATTGTATGGCACCATCTGTTTTTGGAGAGTACAACATTGGGATAAGAGGGCCCTTAGGGTTCTGGTTGGCAATGGGGCTGGGTGGTACTCAGTGTTGATGGGGGCTGTGACTGATGAGATTGTGGGATAAAGAATAAAAAACAAAAAAATAGGTTGAAGTACTTCAAAACTTTTCAAACCTTGATTGTTCCTTATAGGAATAATCTGATTTATTTAACAGTCTTAAAACTAAAAGTTACACTTAACAGTCTGCAGGTCATGAAACTGCAAAAGTATCATGACTGGCAGCATTATATATGTTAGTCTGCAAACAAATGCATTTTTGATCAAACACATGCAGTCTAGATAACATTGTGTAGATACTGCTCCTGCATCACATACAGTATCATGAGTGTATATGTATGACATTTGTAACACACTGCACATCCATGTAATCTTACAATAGTCTTAAAATTCCTCGTTATAACACAATTTTTTTCCAATTATTTTAATCAAATTATGTTCACACACCCCTCTCCTCACCTGCCATGGGCAACATTTGTCTGGTGTATACAGACATCAAAACTTGCTGTCAATTCAAGAGTTTACATTTGACTCTGACTTACACCAAGAGGAGTCCTAGCTGCAGTTTTGAAAAGCAGAGGTTCACAGAGTAATGCAAGTACAGAATGGTAATCCAAGCCACTACAATTGAAGCATATATTCGAGGTGTCACGACTCAGTTCCCCATCATTGTAAATTTTCTTAATCATGAGAATTTGATGAGTGATTTTTAAAACACTCATTCACATAAACATAAATCTGATACTACTTGGATATTCATTATATCATTTTCAATTTTCATTTGAGAGAAAAAAAAAGGAGCAGACATGTACCATTACATTGTAAAGGTGAATCAAAAAGTACCTAAACTCTGCCTACCATATGTTAAGCAAATATCATTAATACAATATTTTTTTTTTTCATTGTGGAATCATTTTTGAAACAATGATTCAGAAAGGGAGGGGGGAGAGTGAGAGAGAACAGTAGTAGTATCTCTTTCTTGTTTGATCAAGAAAAAAAAAAGACCATCATTGCAACTTTGCAATACAAGAATTCAAATACAGGGATTAAGAGGTAGCCCGTGATGTGGGCTACTGAGAAACGGCTTCCTGCAGAACGGCTCCGCTACAATGTCTAATGTTCCTAGGGCAACTGGGCAATTCAGGCAATCCTACCTGAATGGTGACCACAAATTTATCGCGCATGGAATTGTGCATGCACACACCTGTAATGTATGCCATCCTGCTGACAGCAGGGCCACAGCACAGGACCCCCCACACCTGCCAGCATTGATGTGGAGCAGCAACCGCCACCATTGCACACAGCCCCTGCTCCCCCCTTCACGGCATGCACAGACAGGTGAAGTGTATGGGTGGACAGGCTGCAGACAAGTCACTCTTATAGAGAGCACCTGCACAGCACCACCGTCAGCACCTTGATAGACAGCTGCCATGGGTTTAAACACCACGGCCAGCTCACACAGCCGCACTGCCTTGCATAGTAGAACACATTAACGGGGATGGGAGACACAGCATTACTCACCACATGCCGTCGAGTCCTTCACTGGTCACATGATACAGGGACTAGATCGCATTCTCAATGCCACCACAGCACGGATGCAACAGTGGACACCGGACACCAATTCGGACATGCGGCCATTCAATACTTCCACACCTGCTCACACTGCACAGATTGGAGGCCAACACCCATGCCATTTTGCTGCACCATCACAAAGACCGGAGTGCAGAGGGAGTGTAATGGCTGGCAGCATGTGCTTATGTCAGCAATAGGGGCAGGCAGTTGATGTGGCAGACAGGCACGGGACCGCACTACAAGCCCTTAGAGGGGGCTGTGGCGCAATGGGTGGGTGTCACTCCAGTGAAGCCATTAAGAGATGGATATTACTACCTATCTCACAAGCCAAAAGGAGAGACTGCACCTATCCCACCTCGGGTACATGTGCCGCAAGGATGAGGAGAAGTATGGGAAGGTGTACTGGAGGTGTGTGTAAGGCCACAGGCATGCATGCCTTGCATGGGCACACACCATTGCCAACCATGTGGTGTACACCAGGTGACCACATAATCATACCCTGGATCCAGGGAAGATTGGTGTCCAGGGTGTGATGGCGGGAGTGCGCACGGACAAGGAGAGCACAACCCAGGTCATTGTGCAGGCCACTGGAGGGGTGTCAGATGCCATCACTGGCAGGCTGCCCGCTGTGCCCCTGATGCACCGGATGGTGCAGCATGTGCGCCAAGCCACAAGGGGCTGTCCCCCTGTGCCTGGCAGTGTGGCTGAGCTCGCCCTTCCCCAGGTATACACCTTCATACCCATTGGGGCACAGTTCCTGCAGTACGACAGTGGCCCTGCAGGGGACCGCATGCTCATATTAGCCACACAGCGTGATCTGACATTCCTGTCTAGGTGCCAATACTGGTTCCTGGATGGCACCTTTCACACCACACCGCCACTGTTTGGGCAGCTGTATTCCATCCATGGTCTGCAGTCTGGATTGGTCCTACCATCTGTGTACATACTGATGTATATACGGATGGAGTGCACCTACACAAGTGCATTCACGGAACTGAGTCAGCTACTGTGTGGTGCACAGCTGCAGTCCGTGCTCATGAATTTTGAGTGTGCTGCCTGGCGTGCCCTCACCAACATCTTTGAGGGTACCATCATGTGGGGCTGCTTCTTTCATTTCTGTTAGGCAGTGTGGTGATGTGTTCAGGGCAGTGCAGAACTACTCAAGCAGTACACCATGGATGTGGAGTGTGCATTGCAGATCCGCATGCTCCTTGCACTTGCCTTCATGCCACCGGATGATGTGGCACTGGGGTATGGTGAGCTAGTGGACATGCCCTACTACCAGGTGAATAAGGAACTCCTGTATCCCTGCTGGACTACATGGAGGACACCTGGGTCAGACTCCCAGTGGGGTGTACTGCACTGCGTCACCCACTATTCCATGTGGAACATGTATTAGGCAACAAGTAGTGGGCAGGTGCATATGAACAATGTGGTGAAGGCTGGCACTGGGCGTTTAGCACCCGGTTCGGTGCCAGTCACCCAAACATCTGGCGGTTCTTAGACTGCCTCATGGAGGAGCAGCGGTTTACTGCTGTGCGCTTGGAGCAGCTCATCTCCAGCATAGGGAACAGCAAGCTGAAGATGACCTACAGGGACCTCACATGCCACATTGTGGCCATAGTGGCAGAGTGTGGTGTTTTCAGCAGGGTGGACTTCCTACGGCACCTTGCACACATCTTCCACGTGCAGGTGTAGTCCACCGCTCCTGTCCGCCCCTTGTCCGGACACATGCAGCCTACCCTGTCTACCTCTGTGCTGCACCTCTGTCTGTCATGCCAGCCTGTTCATCCTATACCCCGGCCGCCATTCCTGCACCATGTCCAGTCACTGATCCCTCTTTTTCTGCACATCACCGCCAGCCTTGCATGTGGTCCACCACGCCATGGGTGATGCCCGCCTGCACCCAGCCACCTGCCCACAGCTGTGCCATGTGCACTGCCACAGCGGTCAGTACCCTGCTGGCCTCCTGGCCCTGCCATGTGTGCCCATCCGTGTTTGCATCTCCCCGCACACCCTGCCCTCCACACCGTTATCTCATGTGTCCGTTGTCCTGTTGTGTGTGCGTGTGCTGCCATCTGCCCCTCTGTCCATCATTGTGCTTGCTTTCTGTGCACCCTTCACGTCCACTGCCAGTCACCCGTGGTGCATCATATGTTGTCCCTCATATCCCCGTGGTGGTGTGGTATCATTTTTTCTTTTTTCTTTTTTTTTTTATTGGCTGCGGTCACCATTCTGATATGTACCATCCGTGCACTGGTGCCATTCCTGTGGTCGCTCGGTTTCTGTTGCCCTTGTGTGAGTCACCCTCTGCAGTCACCCTCTTCACATAGAACCGGATTAAGATTCAGTCGAAGAATGCAGTTGTATCATAAGCAAACCCACCATAATATATAATAAATAACATTTTAAAAAACAAACACTTAACATAAGTTATTTCAGATTGCACTTCCCACTTTTTGAAGACATCCTCTTCCTGATTTTTTGTATCATTACCAAGTATTGAGCTACTCTAGTAATGATAAATTCATCTTCAACAGTGATTACAATTCTCGAAAACATGTTATCATCCATATGTTGCAGTGAATCTAATGTTGGAGTAATCCAAAATGTCCTAGCTTTATTATACCATGGACAATAAAGCATTACGTGCATCAGATCTTCATTGATAGTATTGTTACATCTACATAACTTATCTAATGGGTTAGATGATTTATCAAATCTGGCAGTCAAAACATTGGACCCGAATATCCTGTCTAGGTAACAAGCTCCCTGAACTGGTGGCCTTGATAGAAGAGGGATGCCTGGATATTGTAGCAGTCACAGAAACATGGTACACAAATAACCATTAATGGGATATCAACATACCAGGGTACACAATCTACAGGAGGGAGAGAGAGGGTAGAAGAGGAGGAGGAGTAGCTCCCTATGTAAGAGAAGGGATCAAAGCAATGGAACTAAAGGGTAAACAGAGAGGAGAGGAGGCACTGTGGGTCACCCCGGCGACTAGAAATGGTACCACAATCTGCACAGGGGGTTTATACAGACCCCCATCTCAGGGGGAGGAAATGGACAAGGAAATGATAGAAGGCATCCTTAGCATGGCAGAGAAAGGGGAGATATTGCTGATGGGGGACCTGAATATGCCAGATGTTAACTGGAACACCTTTGCTACAGCCGCATCCAAGAGCTGGGCCATTCTTGATCCCCTACAGCAGGCATGCCTCAGACAGCTAGTTTTGGAACCCACTCAGGAGGGAGCAACCTTAGACCTGTTACTCTCAAATCATTACAGAGTGAGGATCTCAGATCTAGAAGTGGGTAGCCATCTGTGAATAAGTGACCGCCAAACATTGTGGTTCACGATAAACTTAACTGTATAGTCAAGCCATACAAAAGTGAAGGTACTGGACTTCAGGAGGGATGATTTTGACAAAATGGGGGAGTGTCTCAGAAAAGCACTAGCAAACAGGCAAGAAGGTGGGGTGGAGCAACAATGGGGAAACATCAAAACTGCCATCAAAGAAGCAACAAGCCTTTGTGTGAAGCAAATAAACAAATCAAAATGAAAGAAAAAAAACACTATGGTTCTCAAAAGAAGTGGTAGGGAAGGCTAGGAAGAAAAAGATAGCATTCAGGAAGCATAAGGAAACACGGAAGAAGCAGGACAGAGAACTGTTCCAGTTAAAGCAGGAGGAAGTGGGGAAGGCAGTCAGAATAGCAAAGGCCCAAACTGAGGAAAAGATTACCAACTCGCTTATGAAGAGGGATAAAACCTTTTATAGATACATTAGGGAGCAAAGAAAGACTAAGGCAGGGATACTGAGGCTAAATAAAGAGGAGGGTGGTTGGGCGGAGAGGGACAGTGAAAAAGCAGGGATATTGAACAGGAAGAGGAGGGGGAGGTACCTAATCCATTCAATAGAAACACTCTGGATAGGGGGGTTGATATCATTCCTTTCACAGAAGAAAGGGTTCTGAAAGAACTCCTAAAACTGAAGGTGGATAAAGCAATGGGGCCTGATGGGATTCACCTCAGAATTCTAAAAGAACTAAGAGGAGAACTAATAACACCACTGACTACCCTTTTTAACAAATCATAGGAGGATGGTGTGGTACCTGAGGACTGGAGCAGGGCAGATGTGATTCCCCTTCACAAAAGTGGGAGCAAGACAGAGGCAGGAAACTATAGGCCTATCGGTTTGGCCTCAGTGGTAGGAAAAATGATGGAATCACTTCTGAAGGAAAGAATTGTTGAGTACCTAGATGCCAGAGGTGCACAGGACCCACAGCAGCATGGATTCACAGCAGGAAGGTCATGTCAGATGAGTCTAATAGATTTCTTTGACTGGGTGACCATAGTAGTAGATCAGGGAGGGGCTGTGGATATGGCCTATCTAGACTTTAGCAAAGCATTTGACACAGTCCCACACAAAAGATTAATAAACAAATTAACCAGCCTGGGAGTGCATCCCAGGGTGGTAGCCTGGGTAAAACATTGGCTGGACAACAGGACACAGCGGGTAATAGTAAACAGAATCCACAGTGAAGAAAGGAGGGTTACTAGTGGGGTACCACAGGGTTCAGTACTGAAGCTGGTCCTTTTTAATTTCTTTATAAGTGACATTGCAGAGGGACTGGAAGGAAAGTATGTCTCTTTGCAGACGACACAAAGATCTGCAACAAGGTTGATATACAAGGTGGGGTGGAAAGGATGAGATGAGAATTGGCAAGGTTGGAGGAATGGTCAAATGTATGGCAGCTTAGATTCAGTGCAAAGAAGTGCAAAGTAATGTACCTGTGAAACAAAAACCCAGGGGAAAACTACACAGTGGGGGTGAGATTCTGACAACAACAAAAATGGAAAGGGAACCTGGGAGTAGTTATATCAGATGACCTAAAGGTGGGCAAGCAATGTGAGAAGGCAGTAAGGAGGGCTGGGGGGATACTGGAATGCATAGGTAGAGGCATCACCAGTAGAAAACAGGAAATTGTTATCCCTCTGTACAGACAGTTGGTAAGACCACTTCTGGGGTATTGCATGCAGTTCTGGAGACCCCATCTCCACAAAGACATAGGGTGGAGGTTGTCCAGAGAAGGGCAACCAAAATGGTGCAGGGTCTGCACCAGAGGACATATGAAGAAAGACTAAAGGACCTTAATATGTATAGCCCCGAGGAAAGGAGGGGGGTGATAGAAACTTTCAGGTACCCCAAGGGAATCAACAAAGTCCAAGAGGGTAGCATCTTTCAGAAAAAGAGATGTGCAAGAACAAGGGAGCACAATTTTAAGATAGAAGGGGGACAGCTTAGAGGTAATGTGAGGAAGGATTTCTTGAAGAGGGTTGTAGATGCATGTAACAGCCTTCCCGAGGAGGTTGTGGAGTCAAAAACAGGGGGGGAATTCAAGAATGCATGGTACAGACATAAGGCAAGTCTAGTGGAGGGTTGGAGGAAGTAGGCTATTGGGTAATTAGGATCTGCAGCTTATCCTTTAGGTAGGGAAAGTGGTCCTTATCTGCCATCAAATTCTATGTTTCTGTCTCTGAGTTTTTTATTTTGCAAATGTCTTTCTGCTGAGAGAGACAGAGAGAGACATTATCTGTATGTTAAACAAACAAAAGCAAATACCATTGTCTCTTCACCACTATCCACTCTTATCATAGAAGGACAGGTGAGATCAAGCAAGGACTGGACTATTAAAGTGGATTATACCATGGGCATAAGTGAACAGCCAACGAAATGGTCAGACTGGCAGTTTACCACAGGTGTAAATTCTCTGATAATCACTGGCTGATGAGCAAATTGTGGTGATAATGGTGGTCATTTACATCCTAGTCATCTGCAGCCCAGGAATAAATACAATAAAAATAAACAAACAATGTAATCTCTTTGAAAGTTGTATTTTATTATAGTAAAAAAATGAACCTTGGTATAATCGCACTCGGAGGATGTGGGTTATCAGGGGATTTACCACGGCTAGTGAGGATTTTCCAGCCCTGGGCAATCCCCCAATAACCCACATCCCCTCATGGCTTATTGCTCAACTAGAGCCCTTTTGGGGTGGGAGCTGTAGCATAGCTGCAGGAATGCAGTGAGTAGTCAGGCTGGCCATACACAGTGAGGCGGAACACTCACCTGGTAAGTGCTACTAATACTACTTTTCGTATGTGATTATATTGTTCATTTTTCAGTGGGTGTGGGTTGACATGGACTGAGCTCTTGTGTAGTAGTGTCTGTATCAATGGATGCTGAAAACAGAAAACAGAGTTAAAATTGATGTTTTGACCGTAGGTCTTCTTCAGCATTGATCTATAAGAGAAAAAAGCAAAGACAGTCACTAACTTTGCTTTTTTCTCTTTTAGATAATTCCTGAAAAAGTCCTAAGGTTGAAACATTAATTTTAACACTATTTTCTGTTTTCAGTATGCATTTAATATTAAAGTTTTGTGTTGTCTTCAGACAACACGCTGACGTAGCCCCTTGGTTTTTTTTTTAGTTTCTGTACTGTACACATCTGGATGACATAGTACTAAGTACATAAACATATTAAAGGCCATAGATCACTTACAGACTTTACCTGATGTGGCCTCTGGCCTAATAACACAAAGAAATTACAGTCAAAGCCACACCACACCTTAATACTATATTCCTTATCATGTAACTGCACTAGCAGTCATATTGGCTCTAACTGGACTTTGTTTTATTTGTACTTACCCTGACAGCTGGTTTTCTGTTACTATGCTTATCCTTTTTGGTATAATCTATACATGGGGTTCTTGCTACTAAGTCCTAAGTCCTCAAATGTTGTTTTAATTGCAAAAATCTGTTCTTTACAGTCACACGTTGTTACTGTCAGACATACCCAACCCTTGTCAGCTATTAAATTATATGTAAACTGAGGAAATAGATTGCCAGTCAAATTTATTTCCTAAGACACCCTTCACTACATTATATACTGCTAGCATTAGAGTCATTCAGTTTTCTTTTTGGGATTTCAGAATATTTTTAAAGTATACAGTGGGTATTATATTTTTTGTTTCCAACCCCTTTCAGCTACAGTACCTGTACCTTGTACTGTTTTCCTTTGAATTGTCTGAGTTGCTTTAGATACCACTACATCTGACCTTTTTCTAATTTAGAAGGTGTCAATATAATATCCTTTTCTCCTTCTGAGTGATTAATACCCACTTCTTTAGAAACAATTACATCTTTATGTGCTAAATCTACCCTCACACTAATAGTTCTATTCTGCTTTTTGTTTATTTTCTTGTACTCCTTTAAGTCAGCCATTAATGTATTTATCTCTTGTTCTTCATTACATCATTTTATTTGTGGTCTCTTGGACTGTAAGCATTTCATTTGTAGAAACATTGTCTGCAGGCTGTTTTTAGTGTTTTGTCTATAGATGCATCGTATTATGGTTAACCTGTAGTTTTCCAAGTTCTCTTTGGAGGTTTACAGCCAAGTTTTGTGACAGAACAGACCCAACCTGTGGCAGCAGTCTGTTTCCATAAGCAGTGACTCAGTACTGGGGTCTTTCTCTGGCAATTCAGTTTGTTCTAAAGGGTTATATTTTTTAATGATGCTTCCATTTAACAGGGGATGAAGCAGCTTCTGGGCCATTATCTGGCCAAATGAGGGGATGTCTCCTACTTTACTGTTGCCTATTTAACTCTTTTTAAAAATGCAGTTACATTTTTTTCTTAGTTTTCTAGGTAATTATCCCTGATATTTAAAGTTTCAGAATTATCGCTAGTAAAGGCTAACACCTCACCCCCATGTTAATGTTGTGCACCTTAGACTCTTTTTGTATGTCATTTGGAGCCCCACCCTGCTTTTTGGAGCCCTTTGCACCTGACTTATCTAAGTTAGAAATAACTGTGTTTTCTACAGTTGGAATATTAGAAGAATTTTTTAGAGGAAAATTGGGGCAATTTACATTTAATCCCCTTTTTGCTGTTTATTATCTACATCAGGTTCTTCTAGTCTCTGAATTTCATTCATAAGCTATGAGCTGGCCCCCAGACTTGCAGTATTAACTAGTGTTGGGTCTACTGCTTCCAAAGAGCTATGGGACTTATATCCCATGCTTAACTCTGATTATCCCTCAAAAAGTATAGAATTTTGTTGTTCATTATTTTTCCTCTGGCCAATGTCCTGTTTTATTTTTCTTTGGCTGACCCATTTTTAGATGGTCTTTAGATAATCTATACAGAAAATAAAAAAAAGCTAGTGACCAATGTAAACCAAAATATCCCTGACATAAATACCTTTGCCTCACAGATCTAGAAAGAGAATTATTGCAACTCAGTTGCATATTATAGATGTGTGGTAGCAACCCATATTAGGGTTAAATCTTCACTTCTATGTTAAACTGAAACTTTGGGATTTAATAACTTCACAACCCATCAAGCGATTCACATGAAATGCTGCATGCATCATTGGGGACTAGAGATCTCTTGATGTGACAAGTTTCCTTCTGGTGGGATGTGTGAGTTTAGAGATACAGAGTGTCACAAAACATGTAAATTAACACTTTTTGTCAAATTCTTTGTCACTGCATTGCAAAATAAGCATTTGTCAATGCCAAATGTTGTCACGCTGGCAGTGGCTTTGGTAGTGCAGTACAGAAAAGCATTTTGGGCAGGATGTGAAAAATGACAGCTGTACAGTTCATAAGGAGGTGTAAAAATATTGCCAGTTTTGTAAATGTGGCATGTAAATATTGCAAATTTGCAAAGTTACAAGGGCGCATGGGAAATGCGCAATACACGCTTGTAACACAGTCATCTTATAGACGTTCAGCACCAAATTTTCAACAGGCATTTTAGCACCTCTGCTCATGTACAGTGTCACTGTTATTTCCTCAAACTGTCCCAAAAAGTGATTTCACACTGCGACTGCACTATTCTGCGAAGGACGTGCAAAAACACATTTTGGGCAGGATATATGAAATGACAGCTGTACTGTTCATCACGAGGTGTGGAAAAATGCCAATGGTGAAAATCCAGAGTGAAAATATTACAAATGCACAACATTATGAGCGTGTGTGCAATCTGCCAATGCATGCTCGTAACAGTGTCATTTTATGGAGTATTGTCACCAAATTCTCAACATAGGCATTTTAGGACCTCTGCTAATGAACAGTGTCACTGTCATTTTCATAATCTGGCCTGAACACTGATTTCCCACAGCAACCTCGCTGTTGTGAGCAGGAAGTGTGGAAACACATTTTGGCCAGGATGTGAAAAATGACAGCTGTACTGTTCACAAGGAGGTGTACAAAAATGACAATGTTGAAAATCTGGCATGAAAATATTGTGAATTCACAAAGTTATGAGCCTGTGTAGCAACTGTGCAACGCAAGCTCATAAAACAGCCATTTTTTGGATTTTTTCTACCAAATTTGCAACATAGGCTTTTTCAGGGCCCACCTCATGAACAGTGGCACTGTCATCTCATTAATGGGTCCCGAAGGTGATTCTGCACAATGACTGTGAAATCACCTTTCGGGACCGATTAACGATATGACATTTAAAGAATTCATTAGGAGGTATCCCAAAAACCCCATGTTGAAAATTTGGTGTAAAAATTCCCAAAAATGCCTGAGGTATGCATTAAAGTTGAAAAAGCCCTATTTATTCCATTATACAGCTTACCCTCATTTCCTCAGTGTGTGGTTGGCTTTGAAGAGTGCAGACTTGTTCCCGGTCCACTGAAGATCATCACATCAGACTCCAGAGGTAAATATGGAGCAGGGGGTGTGGGGAGGCAGGGTGCACAGTGGGTGGGTGCAGGTTGTGGGAGGGGGTTGGAAGACTACGAGGGACCGTTTTTGCTTTATAGGTAAAAAAATAAATTAAAGACATTGGGGGACCGTTTCCGCTTTAATAGGTGCATTGGCACACTCGTGTGGGCTCCCAGCATGCCACCTGAGTGTGTGTGTGTGTGTGAGTGGGTGCTTTAGCTGATGGGGGATTAGGCACCCCCATCGGCAAACAAGGAAAGGGGGGCCACAGGAGCCAAGGGGGATTGGGCACCCTCTCAGCAAGCAAAAAACGGAGGGGACATTTTGCCGATGGGAAGTGGGTTTTCTCATTGGCAAAATTCAAGGGGAGGGAGAGATACATGCCGATGGGGATTGGGCCCCCATCAGGAAAAGAAAAACTGTTGGGGGGGCGCATGATGCTGAGGGGGATTGGGCACCACCCTCTCTGCAATCAAAAAAAGGGGGCTGTTACATGATGCTGATGAGGATTGGGCATCCCGTCGGCACACAATAAAGGGGGTTGACAGGCAACAGCGGTAGTCACTGCCGCCATGTTGCCTGCACGTAGGGGGAGGCGTGTTGTGGTCACACTGCATGAGAGCTTCGCTCTCATTGCAGCGCACCTTTTCTGTGATGTCTTGGCCTCATTAGCTAGGCAGGGTGTCAACCCCTGCTGCTGGATGATTGGGGAATGCGGGATTCACCTACTGGTGCATGCTCTGCATTCGTTCAACAGTGACCGCATCTCCAAATCTGCACTACCACAAGATGTTGGCCGTGCAAGCGCACCAACATAAAAATGACTTTGTGTTTTGGCCTGAAATTTTCATGGTATATAGATTTGGGTCACAGATCTGACTTTTGAAGATCTGGTGAAAAAATATTAATCTTTTTTTTATTATTTATCTATTGCCTTGGCTGAAGGGGTTGTGCCTTTGGTTCCCTCCCCCCTCTTCAGCCAGACTTTACAGCTGCTGCCATGGATGTGGCCAGAGCTCCAACTTCCCCAGCACAGCCCACCCAGGCCACATCACAGCATGTACATACCCCACCACTCTGGAGACCAGGAGGGCATGCCCAGGAGGGAGCTCGCTTGGGCACGTCTGTGGCAGCACCATTGGGGCAGCCTTCATGCTGCTGAGGTTGTTTCCTTGGTTTTCTCCCTTGCAGGGAGGGAAGTGAAATGACACCAATGGAGGGAGTGCACACGCATCCGCATGCACTCCTCCCCAAGCATCTGCCCCATCTCCACCTCTCATCTTTCAGTGTCAGTGCACTGCACCCCAGTCTCCACTAGGGGCCAGTTGAGCACTGATCATTGATATCCCCCCTCCCCAGAGAAGGAGTCCTATGGATGCTCAATCCTTCTCCAACCCTGCCAACCCCTGGCGACCCATGCTCATTCCCAAACACAGGTTACCAGCACAGTGGGAGGTAAGGCGTCCAGTGCCTTAGCTCTCAGCACCACTGGGCTGGCCAAAAAATATTAATCTGTTTCAAAGTTATTAATTTTTAAATTTTTCCCATTATTTCCTATGGGAACATTAGATGTCCTGCTCAAAAAAGGATACTTTATCACAAATACAGAATCCTTTTTTGCAGCCACTGAAATTTTTGCCAAAAATGTGGAATCTCTGAACCCAGGTTGTCTACATCACAACTGGTAGCTGCCACAGTGCCAGTGGGTGGGCATTACTTAAATTTACTTCTCATATAATGTAGTATTCCATTTCACACCATCATGAATTGCTTCTCAAATGAGTTTCCATCTTACAAAAAAAGTAAAAAAGAAAGAAGTTAAAGGCCCTTCCAGGATTCAAACTATGTCTACCTGAATTTAAACAATTGATTCTTTAATTGCTAAGCAAACATAGATTCAATGTTCCACTGAGTCACAGGTAAGGGAGTTGCATTTCCTATGGTATGGAGAGTATGTCAAAAGGTGACATGGTGTAGAGATTATGTTACAGGAAGGAATGGAGGCACTGTGGGTCACCCTAGAGGCAGGCAATAAGACTGCCATTCTCAATGGAGTGGTTTACAGGCCTCCTGCAAGGGGGGAGGAAACAGATAAAGTTCTGGTGGAGACCACCCACAAAATGGCAACCAAAGGGGAACTACTGCTAATGGGAGACTTCTGCCTGCCAGACACAGATTAGAGCATTCAGACTACAGGTGCAACAAAGATCAGGGACTTCATGACCACCCTGAAAGAGGCAAATTTAAGGTAGCTAGTAGTAGAACCCACCAAGGAGGGGACTATACTGGACTTGGTGCTGACCAATGGGGACAGGACCACAGATGTTGAGGTGGGAAATCCCCTTGGTTCCAGCTACCACAAGGCAGTATGGTTTACTTTAACTACAATGGTAAAGGAAAGTCATACAAGAATTAGAGTTCTGGATTTCAGGAAGATCAACTTTAAGGAAATGGGGGGGCAGCTTAAAGGTGCCCTAGCAGCAGGAGGTACGGTGGAGATGTGGAGGAACAGTGGTCTAGACTCAAAAAAGTCATAACAGAAGTAACAAGACACTGTGTTAGAATGCATAGTAAAGGTAAAAGAAAGAAATGACCACTATTTTTCTTGAAGGTAGTGTCCGAGAAAGTAAGGGAAAGAAGAAAAGCATTTAGTAAATACAAGGAGACTCAAAAGGATGAGGACAGGTAGAAGAATCTGAAGAAACAGAAAGAGTCTGGGAAACAAATCAGAAGGGCTAAGGCACAGACAGGGGAAGATACAGTACAGGCTATTAAGAAAGGAGGCAAGAACTTCTTCAGATACATTAGTGAGAGGAAAAAAAACAGAAATGGTATTGTTAGGATGAAGAAGGAAGGAGGAGAGTGGGTGGAAGATGGCCTAAAAAAGGCTGAGATACTGAACAAATACTTTTACTCAGTGTTCACCAGGGAAGGGGAAGGTGAAGGACCCAAACTCATTAGGAGGGTTTGTCAAGGGAGGGAGGTTGACACCAGCCCATTCACTATGGAATGAGTCCTAGAGGAACTCAAGAAAATAAAAACAGATAAAACAATGGGGCAGATGGGATTCACCCCAGAGTATTAAAGAAACTCAGGGATGTACTGGTAGGTCCACTGACTGACCTTTTCAATTCATCTCTAGAGACAGAGGAGGCATCTGAAGACTGGAGGAGGGCAGAGGTGGCCCCTCTCCACAAAAGAGGTGGCAGTAGAGAGGAGACAGGAAATTACAGACCTGTAAGCCTGTTCTCAGTAATGGGGAGGCTAATGGAGTCCCTACTTAAGGACAGGATTGTGAAGTTTCTGAAAACTAATGGGACACAGGATCCAAGACAGCATGGATTATCAGCGGGAAGGTCTTGTTAGACAAATCAAATTGATTTCCTTGACTGGGTGACCAGGGTGGTAGATCAGGGAGACGTGGTGGATGTGGCCTATCTGGATTTTAGCAAGGACTTTGGCACCATCCCACACAACAGATTACTGAATAAACTGAGAAACTTGGAAGTAGACCCAATGGTAGTAAAATGGCTTGAGAACTGGCTAAGGGACAGGACTCAGAGAGTGGTAGTAAATGGAATGAAATCAGAAGAGAAGTAGGTGAGCAGTGGGGTGCCACATGAATTGGGGCCAGGACCAGTCCTGTTCAATGTCTTCATTAGCAACATTGCAGAGCAACTGGAAGGAAATGTGTGCCTGTTCATGGATGACACCAAGATCTGCAACAGAGCTGACACAGCGGAAGGGGTGGAAAGAATGAGAAAGGATCTAAGTGTATTGGAAGAATGGTCAGGGATATGGCGGTTGAGTTTCAATGTTAAAAAGAGTAAAATAATGGTATACCATTATGTGAGTGACTCAAATTGAGGAACTCACATTTCAGCAACTCTGTTTGAGTGCTTGTGAAAAGAATGAGGGTGGATGGGCAGGGAATGTGGGAACAGCGAGTGGCAGGGAACAATAAAGGCAATGGCGGCTAAAGCGACAGTAGGAGTGACCTGATATAAACAAGGATATGGGAGCTGGTTTTGCCAGACAGTTCTGAGCTGGCTGTCTGGTGTTGTGGGGGCAGTGGATGCATGTGGTGCAAGAGGTCCCAGGTTCTGGGGTGGGTATATAATTTTAATTTTTCTTATTTGCGACTTCAGTTTTTTGTTGGTCTCCTATTTCCGATCCCCTGGTTTTGTGCTTTATGGTCCCCAATCCTCCTGTTCTGATGTCTTGAGTCCCCCTCCCCAAGAAGCCCCCTCCTGAGGTGTCTCCATTACCCCAGTGTCAGGCCCCCCTCTGAGTTGATTATTTTAATGAATGGGGTTGTGGTGGGCATAGCCCTCCCTAAAAAATGTATGACACATTTTGGGTCCCATAGAGTATGTTGGGACTGTCGCTCATGGTGGTTTCATAGTTAGTGCACAGTCGTCATATCTGGTTTTGGCGACCTGCACTCATTGAGATTCATTGCACTGTTGTCCGTTTGCTATTGTGACATGGAACCCAAAATAAGGCACCTGGGTCACAGGAATCCAAAAGAGGAGTACAGGATTGAATCAGAGGTTCTGGCCATCACAAAGCAAGAGAGAGACCTGTGGATCATCATATCAGTTGACCCAAAGGTAACCAAGCAGCGGGGAAAGGAATCAGTATGCTTCGATGCATAGGTAGGGGCATAACCAGCAGAAAGAGGGAGGTGGTGATGCCACTGTACAGATCACTGGTAAGGTCTCACCTGGACTACTGCATCCAGTTCTGGAGACTGCACCTCAGGAAGGACAGAGACAGGATGGAGGTAGTCCAGAGGGGGCAATGAAAATGGTACGTGGGCTGCACCAGGAGCCATATGAGGAAAGACTCAGGGACCCTAATATCTATTTATTGGAGGAGAGGATGGGGGATATGATAGAGACATTGCAGTACCTTAGGGGTATAAACAGGGTACAGAAAGGAAGCATATTTCAGAGGAATCTTTGCCAAGGACAAGGGGACATGATGGGAGGTTGGAGGGAGGGAGGAAGGCTCAGGGGGAATGTCAGGAAGCACTTTTTCACAGAAATAGTGGTGGATCCAAGGAACAGTCTTCCAGCAGAGGTGGTGGGGGCTAAAACAATATGCAGGTTCAAGGGTGCATTGGGATAGATAAAAGGGTACCCTGGAGATGGGGAGAGAGGGAGTGCCACAAATCGAAAAGGATATGGACTGTCAACACTGAGTAGGGAAATGGGCAGACTAGGTGGGTCCTATGGTCCTTATCTTCCATCAGATTCTATGTTTCTATGTAACCTGCAAGACAGGCAACTGGGGATCTAATCCCAACAGGTTATTTACCTTCACAAATTGTTGTTCTTAGGTAAATTTACTTCACATATAGTTTACTATCCCAACTCCACATCACCATGAATCACCACTCAAATGAGTTCCATGTTTCAAAAACAATGTTTGAGTCCCTGCCAGGATTTGAACCACTGATCCTTTGTCTGCTAAACAAACACACATGCAGTGTCCCACTCAGCTACAGGCAAGAGAGAAGTATTTCACACAGTATGGTTGGGAAGTTATGTCAGGTCACTCAAATTGTATTCAAAGCTAGAAAAGCCTCAGCTGGGACTAATTTAATTTACTACAACAAACTGTAAAACTAAGATTAATTTTCTGAAGGTCTGCTATTTTGCTCTGCTGAAACCCTTCACTATATCATCAATGACATCCAGCAATTTTTCTCATACAACAAATGTCTGTGAGAAAAAAACAGCAGCATGTGCAATACAAGAGATCAAACCCAGATTTGTGTAGGTCTGAAATCCTAGGCATAGACCCTAAAGCCCTATCACTGACATCATCAATGACATCATGCAGTACGGTTATTTACACTGCATGTAACCTTAAACTTGACTAAATGCACAAAAGGGTACTTATGATCATAACAAGGGATAACAGCTATGATGTTGGCACCTAAAAAAGTGACATGAATCATGATCAAAATTGTCGTACTGTGGATTGTATGCCTCAAATGTTGTTTGGTGGCAGATCTGGGTTATAAACTTCTTTGGATTTGTTATTCTTTGTCTATGGGAAGTGGCTTGAGTGGGCACCATTACAGAGAATTGAGGGTGGTGGTAGTAAGACTTGGGGAGAACTATCAATTATCATGGCCTACATACTATGCTTATTACTGTTTTGGACAGTTGTGTCTAAGTCTATAAACAGTTGGATTGCTGTGGGCTAGGGAATTGTGAACTATAAATACAGTTCTCAATACAGTCTGAAATGAAAATGCCCCCTTCTGTATGTTTAGAGTGTACAGTTACTGTGTCTCTTATGAGTGCATTCTCAAGTTGTTTGGGTGAGAGAACTGCGATAAGGAGCTGAGCAGTTCTGTTACTCAAATGACTTAGGAAGAAACTCTTATAATCATAAAAGGCACAGGAACTGTGTGTATAATCATATTCTAAATCTTGTTAAAGACCATTGTTTGAATTTAAAGTCAGAATGTTTTACTTTGCAGAATACTAGAATATCCCCTTTTGTGGGAAATGGACTTTACCAACTGAACCAAGAATCTCGGACATTTAGAACTACAAATACATGCCTGAAACACCCTTTTATTGTTATAAGAGCATCTGGGATGTTCAGTAAAAATCATCCTGAATGGTTAAAAATGATTTCTTGATTTATAATTCAAAATATTTGTTTCTTCTAGATGTGTTTATGTCTGCTACCTAATAAATGTCTGATAATCATGTGAACTGACTCAAGAGTAAAAACTTCTAGTTCACCTAATGTTTTGGTAATATTCCTAATAATGAAGTATTGCTTCCATGAGGTAGCTTAAACAAACTGATGTAGAACAAAATAATGAAATAATTAAAATTGAGTCCTGGCCCAAACAGTCCTTTATTAGAATAATATCAGTGCTGTAATTATTTGAATATTTTTATTCAAGTGGCCAAATTATTCAGTTATTTCCTCTCATTTAATGACCATATGTTTTTGCTCTACTATTAATTATATTGTCTTGTACTTGTTATTCTGTATATACTGTCATTATGAAAACAACATTAAAATGTGCTAATAATAGTTAGTAAATGGTATACAATTAGCCCTAGAATGCAAATGGTAATATATTGAGCCATGTGATGTCAAAAGTAGATTATTACCATTAAACAATTATTCTTTCACCCACTGTGACAGCTGTGATTTCAATTGTTACTTACTATTTCAGATGCATCCTGATTTTTGTATGCTTTATGAACTCTTACCTTAGGTTTCCCAGTGGCCTCCACCCACCCCCAAAAATCCTTGAAGCCACTACATGTAGCTGCCAGTCTGGCACCTCCACCTGTTCAGACAAATCCAAGCAGTCCCCCCCCCCCCTTTAATTTATCCAGTTTTTCCCTCTATGGCAGGGCCTATCTAGCAGCACCTTTCTGGTTGACAATCAGAATTCAATATGGAAGAAACAGTGGTGGGGATAGATTTTGCCTACCCATCCAGGTTTCTTCCTTTTCTTACTGTTTTCTTCCCTCCCATAGTGCTGCTCAGTAATAGTGTGTACTAGGGATGTGTGAATAATAAATATTATTTCCTGAATACCGCAAATAATGCACTATTCATTATTTGGATACCTATTCCTATTTGGGAAATACTGTTTAAAAAAAAAAGAGAATAAAAAGTGAAAAAAGAAACAACCATCCATCCTCTTCCCTAGTGCAAATCCTTACCTTAAAGCCCCCATTTCCCCACCCTCTGTTTTTCCCCCAAGCCCAGCACCTGAATACCTGAGTTTGAATAGTGAGTATCTGAATATCTGGGTCCTGAATATGTCTACCCAGCTGAATATTCAAAATAAGGTATTCGCATACCACTAATGCCTGCTATGTCACTTCTGATGAAACAGGGCCACTACAACACCATTTCCCATTGCAACATACCTTGCACTGACTCCCCCTACTAAGTCCATTGGGACACCCAGGACCAACAGTATCAGGATCTACAACCTTCTCCCACAAAGAGAGGTGAGTATGTGAGCGGACACTCTTTCCTGCTCCTGCCATTCTTTTTATGTTGTCTTGCATGCACAGCACAAGCAAAATTTTGTGACAGCTTGCTGGAGTAACAGGTTGTGGAGGTGTGGCCTTGTTGTGGCCAATGGCACCACTGCTTTCTTGGGCTGTTCTCTGTGGCACCAATGAATGAGCATGCTGTCTATGACAGCAGTTCAGAAGCGTGCCACCAACTTGAAAGAATTGCACCTCTGCAATGAGGGAGCACCCCATCATTGCAGGGCGTGCCTTGCCTGCTGAAACATTTCAATAAACATGTCAGTAGCTGCCGCCATCCACCTTTCATAATCCCCAGAAAGCTGACATCAAGGATGCCAAATTCCCCTGCTGGCACGCCCCCTCCCCAGTTTGTTTGTCAAAGGGGGAGCCCAATCCCCATCAGCATATGTTCCCCCTTGTCTTATTTGTCTGCTGGGGGGGGGTGCCCAGTCCCCCACAGCATCATGCCCCCCAAACACAGACATGCAGTCTTTGCCAATGGGGGGCCCAATCCCTGTCAGCTTCAGTCCACTGTCCCCAAACAACACAGGTGGCACACTGGGAGTCCATCCCAGTGTGCCCAAAGCAAACCTGTAAGAAAAAACCTTCCCGCGACGTCCTTTATTTGTTTTGTTTCCTCTGTAACACAAAAAAATAGTTCCTTGTGGTCACAACGCCCCCTGTCCCCCAACTTCCGGAGCCCTGAGTGACAATCTTCGGTGAAGCGGGAACACGTCTGCACTCCTCAAAGCCAACCGCAAACTGAAGAAACGCTGGTAAGCTGTATAATGGCATCAATGGGGGGGGGTCAACTAAGGTAGATATCTCAGCCATTTTTGTGACTTTTGGGTCCATATTTTCAACATGGGGTTCTTGGGACCCCACCTGATGAACTCAGTCACCATCATTTCATTATTCAGTCCCAAAAGGTGATTTTGCAGAGACTGCATGGAATTACCTTTCAGGGCCAATTAATGAAATGACAGTGTCACTGTTCATGAGGTGGGTTCCCAAAAAGCCTATGTTTAATTTGGTGAAAAAATTTAAAAAAAATGACTGTGTTATAAGTGTGTGTTGTGCGGTTTCAACATACACTCGTACCTTCAAGAATTTTTTATATTTTCACTCCAGATTTTCAACATTGCCATTTTTTCACACCTCCTTATGAACAGTACAGCTGTCATTTTTCACATCTTGCCAGATATGTGTTTTCACACATCTGGTGCACAATGGAGTGGTCGCTGTGGGAAATGAATGTTCAGGACAGATTAAGAAAATCACAGTGACACTGTTCATGAGTGGAGGTCCCAAAATGCCTATGTTGAAAATTTGGTGAACAAATTCCACAAAATTAAATTTACGAGTGTACATTGCACAGTTTCCATGCACGCTTGTAACTTCAAAAATGTTTAATATTTTCACTCCAGATTTTCAACATTGCCATTTCTTCACACATCCCCATGAATGGTACAGCTGTCATTTTTCACATCCTGCCTGAAATGCGTTTTTACACAACTGGCACAGAATGGCACGGTCACTGTGGAAAGTCAACATTTGGGATGGAGTAACAAAATCTCAGTGCCCATGTTCGTGAGCAGTGGTCCCAAATGCTTTCATGACTTGGGGTCACAAAAAGCCTATGTTAAAAATTTGGAGTGCAAATACCCACAAATGCTCAGGGCATTAGGGTTTCTAACCATATCGTCCCACCCTGTAGAGACTGACAGGCATCAGGGATGTGACTTTGGATTATCAGCTGTAATGCTCATGCCATTCCACCCCCACCCTGCAGCCAGTGACAGGCATCAAGGTGTGCCTTGGACTCTTTGGCCCCAAAGTTCGCAATATTCTCCTATAATGCACCCATCTCAATGTATTTCCTTATGGAATGGGGTGAGCGTAAGGCCCGATGACCCCAAGGCACAACGTAACACTTGTCAGGGTACAGTGAGGTGAAATGGCATGAGTGTTGTGGCCGACAACCCAAAGGCACACCTCAATGCCTGTCAGTCTCTGCAGGGTAGTGTGGAGTTGGCATCAGTTCCATACTTCACTGCCATTCCTATTATGCATCTCTCTAACTCCTGCACTACCAATGCCAATGCCAGCAAGACAACATTCAGCATTGACAAATGCTTGTTTTTTATACTTTCTTTATTAGAAGGATTTTCACGACAAGCATACATTACATTCAGCATACAGAAGAATTGATGCAAAATCCAGCTTTCTGAGCATACACAACAGGGATATTTATACAAAGCTTTATCCTATGCATCTGTGTCTGTAAGATCTTACTCCTGTCATTCTGGGCAGATGACACAAACATGCTGCCTGAAGACACAAAGCAAGACCAATTTCTTTTTGATTTAGGGTCTGCTTTGCAAAGGTGACTAAAAAATGGAAGAAATATGTATATATGTGGTATGGGACTCTGTGCTATAATACGACTATGCATATCATCCAGTTCTTGATGGGGATGAGCCTGACCAATGGCTGAACAAAGTGGTGCAGAGAGGAATGGAGTATCAGTGGTCTGGAGCAGTGGTAAAGCATTTATGCCCACAGAATGCCCCTCAACCCCACCACATTAGGGAAAGGAATACCCCACATGGAGTAACGCACAAATATTTAATGAAGATAACCATTGAACTGCCTCATTGGAGGATCCCACAACTGAGGCTGGACAGGCTGGTGCCAAACCAGTGAACTCCACACCAGGGGACAGACCTGTGACACAGGGGCAGTGTACAGACTGTGTACATTTAGTGCTCGGACAGCTACAGAGACAGAATTTTATGGTGGAGAAAAGGGCAGGTGCTACAAAAGAGTTCTGCCACCACTACTGAACATTTCATGGGTCTAGGGTACTTAGGGGCACACAGGACATAAACACCTTCTGTGGGTGAGTGGGCATTCGAGTTACTTTAAAAATGTCTAGCAGTTCATTACTCTCATCACTCCCATCAAACACAAATGGCATGACTGTCTTGGCATCATTAAAAAGCTGGCCCTTTGACACCAGACACAACTGACCCCCGGAAAGGTTGACCCAGCGGATGATTTGGAGCTGCACTCAGCGGAGGACATTATTGACAACACATTTTGACAGTACATTAATGACACGGATGATGGACTAGACACTGTAGACAGTGAGCAACAATCTGCCCCATAATGTATTTTGAGCATAAGAATGGTACAAATAGCATATAGTACAACCTCACCAAAGACTAAAATTACCCCAAGAATGTAGATAACAGCCAGCATACACCAGCACCAATACCAGGACTAAGTGGAGTAACCATATGTGTGACAGGTCCGCAGGTACAGCACCCCACACAGCTGCCAGAAGACATGCATAACCATATGTATACCTTCTGCAGGTAGAGTAAATTGAAGCCCATGTGCTGATAGAGACCCACAAACTGTAGCAGCAGCAACACCCATGAGGACACCTAAGGGGAAGACAGTGGCATTGGAAGCATCCTCTGTACAGAGCTGCCACAACCCAGGCAGAACAATGATATCTACATCCAGGACATCATTGGGACTGGGCACAAAGCACCTGCAACCACTAGCACTTTTACACAGGCAACACTGGCCATGACCATGTCACAAATGCAAACCCCAATCTCTGCACACACACCACCCACAGACACATCCAACTGCACCCAGAACACCAGGCTCAAGGTACATGCACACTGCACTGCAAAGGACACACCCAGAGAAACAACAACACGCACAGACAGAAGTGACTCCCATCACAGACCATGCCAGTACCCACTGGCAACAGGAGGCAGCCCTTACAGGGTATGTACTCTGTGGTAAGGCTAATGAAACAACACCAAATGCCCTTTGGGGTAACCCTTGCCTCAGTGTTTACGCACAGAGGTTCTTTGTCTTTTAAATAATGAAACAACAGTAGCTTCATCAAGTAAAGTCATGCCAAAAGCATCTCCACCATGAAAGGAGTGATGTTCTGGCACTACACAGAGATGTCTGGTATGTCCACACAGCCAGATGTCACCAGCATATTACATTCTAAGGCAGATGCCATAAGACAGTCTGTGGAAACTGACATCAAGAGGCTTACTGATCTGATTGAATGTAGTCTTGTAGCCCTTACCTAGGCTTTTATGGAAGGCCAAGGTATCCAGTCTGGTCTCCTTGGGACACCAGACCCATCAATCACTGTGCCTGCTGACACACCTGCCTAGAGCTGTGTGGAAATAAATTTCTGCCATCGAAAGTTCTAAAAAAGTTGGATTTTCACTTCCGCCAAATTTAGGAAATAATTTTGGCAAGTTTCTTGAATTCTGACTTGGAACTGTGGATTGTATTGTATTGTGGATTTATTTATTGAATTGCAGAATAAAGTTCAGCAGAACAGACCACTCAGTTCATCTACAGAACTGCAGGCAGAATGATTGCATGCATTGTAGATTAATGTCATAAACAGCCTAACTGAATTTTGCAGAACTGTCATTCTTCACTTCAAAAGTATACCACAATTAAGCCAGAAAATTTCACTTAACAGGCTGAAACTTCACAGAACACATGAGGATTTGTATTTCACAAAAGATTTGAATATCCGTTGTCAAAATGTCCAAAAACAACAAATTCATGAATAAACATTGTGTTCAGGGCCAGCTGTTGGCCCAATAGGTAGTGCATTGTGTTCACATACCAGCAGCTTGAGTCCTGTGACAAGCTTTGAGAGCTGCCGGAGTTGCTTGATGTAGTAGGTTGGGACTGCCACATAGCACCTCTCAGAGCCTGGAGATGGACAGTGCAGTGTTTTGTCACCTGGGCAAAACCTAGTAGAGAGCAAGGGAGCTTTCCCTCACATGGATCAATGTGTGCATTGAGGTCTGACAGGCTATGCAAGGTGTCGGGAAATGTGGGTGGGCATGAAAAAGGGGAAAAACAGTAGCTCGCAGAATGAATCTCTGCTGGCTGCAGGATCATCACCACCCACTGACCCCCTTCTGCCTGCTGCTGCCCAGCACCATCATCCCTACCATCCCCATGGATGTACCTCAGATCCTTGATACCCCCCCAGATTTACCTTGTGGCGGGATCAGGAGGTAGAGCTGGAGGGCAATCCTCCCCCTAGAGTTGTCTATAACTTGTTGGTACACAACATTGTTAGTGGTGCAGTGTCTGTGATAGCTGGCAGCTTCAATCTGCCCTGGCACCATTTTTTTTCCTACATGTTGTCCCACATTCCTGCACTACCCTACAAATGATAGCGATGCATGCCTGCATGGAGGCATGCCAATGTGACGTCTTATGGCAGACAACCCTTGTGAGCCTCTCATGCTGTGCTGCCACTATGCTTCCACCTGGTGTCATGGCAGTTAATCAGTAAAACAACATGGCCTTCCCCCTGTATAGTAGAGTAGAGTAGTTTTAGGGACACTGAATCCTCCCTCCATTGGTCCCCGAACGACTGATTTCATTCCCAAACCAGGGGCAGTGATGTGGTGGGCTGTAGCACTGCCACCTTGCCACAGGACCGGCATTCTTGAATATTCAGTTGGTTACTGGAGTGCTTGTACTGCTTTTTATACTCCTTACATGTTTTGGTATCCTTCTTCCTCCCACTTATTTAAAAAAAATAATAAACCCTCTCTGCGAGCCCCTCTCACCCAAACCAGCTGATTGGTATTCTAGTCCTTATACTAACCAATTTCACCTTCATTTGTACAGATATTACTGAATGGATACTGGCCATGCAGGCCAGGTATACTGATCTTCCTCTGGCAGACTGGACACTGATCCTGTGGATCAGATAAGTATTGCTTTATGTTTAGAGTATGTGGTTTGTCACAGTTAGTTTATGAAAGAACTGCAGATCCTTTGTAATCCTATTGCTATGCTCATTTTACAGGCATGTCTGGTTATTCCCTTGAGACTTCACATCCGAGGCTGTCCAGCACCCAAGTAAGAGATCTTTTATTTATTATCTATGCTCAGATTGTTAGGATGCAACACTGCTACCCCAAGTATTATGACAATGTTAGCTTTCACTTGTTGTCTTTCACTTGTTAGGTGGCTGGTGTTGCAGGGCTTAAAACACCAACACAATTCTATTCACCTCCTCCCCTGATGCTGGTGAACTGGGTTTAGAGCAAGCCTGGATCATTGGTGGACTGCAAGGGGGAGGAGGTCTGAGCATCCCATCCCAGAGGATGTTGTCCTCCTTCGGGGCAGTTGGCTGTTGCACAATAATGCCACTTTTGTGACCACAGGTGGGAGTGCACCAGAGCAGCATTCTGAGGGGAATTCCAACATGCTCGCCACATCCTCCTATTGCCACCCCTCACAGGGAGAAAACCTAGGAGTAAAAACACTTAGGGGAATGTATAAGGGTCCATCCCTTTGCTAGCTCTGCACTAGTGACATTGCCCACCCCAAAGAACCTGATCCTTTACCCCATAGTTTGGGGACCTGTCATCAACATCTATGATCCTACCCTGGGGCAGCTAAGCTTTGAGGGAAGGCATTGGGTGGGGATGCCTGCTAAGTCCATGGGAAGCCACATAACCTGCCTGGGGAGTCAGACAGGGTAAGGGCCTTATTGGTGGGCCAAAAAATAGAATCACTAAAAAACAATGTTTATTCTGTTTGTTTAATTTTGTGCTAGTCTACGATGTAAACAGTTGACATTTGTACAATGGTACCAGCAAAGTGTGAAATTACTTTCTGTAGTTACTGTATTATGAATTATTAATGCAAGTCATTGTGGCAGAATAGCATTTCATATTTTATAGGTAGTTCTGAAGTTCTTTGTAAATGGCAACAATCATTACAAATCGTGGTGATGTATTTCAGTTTATTGATGAGTCTTCCTAAATTGCTTCTGCCAGAGAATAATTCTGCCATTTGTAAACTGTGGTCCTGTATGAACTGCAGAATTTTATGTAAACAGTGATTTTAAAGTTCCACACCAAGTGGAAAATGCAGTGTGTTGAGAAAGGAGTGAGAGAGAGAGAGAGAGATCCTTTGAGAACCCTAGGCTGAGAATAAACAGACTAGAGTTTAAAGTTTGAAAAATGTCAAGATGAGTAGGTGCAGCTGGGAATGTAGCAAGAGAAGAGGAGCAGGAGGGGCAGGCTGGGCATCAGGAGGAGCATCAGGAGCAGCTACAGCAATAGAAGGCTTTGGAGGAGCAGGCAAGCTGGCAGCACCATTCCACAGCAAAGATGTCACCTCTTTCATGAAGGAGGGGACCAAGCATCCCAAGTCCTTTTTTGGCCCTACAATCATAGGAAGGAATTATGTGGCACGATAAAATCAGGTGATGGATGGGCAGCAGGGAAGTATCCCCCAAAGCATCAAGCAATTGAAGTATACGTGAGATGCTCTGCAGCACAGGGAGCCCAAAGTTGAGGAGGTTATGAGTGGGGCATATACCATGCCTAAAGGTGGCCCAAAGAAAAGGAAGAGGGTGGAGGGCAGCAGCACCTGTGAGTATACTAAATTGATGCATCAAAGTGATTGTCATAAACATTTTATAATAACGTTCTCTGAAATGCTGCATGCAATGTTGTCATGCCTGTTGCAATAATTCCAGTTAAATATGGTAAACCAAATATTAAAAAACAATAAATAAAGCGGTTTTGTTACACTGCAACTGCATTTGAGGGCATGCTTGACAGCATCTGATTGCAACCCCTCTGGTGAGGGTCACAGTGTGTTAGAGGTGGGCATACTATGTCTGCACCATGGGTTTCTAATTCAGTGGGCATGCTGGAGCACCAGTGGATTCCAGACATGACTACGCAGGGTGCATGTGCTAATAGGATATGGCAGCCCTGTTAGATTGCATTGCCATATGCTGCTGTTGTCCCACATTGATATTTTAAATAGTTGCACCTGCAATCAGGTACTTGTCACCATCTCTCCCTAGTGACACAGAAGCCTTGTAGTGTGTGATATGACCACCATCTGCATCATCTAAATTTTTGGGTGGGCATTGTGCATGTCTGCCCTACCCCCTCCATCTCTTGTCATGGTTGCTCATGTAGTGAGGGATCACAGGTATGATTGAGTGCAGAGGTGTTTTCTGATTGTATGCATCCTGCCCATTTAGGGCACTTCATGCCTTTTACATGTGCATACTGAATGGGGATCCTTTGTGGAGGTAGGGCAGCCACCTCTGACACTATACTGACACCTTGTTGATCATCAGGTGGCAGTGCACCCATAGTGTCCTTCGGGGGGTCTCCAATGATATAAGCACAGTTACCATGCTTTCAGCTTGTGCATGCCCTGATGTTAGTGCCTCACATTTGGAGAATGCCTACAAAGACAAACAGTAAGGGGGTGTATGTGGGCCAGACCCTTCACAGGCCCTGCAGCAGTGACATGCTCAGCCACCAAAGAAGTTAATCCTATATTTGGCAGTTTGCAGACCCACCAACCTTTGTTACAATGGTGGCGGTAAAAGTCGTAGCCAACATATGTCTTTTCCATGACTTTTACCCCGCAGTAAGTCAATGGTAATCTGGTGACAGGTTGGGTGGATCAGATGTGTGCCCTCAGTGGTGGTGATAAAAATAGTCCTAAATACATTATTTGTTTTCAATGTCTAATGAATTTGTATGGGTTGTCTTGAGAAATCAAGACTGGATAACCAGCGAGGTATCTCAGGGGCCCATGCTGGGATTGGTCCACAATGTCTCTATAAGTGACATTGTAGAGGAGCTAGAGGGGAAGACTTGCCTCTTTGCGGATGATGCCAAAATCTGCAATAGAGTGGACACTGCAGGAGAGGTGGAAGGATGATCAGAGACCTGAGAAAAGTCAAGGAGTGGTCAAAGATATGGCAGCTGGGTTTCAATGCAAAAAAGTATGAAATAATGCACTTGGGGCACAGAAACCCAGGGAGAGAGTACAAAATGTATGGAGTTTTACTGATGATCGCCAAGCAGGAGAGATACTTGGGAGTAATCATCCCTGATGATCTAAAGATGACTAGGCAGTGCAACAAGGCAGTTGGGAGGGCTAGTGGGATGCAGGGGTGTATAGGGAGAGCTATCACCAGCAGAAGGAGGGGGTGGTGATGTCTCTGCCTAGCAGCCAGTAAAACCTCATCTAGAATACTGTGTATAGTTCTGGAGGCCATATCTCCAGAAGGACATAGACATAGTGGAGGCTGTCCAAAGGAGGGCAACTAAAATGGTATGCAGTCTGCAACAAGAACCCTGAAGGAGAGACTAAAGGAACTAAAAATGTAGACCCTGGAAGAGAGGAGAAGGGATATGATAGAGTCAAAGGCAAATGTGGTGTGCACTGGGGAGGTGGTGCTTCTTTAAAAGGGAGCTCACATCAGCCAGAATTGGTAAAGAGCACTTACCTCTGCTGTTCGGTACACATACAACACATACCACAAATTCTGTATCTCCAGTGTTTTATTTTTTGATATTAAGGCAGCATGTAGAAACAGACTGCAGCTGGAACTGCTGTCTTACGTTTCACCCAAACGCAGTGGGCTTCTTCAGAGACTAACTGAGAAAGTGCATGCTGTCATTTATTTACACATACATTTAATTCAGACCACCTGCTAGGGTTGGGCCAAACTGGTGCACCCATTTACCTCTCTAATAGCAGTGCTTAAAAAATAACAAGTGACAAATTCTCTCTTAAAGTCATAGTGCATAAACTAATGTAACTTGACAAAGGCAAGGCTTCCATTCCTTTTATGTGGCTCGTAATTCAAAAACAAGCTTTTGTTTCTGGTAACCTGTGACAAAAGATCATGAAACAATTCAATTAATTAATTTAATTAATTATATGATTCTTTACAATAAGACTTTGTACTTCAGAAAACATTTTTACAATTTATACAATAGGTCTAGGAATAGTCTGCTTTTAGCCACAAGTTGCCACCCCAATCATGTAATATGCAACCTCCCAAAAGATCAATATACAAGGTTGCACAGTAACTGTGGCAATTATAGCCTATATGAAACTAGGGCCCAGGAACTAACAAAGAAACTCAGAGATGGGGTACCGTGAATCAGATATAGAGAAAGCAAGATCAAAGGTAGATGTAACACACCGAGAAATGCTGCTTACATCAGGGATCAGAGAGACAACCAGATCAACAGAGCAACCTATAACATTTGTTATTACTTTTGGTGGAGGATCTAAGAAATTGGCCAACATTATCAAAAACAATTTACCAATCCTAAGAGGAATGACACCCCTGGCCCCTATATTTGAGAAACCTTTACGAATCTCATACAGAAGGGGCCCAAATTTAAGGGACAGGTTGGTGTCCAGCTACCAACCCAAGTCCAAAACAAGTACTACTACCCAAACATTCACATCAGGCTCTAAACCATGTGGCTTTTGTTCTGCCTGCCACTTTATGAAAAATATTACATGTTTTAAAACTCCAAAAACAGGCAGACAACAGCAGATCAAAAGCAGCATTACCTGCAATAGTGAAGCAGTGGTTTATATGCTGCAGTGTAGCTGTGACAAATTCTATGTTGGACGCACTAAACGCAAACTGAGATTTTGACTGAATGAACATATCTCAACTATTAGAAATTTGAATTGTGAATAAGCAATGGCCAAACACATAAAAATGTCACAGGACAAACTGAAACACAGAGTTAAAGCATGGGGTCCGGAAAATGTACCAACAAATATCAGGGGTGGTGATATTGAATCAGTCTTGAATGAAAAGGAACAAAGGGGATTTATAAATTAGGTACCATGAAACCACCAGGGCTCAATGACAATACTGAATTGAAACATTTTTTTAAGAAAACGAAATGGGCCCTCTCTCCCACTTTTTGTATATTAAATGTTAAATAACATTGGATAATGCAATATGACCAAAGGCTGCAACAGATTCTGATACCCCGATCTCAGGAAAGTGTTATGAAATAGATCTATTGTATGAATTGTAAAAATGTTTTCTGAAGTACAAAGTCTTATTGTAAAGAATTGTTTAATTTAATTAATTAATTAATTGAATTGTTTTGTGATCTCTTGTTACAGATTGCCAGGAACAAGAGCTGTTTTTTGAATTACGAGCCACATAAAAGGAATGGAAGCCTTTCCGTTGTCAAGTTACAGTAGTTTATGCACTATGACTTTAACAAAGAATTTGTCACTTGTTATTTTTTGAGCACTGCTATTGGTGAGGTAAATGGGTGCACCAGTTTGGCCCAACCCTAGCAAGTGGTCTGAATTAAATGTATGTGTAAATAAATGACAGCATGCACTTTCTCAGTTAGTCTCTGAAGAAGCCCACTGCGTTTGGGTGAAACATAAGACACCAGCTGCAATCTGTTTCTACATGCTGCCTTAATATCAGAAAATAAAATGCTGAAGATACAGAAATTGTGATATGCATTTTATGTGTATCGAACAGCAGGGGTGAGTGCTCTTTACCAGTTTTTGCTGATATGATGAGACCTTTAAATACATCATGGGGGTAAATAAGATACATGACGAAAGTATTTTCAGACTAGCCTATCGATGCAGTGGTAGCACTACTGCTTGTAATGCTGGTTACTCATATTTGGAAATGAGCCCGGATTTTGGGAGCTGGCATGGGGAATAGGATTAAGCATCCCAGAGGATGTGGCCCTAAAACTAAACAAGGTAGACAGTTATGTGGGGAGTAGTACAATGTAATGGCTGAAGAGCAGCAGTCTTCCAGGAGTCTTTCTGGAGGCTGAGATGCTGCCCTGTTTGCAGACAACTATCTGCCCTGAGGGAGGAAGTTGCCCGTCTTCAGGCCGCACTGGACAGTGGCAAGGGAACCTCCCCCATCCAGGGAGCACCAGAGCCACCACCACTACCTCAGAGGTTGCAAAGAAAGCACAGCAGTTGGACCACAGTGGGCTCAGGGAGGGTAAGGGTGGTGGAACAGAGGCACACCCAGTCAGTTGTTCCACTCCACAATCCATACACCATTCTGGGGGAGCATAGTTCCCCTATGGATGCACCCGCAGAGGAGACTAAGGAGGGTGCAGACAACTGTCAGGAGGCCTCAGGAAGGAGGAGGGGCACCACAAGGAAAGAAAGCAGCTCCTGGTGGGGACTCCACTATTTAGGGATAGAACTGGGGGAGCAGGAAAACTGAAGTAAGGTGCCTGCCTGGTGCCATGGCTTGGAGGGACAGGAAGCGCATCCTTAGGATCATGAGAACAGTTGCACGGGAGTCTGAGCTGGACGTCATTGTCCACCTAGGGACAAATGACTTGGCTCATCATGAGATTAGAGCAGTGCAGAAGGACTTTGTAGAGTCGGGGAAGGGCTAAAGACAAGTAGCACACACAGTATCCTTCTCAGAGGTGCTGCCTGTCAGTGGCATGGGTGAGGCGAGGGTACTTTGCACCATGCAGTTTAACAAATGGTTGAAAAATGGTGTGAGCACAGGGATTGGCTATTGGACTGGGGTTCCACCTGGAGGGACACCAACCTATACTGGCAGGATGGTCTGCATCTGTCCAGGAAGGAACAAGTCTTTTAGCAATCGGTTTAAATGCTTCATTGGCAAGCCTTTAAACTAGTCAAGGGGAGGCACTGATAAGCAGCAGGAAAATCCCAGCCTCCCCACAAAACAGGGTACTAAATGAGAAAAGACCAAGGTAGAAAGGTCAGTGGGGGATGCCGCTACAGAAGGTAAAGCCATCAAAAATGGAGAGCAATGAGTACCAATGCCTGTAGTCTGGGTAACAAGCTCCTGAATTAGTGGCCTTGATGGAGGAGGAAGATCTGATATCGTGGCGTCACAGAAACATGGTACACATAGAACCATGACTGGGATGTAAACATACCAGGATACACTATCTACAGGAGGGACAGGGAGGGTAAAAGAGGAGGAGGAGTAGCTCTCTACATAAGAGAAGAAATCAAAGCAGCCGAACATAAGGGTAAACAGGGAGGAGAAGAAGCACTGTGGGTCAATTTGGAGGCAGGCAATGGCACCACAATCCACACAGGGGTTGTATACAGATCCCCTTCTCAGGGGGAGGAAATGGACAAGGAAATGATAGAAAGTATACTTAGAATGGCATATAAAGGGGAGATATTGCTGATGGGTGATCTGAATATGCCAGATGTTAACTGGAGTGCAGTTGCAGCAGCCACTTCTAAGAGTGGGGTTATTCTAGATGCCCTACAGGGGGCATGCCTTAGACAACTAGTATTGGAGCCCACTCGAGAGGGAGCAATCTTAGACCTGGTTCTCTCAAATAGAGATGAAGAGAGGATCACAGATGTAGAAGTGGGTGGCCATCTGGGAACTAGCAACCATCGAACAGTATGGTTCACAATAGACACAGCAATAGAGTCAAGCCATACAAAGACAAAGGTACTGGATTTTAGGAGGGCTGACTTTGCCAAAATGGGTGAGTGCCTAAGGAATGCACTAGCAAATGGGCAGGAAGGAGGGGTGGAAGAACAATGGGGACTAATAAAAACTGCCATCACAGAGGTAACAAGCCTTTGTGTAAAGCAAATAAACAAAACGAAACAAGATGAGAAACCACTATGGTTCTCAAAGGAAGTGGCAGTGAAGGTTCAAGAGAAAAAGAAAGCATTCAGGAAGTACAAGGAATCACAGAAGGAACAGGACAGACAACTGTATCAGTTAAAGCAAAAGGAAGCTGGAAAGGCAGTCAGAACAGCAAAGGCCCAAACCGAGGAAAGATAGCCAACTCAGTTAAGAAGGGGATAAAACCTTTTATAGGTACATCGAGGAGCGAAGGAAGACCAAGGGAGGGATAGTGAGGCTTAATAAAGGGGAGGAGGGTGGGCAGAGGGTGACTGTAAAAGGCAGAGATACTAAACAAATATTTGTGCTCAGTATTTACAAAGGAAGAGGAGGAGGAGGTACCTAAAACAAACAGTAGAAACACTCTGGATACAGAAGTTGATTCCGGACCATTTACAGAAGAAAGGGTTCTGAAAGAGCTCTTAAAACTGAAGGTGGACAAAGCAATTGGGCCTGAGGGGATTCATCCCAGAATTCTAAAAGAACTAAGGGTAGAACTAGTGACACCACTGACTACCCTTTTTAACAAATCATGGGAGGATGGGGTGGTACCTGAGGACTGGAGGAGGGCAGATGTGATTCCCCTTCACAAAAGTGGGAGAAGGCAGAAGCAGGAAACTACAGACCTGTTAGTTTAACCTCAGTGGTAGGGAAAATGATGGAATCACTTCTGAAGGAAAGAATTGTTGAGTATCTAGAGGCCAGAGGGCACAGGACCCAAGGCAGCATGGATTCACAGCGGAAGGTCATGCCAGACAAATCTGATAGATTTCTTTGACTGGGTGACCAAAGTAGTTGATCAGGGAGGGCTGTGGACATGGCCTACCTAGACTTTAGCAAGGCATTTGACACAGTCCCACACAAAAGATTAATATACAAGTTAGCCAGCCTGGGAGTGGGTCCCAATATGACAGCCTGGGTAAAGAATTGGCTGGAGAATAGGACACAGAGAGTAATAGTAAATGGAGTCCACTCTGAAAAAGGGGGTTAGTGGGCACTGAGGGTTCAGTATTAGAACCGGTCCCTCTCAATGTCTTTATAAGCAACATTGCAGACGGACTGGAAGGAAAAGTATGTCTCTTTGCAGATGACACAAAGATCTGCAACAGAGTTGATGCACAAGGTGGGGTGGAAAGGATGAGAAGGGACTTGGCAAGGTTAGAGGAATGGTCAAATGTATGACAGCTTAGATTCAATGCTAAGAAGTGCAAGGTAATGCACTGAGAAACAAAAACCCAGGGGAAGAGTATACAATGGGGGGTGAGATACTAACAACAACAAAAATGGAAAGGGACCTGGGGGTAGTCATATCAGATGACCTAAAGGTGGGCAAGCAATGTGAGAGGTCAGCAAGGAGAGTTGGGGGATACTGGGATGCATAGGGAGGCATCACCAGTAGAAAACAAGAAGTTATTATCCCTCTGTACAGACAGCTGGTGAGACCACATCTGGAGTACTGGGTGCAGTTCTGGAGACCCAGTCTCGCAAAGACATAGACAGGATGGAAGCTGTCCAGAGGAGGGCAACTAAAATGGTGCAGGGTCTGCACCGGAAGACATATGAAGAGAGACTTAAGGAGCTTAATATGTATAGCCTCGAGGAAAGGAGGGAGAGGGGGGACAAGATAGAAATTTTCAAGTACCTCAAGGGAATCAACAAAGTCCAAGAGGGTAGCATCTTTCAAAAAAGAGGTGTGCAAGAACAAGGGGGCACAATTTGAAGAAAGAAGGGGGGCGGCTCAGAGGTAATTTAAGGAAGTATTTTTTCACAGAGAGGGTTGTGGATGTATGGAACGGCCTTTCAGAGGAGGTTGTGGAGTCAAAAACAGTGGTGGAATTCAAGCATGCATGGGACAGTCACAAGACAATTCTAGGGGGAGGGGGTAGGAATAAGTAGGCTGCTGGTTAACTAGGATCTGCAGCTTATCCATCAGGTAGGGAAATGGGCAGACTGGGTGGGCCAAGCGGTCCTTATCTGCTGTCAAATTCTATGTTTCTATGTTTCTTCCAGAAGGAAGGATCACCAGTTCCACAGCTTTACTGCCACCTGGGTGACCAGAGGTGGTAGTGCAGTCAGAGTGGTATAGGAGGAGGGTAGGATGCAGGTGGGTGCCACACTACTATGTACAGTTGTGTGTATGTGCATGTGAACTCCCACTGCCTGTGTCCTGCAGTAAGGGAACCAAGAACATGGAAAAACTCTGGCCAGGCAGGATAATCACTGGCTCTCGACAGGCCCTGCACTGAAGATGTGGGGCTCCTCTGATCTGGACCTGATCCGTGTGGCATGAGTCCCTGCTCGCCACCCCCATAGCTGAGGAGGGGTGAGAAAAGTGGAAGATGGAGTAGACAAAAGTAGACAAGAAGCCAGGTGATGTGGCTGGGGGAGCCGGTGTGAAGGAGAGGCTGGCCAAGAGTGAATAAGAAAAAAAAAAAGGAAGTATTTTTCCAAAAAAGAGGTGCTGAAGAACATGAGGATGTGCTATGAAGTTGGAGGAGGTAGAGTCAGGATAGATGTAAGGAAGTACTTCTTCACAGAAGGAGTGGTGGATTCATGGAACAGCCTACCAGCTGAGGTGGTGATTGCAAAAACAGTGGTGTGCTTCAAGAATACATGGGACAGGTATAATGGAACATTAGTGGAAAGGAATGGAGGGAGGAAGAAAAAGCCAGAGATATAGTAGGGTCTGTGGTGATATTGTGGGTAGGGAAACATGGGCCAACTGGGTGGGCTAAGCAGTCCTTATCTGGTGACAAATTCTCTGTTTCTATGTTTCTGTCTCTTAAAAAGCATAAGTTGTGGAATGGTACCTACAAGGTACAAACTCTCTTTCCACAATTACTGAATTGCAAATTATTGATGCAAGTCATAATGGTGGAATACCATTTTGCTCTTTACAGGTAGTTCCACGGTTCTATGTAAATGATGGAATTTACTGAAAAACAAGGTGATGTATTTAGCAGTTTACAGATGACGTATTATAAAATTGCCACCACCGGGAAATAATTCAGTGATTTGTATACAGTAGTCCAATATGAACTGTGGAATTTTCAGTAAATGACAATTTTAAAATTCCATGTTATGCCATGTGGAAACCATATTTTTTGGTTTTTTGTATTTAGCTGTTTAACCAGGTGTAGCACACAAAACTGAAAGCTTTTTTACAGGAGTGACCTGGGAACACAAGGAAGTTAAGTGACTTGCTTAGGGTCACACAGTATGCAAGTGGAAGCTATGGGATTCAAACCCAGGCCTGGTCTGCTGGATGTCACTAGATTTGGAGCTCAGACCTTTAGACCACTGCACTATAGTTAATGAGAAAGCGCAAGCTGTGATATGAGACAGCGAAAGGGACAGAGAGAGAACTGGTATGGTTAGCATTACATCATAGTACTCAGGAGTTAGGCTAGAGGATTTTTCCTCAAGTTAAAATGCCTGTATCAGGAGCAGACACACCTGGTGCTAATGTAGAAACAGCAGAAGAGCAGGGAGGACATGCTGGCCAGCAGGAGCAGCAGCAGCCAGTGCAGCAGCAGAAGAAGGCTGTGGAGGAGCAGGCCAGAATCTCCCACCGCAAGCTTGCACCCCTTTCTGCAGCAAGCATGTCACCTTCTGGTGAAGGAGGTGACAAAACATTTCAAGGCACTCTATGGCCTTGAGAGAGACTGCCACCATCAAAGGGAAGAACTGTGGGGCTAGATCAAGGCCATTATGGATGCGTGGCTAGGAAACATCCCATGGAGTATTAAATAGCTGAAACATACATAGGATGACCTGCAGCACAGGAAGCCAGAAGTGGTGGAGGTGCTCAGTTCCCATTCAGCATGAATAAAGAAGATGGCCCCTAGAAGAGAAAGAGGGTGAAGGGCAGCAACGCAAGTGAGTATACTAAACTGATTCAAAGTAATTGTCAGAAATATGTTCTCCAAAACGCTGCATGTCATGTCGTCATCCTGGTTGTAGTAATTCCAGTTAAATATAGTAAACCAAATATTAACAAGCATTTGTCAATGCCGAATGTTTGCTTGCTGGTATTGGTGGGGTGTGCCTTTGGGTCGTCAGGCATAATGGCCACGCCATTTCACCACACCCTAACCTGCAGACACCAACAAGTGTCACGGTGTGCCTTGGGTGTTTGGCCCTTATGCTCATCCCATTCCATCAGGAAATATGGTGACATGGGTGCAGTATAGGATAATGGGTTGAACTTTGTGGCTGAAGAGTCCAAGGCACACCTCGATGCCTCTCACTGGCTGCAGGGTGTGGGTGGAATGGTATGAGCATTACAGGTGACAATCCCAAGTCACACCCCTGATGCCTGTCAGTCTCTACAGGGTGGGGTGTTATGGTCGGAAACCCTAACGCCTCAGGCATTTGTTGGTATTTTCACTCCAAATTTTCAACATGGGTATTTTGTGACCCCCACCTTATGAACAGTGGCAATATCAGTTTGTTAGCCGAAAGCTGATTTTGCACAGTGACTACGGGATTTGGAACCACAGGTGTAAAAACATATCTTGAACAGGATGTGAAAAATGACAGCTATATTGTTCATGGGGAGGTGCCAAAAATGGTAATGTTGAAAATCTGCAGTGAAAATAGTAAAAAAAAAATGGTGACGTCACGTGCGTGCATTGAAACTGCGCAATGCACACCCTTAATGTAATTAGTTTGGGGATTTTTTACAGCAGATTGTCAACACAGGCATTTTGGGACCTCCGCTCATGAACAGTGTCACTGTGATTTTCTTAATCTGTCCCAAGCAGTGATTTCCCACAGCGACCACGCATTTCTGTGCTGAAAGTGTAAAAACACATTTCGGCCATGTTGTGAAAAATTACAGCTGTACTTTTCACAAGGAAGTGTGGAAATATGCCAGTGGTGAAAATCTGGACTGAAAATATTACAAATTCATAAAATTATGAGGGTGCGTGCAAACAGCGCAATGCTTGCTTGTAACACAGTCATTTTATGGACTTTTGTCATCAAATTTTCAACATAGCCATTTTAAGACCTCTGCTCATGAACAGTGTCATTGTGATTTTCTAAATCTGTCCCAAACATTGATTTTGCACACCGACTGCGCCATTGTGCGCTACATGCACAGAAACACATTTTGGGGGAGATGTGTAAAAGGACAGCCATACTGCTCATAAGGAGGTGTGGTAAAATGGCAATGTTGAAAATCTGGAGTGCAAACACTAAAAATTCGCAAACTTACAAGGGTGCATAGGAACTGCACAATGCACGCTTATAAAACAATCATTGTTGGGAATTTTTTCACCAGATTTTCAACATAGCCATTTTAAGACCTCTGCTCATCAACAGCATCACTGTGATTTTCTTAATCTGTTCCAAACATTGATTTCGCACACCGACTGCTCCATTGTGCACTACATGCACGGAAACACATTTTTGGCCAGATGTGAAAAATGACATCTGTATTGCTCATAAGGAGGAGTGGTAAAATGGCAATGTTGAAAATCTGGAGTGCAAATATGAAAAATTCACAAACTTCCGAGCATGCATAGGAACTGCTCAATGCACGCTCATAAAACAGTCATTGTTGGGAATTTTTTCCCAAAATTTTCAACACTGGATTTTTGGGGGGCCTACCTCATGAACTGTGACACTGTCATTTCGTACATCGGTCCTGAGAGGTGGTTTTGTGCAGTGACCATGAAATCACCTTTCAGGATGAATAACAAAATGACAGTGACAGCATTCATGAGGTGGGGTCCCAAAAACCCCATGTTGAAAATTAGGTGAAAAAATTCCAAAAATGCCTGAGATATGCATCAAAGTTGAAAAACCCTATTATTCCATTATACAGCTTACCGGCATTTCCTCAGTTTGCGGTTGGCTTTGAAGAGGGCAGATGTGTTCCCGGTCCACCAAGATCATTGCACCAGACTCTGAGGTAGGTATGGGTGAGGTGGGGGTGGGAGGAAGGATGCACAGAGGGTGGGCATGGGTGGGGGTCAAGACAGTCAGTGATGAATTGTTTTTTCTTTGTAGCTGTTTCTTTCTTTTAGGAAGATGATGCAGGACGTTTGCCATGCTGGGGTGGGCTCCCATCGTGGCAGCTGCAAGTTTTTTGGGGGGCAGCAGCAGAGCCCATAGGGGACTGGGCACCCCCATCAGCCATAGAGAGCTTTGCCATGCTGGGATGGGCTCCCAATGTGGCACCTGGAAGTGTGTTTGGGAGGGCAGCAGATGGACGTTTGCCATGCTGGGGTGGGCTCCCAGCATGACACCTGGAAGGCTGTTGGGGGGGCACTGGAGCCAACGGGGGATTGGGCACCTCCGGTCATACTGTGTGTGGGGGGTGGATGAGCACACTGGGGTGGGCTCCCAGCGTGCTACTTGTTGTGGGGGGGGGGAGCTATCTATGACAGCTCTTGCACTGCAGTGCCGCTGTGGAGGCACTTTGCATACTGCCGATGGCAGCAGTATGAAAATTGCCTACACCCTGCAGCTTGTTCTTTCAACTGTATGCCGCCATATTTGCAAACACTGTCATAGACAGCACTTACATTCATTGGTGCGGTGGGGCCGTACCTGCAAAATGCAGCAGGGCATTGGAAGTAGGGAGGCACACCTACGAATTCTCATATGGTGCCACTATGTTTCTTGCACATACGTGCAAGCAAACATAAAAATCAATAAAGAAATTTGGATTTTGTTACATTGCCCCTGCATGTAAGGGCACACATGACAGCATTTGACAACAACCTCTCTGGCAAGGGTCAGGGTGTATTAGAGATTGGCATACTGTGTCCATACCATGGGCATCCAATCAGATGGGCATGCTGCAGCACTAGTGGATTCCAGACATGGCTATGTATGGTGCATGTACTGACAGGATATGGCAGCCCTGTTAGAATGCTTTGCCATATGTTGTTGTTGTCCCAGACTGACATTTTATATTGTTGCACCTGCAATCATGTATGTATGACCAGCTCTCTTCATTGACCCAGAGGCATTACTGCATGCAGCATTTCCACCATCCGCATTGTGTACCTTTTCTGTGTTGCAGTGCTCATGCCTGCCCTAAAGCTTATCCATCCTATGTCATGGCTGCCTATATAGCAAAGGCACAGGTGTGACTGAGTGCAGAGATGTTTTCTGATAGTGTGCATCCTACACATTCAGGACACTCCATTGCTTTTACCAGTTCTCCAGATGTGCACAGTGAACAGAAACCTTTCTTGGCTTAGCCCTTTACTGTGTAGGCTAAATCCATTTATGAGGTGTTGATCCTCGGTGATGTTTTTTACAATGACACTTAGTTTTTCCCTAAATGATGGAATGTGATTGATGATTAATGTTGTTTGAATATTGTGTTGCTTCTAAATTTAAAATATCTTTTCCATTTTCAACAGCTGCAGAAAAAAAAAAACAAGAGGTCACTCGCCGGCAGAGTGATAGGGAGGAGGTAACTAGCGATACTATCACAGGAGAGGGCAATGGGATGCCCAGTTGTGGTAAGTTCTTAATATTTTAAACAAATTGAAACTACTGATAACCTGAATTTAAATGTGTGAAGTATGGTTCAGTTGTAATACCCCAACCAAGTTGCAAAGACTGCTGAAACTTGTGTTGAGCACGAGTGCCTTTTGTCTTGCAATACTGAATCCAGAAATGTAAATTTGTGACACACTCTTGCCATGTATCAGGTAATGTGTTAAATGTGCTGCTGCACGACTAAGAGTCACACATTTCGTTTGATAGAGAATGCATTTCCATGTTTGGGAACTGACTGCAGCATTAGCATCATAATATGTAAGAAGAATGAAGTGCTATGATTGACTAAAGCACTAGTACAGCCATGGAATTATTTGCACATAATTACAAGCCTGAGCTTTTTTCAGAATGCCATCCTCTGTGCCTTAGAGAAGATGTGTAATATCAGTAAGTACACTGCTGCTGCACCTAGTGCAGATGCCTGCTTGCATATTGGTATGCTACATTTTTCTTACACAAAGCTCTGGCATGGCGTCTAGCACTTTGCTCTGAAATACATGAGAGATAGAGAGAAAGAGACTGAGCCTGGCTGCATGCTACAAAAGAGATAGGAATTGACAGCAATGGAACAGCTGAAACACAGAAAATGCACATTGCTATACCAGGTTAAAAGTAACACATTTTTATGTAGACTGATTAGCCATACTGTTGCTCTAACCCACACCATACTGTGTGGTAATCCAGCTATGGAGATAACTGGCATGGGGTAACTGGCATTGGGTAAATTAATTGAATTCCACTTCAGCTTTTTTTCCACTGGCCTATCAGAGAAAAGAGGAGACAAGAGAGATGGGAAGGTGTTAGTGAACCACACTATGAAGGGATCTGTGCAGTCCGTAACAGGACTTCTTTAATTTTACTTGCATCTTTCCATCCAGATGCCCTTCAAGTTTATAACATTTGTAAGAAAGATAGTTGGTGTCATTTTTCACACACTTGTTACAAGTGAAATAAAACACTTGCTTGGGATGTGTAATGATGATCAATAATCACTCACCTCTCGAGTGTTTAAAGGCACTCCAAACAAGCAAGTCCCTCATGTGCCTAATAACACCTCAAGAGGCTAGTGGCTAGTGGCTATTAACCTATAATCACACACACTCTTTTGTATTGTTGCTTACATATAGAATGTAATACCACACTTGGGTTGTTGATGTCCTAAGAGAATATAAACTTGCAAAAACATAAAAGCAGTGACATCATGCTCTTTGTTAAGAATTAGAATGATATTGTTTGAAAACAGGCATATCGGAATTCTGTCATCTAGTGAACAAACTGTTGACAATTGTGTGCAGTGAGTATGTCTGCCAGTGCCTGCACATGCCTGTTGCCTTGTTATCTTATGTCTTTGTGAGTGGGTGCTAAAATGGATCACCAAAAAGTGCGTAGTGATGCACATGTGGAATAAGAACACCAGGGAAGCATATTGGATGGGTGATGTTATAGTGGCCACTAATTCAGAGGAAAAGGGACCTGTGGGTCATCATAAATGACTCCCAGAAACAAAGTAGCCAGTGCAACAAGGCCTACAGTATGGCAACAAGAATGTTGTGGTGTATTGGGAGGCAGTTTGCTATCAGTACAAGAATTACGTAGGTAAGCAATAATACCCAACAGGGTGGGCAGTATTGTTTTATTCCGGACCATCCAGGGGAGTAATGAGGCCTGACACCACAGACGGAGGGCCTTATTGCCCCTGGAAGGTCCAGTATAGTACAATACTACCCACCCTGGATGGTATTATTGTGCCTAGAAAATGGGCACTGTCAAGCAAAACAAGTTAAGTAAAAAAATGTTTATAAAACATTACTGTAGTTTAAAATATGTTTTTAAATAAAATAGTTCCTCTGCCTATACAGTTCTGTGGATTTTTTTTTTGAGCTAGGGAGTTATGTCCTACTAGAGTCTCCGTAGTTGAGGCTTTTGGTCCTGGTTGTCCTGATTACTATCATTGCACTACCGGACAAGTCTGGGTGAGTTCAAGTGAACAAAGTGGGTTTTTTTTGTAAGCCTTCCTGAGCTTGAGTTGCATTGGTGGTTGTAAGAATGAGATTACACTGGAGTGCCTAGGTAGTTCACTGGTGATTGAAACACTGTTTCAATGAGGAACCAGTTGTGTTTAGTTTTTTTCTGTGTCTCTCGTAGAGCTATTATCATTGCTCTGCCGTGCAAGTCTGTGAGACCTACCATCATTGCAATACTGGGCAAGACTGTGAGATCAGGTGAACAACCTGTTTATTTTTTTATGCCTGTCTGAGCTAGAGTTGTATGGTGGTGGGAAGAACGAGAGTGCACTGGAGTGCCAAGGGAGTAGAGTATCAGGAGCTCACTGGTGATTGAAACACTCGGGGAGGTGGCAGTTGAGTTTTTTTTTTCTGTGAACATGTGTTTTTTACTTAAAACTAAACAGACTGATGGGGGGAGGAAGAGGGCAAATAGACTTCAATGTACTAAAATGCGGCACATTTGAAATTGAGCATGGGAGGCTGTACATGTTGTAATGGAGACATAAGAGTAAAGTGGCAGGAGCGGTGGTTTTTTTCACCTTCAAGAATTATCTTGCTTTGTTGAAAAACAAAGCAGCATTTTAAAAGTATAAAAGTTTTGAAGACAGCAGTTTTGGTTTCATTTGCTGTAGCTGTGGTTTTGTTCATGGTCGGCGGGGCCGGGGTGGTCATTACAGTGGTGATAGTGGGATTTACTCCAGAAAGAAGTCACGCTTTGTCAAAAAATAAATAAATAAAATGGAGCAGTTTAATACCAATGGGGAGTGGGGCCGGGGAATGTAAAATCCAGTGATGGGAAGGGAGTGTTTATTTGGTTAAACAACTGAATGTGGCTGAAGTTTAAAACTGGGCACTGATTGGTGGGGGAGCTGAAGGAGAGCCGTGATGGAGCAACAGGATACAGCAATCAGGAGCCTACCTGACATAAGCTGCAATGGTGGTAAAGTAAAAAAAAGTTACCACTGGAGTGTATCTCACAGTCGGTTGTGCGTCCGTGTGTGTGAGTGTGTTTATGGTGGGGCTCTCTTGCTCTCTCGCTAAATGATCAATAAAATGGCAGCAGTTTGTAATTGAGTGCCCACTGCTTCAGCCAATGATGAAGCAGGCTGTGCACAAGGATACCTGGCTGGGCATGAGGCAGGTTTGGGCTGAGACTTTTTATTTGGTGGGCGTCTATCGAAAGTTAACGTACCCCTGTCTAATGGGTACCAGACAATCAGATGCCTCCAAATAAAAAGCCAATTTTCCTATATAATACTAACTCTCCTTTGATCACTGGTGAGACCACACTCTGAGTACAGTACTGTGTCCTGTTCTAGAGTCCTTACCTGAGGGAAGATAGAGACAGGCTGAAGATGTTGCACTATATAGCAACCAAAATGAGTGATGGGGTCACAGCCAGCAACACAGAGCCTATGTTGATCAGGTCAGGCCACTGAACGTGTGCTCACCATAGGCCAGAAGGGAGTGTCCAGATGACATGATAGAGAATTTCATATTCCAGCATGGCATAAACATGGTAAACTGAGTGGAACTATGTAGCTAGAATGTGGGGTTAAAAAGAGTGGTACATGAATGTAAGCTGGCATCATTAGAAGTGATGTTAAGCTAGCCCAGTGGCATGGAGGGCTGAGGCATTAAGTCTCACCTGCCACCACACAGGTGACTTGAGAGTCAGTAGTGATCACAGGGCATTGGGGGTCAGCCAGAGAGAGGAGGATCAAGCATCCAGAGGACAGCTATCCTTCTCTGGGGAGAGGGGCACTGGCCCCAGCATTTTCATGACCACTAGTGGTGGCTGGGGGTACAAGCAGCCAGGACCACAAAATGTGGGGGATGGAGGAGCAGTGGCCATCGATCTCCTACACATGAGAGCATGCATAGGTACGTCTGGATGGCATTGCGTGTCCACTCTTCCAATGAGGAGGAAAAGCAGAAAATGGCCAGCAGCAGGGCAGAATGATACTGACCCCATACAGGCTCCATACCCAGTTTACAGGGCCCTGTTCTGGAAACTGGATCCATTCCATAGGCAGTTGGGAGCTGCCAACCCCTGCCATGGAGAGCAAGCTGAGGGGGAAGACTGGAAAGGAAATAAGTCCCTGGGAAGCCTAGAGACGGGGCTGGGGAGTTGGTGGAAGGAGCAGCTCTGCCCCCGCAGGAGAAACAGAGAAAAAAAAAAGAAGTGATGTCAGAAAGTTTTACCTAATAGAGACGGTGGTTGAGGTGTTGAAGGAACAGCCTAATGGCAGATGTGCTCAAAAACCATTACCAATACTTGATTTAATCATGCCTTTGACAGAGTAAAGGGCTTAATAGTTTAGTTTATTGTTGATCGGTTTTCAAACCATTACAACATGTAAAAATTAAAAAGTACATTAAACAGCACTTTCAATAATCCACATACTAGATACACACATATTGTTTAAATGTACACTGTTACCATAGACACAATATCTTCTATAAACTCTATACATTCAGAAATGGATAAGAACATGATATTGGCACTTAATTTTAGAGTCTATACATTGATAATTGAAACATTCTTAATTTGACTCATTTCCTACAATTAATTTACTCACTTGGGTTAGTCATACTACAGAGGTTCTCTAAGTTAGGATGGCCACCCTCAGTGCTGTTGGAGACACGACCTATCCAAGTACCTCTTGAAAATAGCCTGCCATTCTGACCTCCCCATACCTTATTCAGTGGAATACCAAATAAGCCCAACAGTTGGCAGGATCAAGCACTTAAGTGTGGCCTCCTGACCAAAAACCAAAGTTGGGGCTTAAAGCTACTCTAACCCAGTGTGAGGTAACATGTCACTGTTGTGCCACTCAAAATGTGCCATCCTGTACTACCAGCTTGGACCAAGCACTAAAGAAGCCTATTAGGAATACCCTGCAGTGCATGCTGTCCTGTACTCCTCCAAATAGCCCCAAAGCCCAGCACTCTTCCAACCTGTACTTCAGACCACAGGTACAGAGTGAAAACACTGGACCTGTAATTACACACTGGATCATTTTGCTTCATATCCAAACTCAGACTCTGGTGCTGTGCTCCATAACATAACTCAAACATGCCTCACTGCTGCAAATATACTGATATCCATTTACCAAGGAATTAGCATTGCCAGCTCAGGCTAGGCTTTTTCAGGTCTTCCAGGGCTATCTCCGCAAACTTGCTCCAAAATACCTCCATATCCAGAGAATCAGAGTTTATTACCCAAGAAGCATATGCTTTTCATAAACAAATTAATCTCTCAATTGTCCAGAATTATCCATTAATGGTTTATTTCTCATTAACCGAAATTGTACCTATGTTATGCCCTTGATATCAAAGACTCCACTGTTAGTAATAATGTGTTAAAAGATGAAATCTGTAAAAATTATCTCAGATATTATAAACATGTTTGCTATCTATTAATCCATACTGAGTATTGCAGACACATCCCAAGTTATTACTACCTGCAGTCTAAGCAAATTAAATACCACATTCTTTTTTTGGTATTTTCGTTTATTGATTTCTCAATATTCCACACAGAAATAACTCTGACAATGCATATGAGGATTACTGATTACAAACTGAGGTCGCCACTCCTCTTAATACACATGGGTTAAAGCAAGCATGCAAAGTCTATAAAATACATCATTTGGGGAGTAAAAATCTATATTATCAATTCCATACAGTTAAATGAATTGCTGTTCTTAGAGACCAAGAGCTGCACACAATATAAGTAAAGCTGAAATAGCAGTAAATCATTAATGTCTCTCATACCCATTAAAGGGAGCTGAGGTTTAGGCATGCATTAGTCAGAATTTATTGCCCTACGGGCAAAAAAATGGAGATGAAAAACAATAAGGCTCATTATACGGCTACTCTTATGGTAACATTCTATAAAGCACTAAGTCATAAACAAAGACAGTTCTGTCACTAAGCATCTCAATATGATCAGAATACCTCTCCGACCTCATGCCACTTAGTATTAGTTCCACTTTAAGCTAATCGAGAAAATTTACAGAGGTTGAGATTAATAATAATCTCCTAAATAGCACCGACTCAGGAGAACAAGCTAATTATTTATTTATGTTGTTTACTGAGGGGACCATTGCCAACCTGCCACCAATGTCCATAAAATCCTTCACGGGTCATCAGTGTCCTTCACTTCATAGTCGGATGCCTCCGTTCTTCGGGTACGCGCTGGGGCATTTCTCTGCGCCCATTTCAAGACCTCAGCCGGGTCTGAAAAAATAAAGATTTCCCCCTGATGGATGATGTGAATGCGGGCTGGGAACAGCATGCCATGTGTGATGTCGGCCTCTCGCAGGATCGCCCTGATCCCATCGAACTAAATACCATGTTCTTAATGAGACAATACACTATTTAAACACATATGACACACTAGGTAATATAAAAATAGTAGTATATCTTACATAACAAATTCAATGCAGTACATCATAAATATAAAACAGAAAAAAATATCTTAGATTTGTTCATGATGATCATACCCATTTTAAGTACAAAAAAACATTTTAAGATGTCAGATTTGAATTCTCCAGCTGAAATTGCCCCAAGTTTCTTTAAATCCATAAAAGACCAGTCCACTAGAAATTATAGTTTTTTATATCAGCAGTTCTTCAGGACAAAACCACGTTCAGAATCATATTAAAGTAACAAATTATTTTTAAAGTGCTTCATATGGGAAACTAACCTCTATGGCCTAAGAGTACTTATATCAAAAGTTCAAACTCCATAGCGAAAAGCAGACAGTACATCTTAGAGGAGTTTTCCCTCACAGCCAGGCTTCACAAATTCACTGAAACAGCGTCTTTCTAAACTTAGCCACTGAAGTCGCAGCACAGAAAAGAAGCAGCTTTTTTAAACAGTGTGGAGACCTGTGTAACGAATGGACTCTATATCAGACCAGAGTTCAGGCTCCACAATAATGATCATTGAAACGGTGCCCAAATATTCAAGACCAGGATTCTTAGTTTATGTTTGGCTGGGTATTAAGTCACAGAGGAAAAATAAAATAGTAAACAGTACCTCCAGAGGGAATTACCCCATATTTAGCCTCCCCCGATTTCTGAAGCAACGTTTTTGTTGGAAGTTAACTCGGAGGACAAACAACACAATTAGCTAGCTCCTCTCTCTCTTAAACTGGAGATCCAGACGGTCTGGGAATCCAAATCTCCCATTTTCTCCATCTCTCCGTCAGCATATTTTTTGTCATTTGTACTTCCACTGTAATTCCAGTTTCCTTATACCTCCAAAACACATGAGGAGATGGAAGAAAAACATCACACCAATGAGCGTATTAAATTCACAAATATAGGGTGGGATATTCAGACTGTGGCAGGCAGGGGTGCAAACCTCGGTGCAGCACATCTGGGCTGAGCCAGGGCAGGGAACAGATGATATTCAATGGTGCTGTGCCATGGCTCAGTGCCAGTGAATATGGCACTGAGGGTGCATGCACTGTGCATGCCACAGTGGCACTGCGCCAGCGCATGTGGCCTGTGGGGTGCAATGGGATGCACCAGCAGAAATGTTAGGTGCATCAACCATGATATTCAGCACTGGGCATGCAAATGAGGCCATTATGCATGCAAGGTGCAAATTAGGTCATTTGCATGTCATTATAGCCCCATTTGCAGTGCACCGATCCCCAGTGACTTGCACCTGGTGTCCTGCCAGGCTGCAGCCGTTGGGGATCGACACCCTCCTGCTCCTCAGCTGGCACCGCTCCTGTTCACTCGATCACGGGCATGTGTAAAGATAAGCCCTGGTGGTCCAGTGGACTAATCCCCTTTGCCGGATCTCAGGCATGTGTACAAATAAGCCCTGGTGGTCCAGTGGACCGATCCCCAGTGCCCGATAATGGGCATGTGTAAACATAAGCCCAGTGGTGGTCCAGTGGTTCCCCTCTTCCCACCCGCCCACTGCATCCCCTACCACCTGCACCCTCCCAGTCGGTGGCGGGTGGCAGTACCCACCACAAGCCACCCGGCCCCCGCTGACTGATAGCATACAGTAGGGCTGTACACCTATTGGTCCACTGCATGGGCAGATGGGCATGCAGACCATACTGTGCCACACAGTCAGGGTGGAATGAGTGTTCATTCACAATTGGGACTATACAATGGTCTGCATGCTGTCGTAACCATGGAGTGGACCAATAAACCTCTGCTACTGCTCTTATCAATCGATGAGTGGCTGGACAGCTTGTGGGCGGGGTGCTGCCATCCACCGCTGACTGGGGGGGTGCAAGGTGGTGGGGGATGCAGTGGGCAGGTGGGGATGGGGTACCATTGGACCACCAGGGTGTCTTAGAGCATTCCACCCACGATAGGGCCCTGGGGGTTTCCACTGGACCACCAGGGATTTCTAACCTATGCCCCCGATCAGGCACTGTGGATCGGTTCACTGGACCACCAGGGCTTATGTTTACACATGCCCACGATTGGGCGCTAGGGATCGGTCCACTGGACCACCAGGGAGATATGTAACTTATGTCCGCTATCAGGCAAAGGGGATCGGTCCACTGGACCACCAGGGATCTTTTGAACAGATGCCCATGACCGGGCTAAGGATAGTGGTCCACTGGACCACTAGGGAGTTATTTGACATATGCCCATGATTGGGCAAGGGGGAGCACGATGACCTCTGGGCAGGGGGCTTGTGGACTGTGTCCTGGGTGGTCAGGTGGCTACCCACTGCAGGCGGCTGCTGTGTTGCGCCTTGCAATATGACAGCTCACCTGTGGGTGGCCAGGACTTGATCCTGGTTTTGCTGGGCACAACTTTGTGCCCCTCCTGTGCGGAGCAAGGTGGGTATGTGCCAGCATATGTGCCGCACATCCCGGCCTGAATATCAGGATGTGCTACATATGCATGGGCATGCCCCCCGCACTTGTGCTGCATACATTACGGGTGTGCATCAGAGCACCGGGGGATGCGCAGCACAACCTGCCCCGTTGAATATCGCGCCAGGGCACATTGGTGGGTTGCGCATGGTACTACCCTGTTGCGCCATGCACAACTCCTTCAAATATCCCACCCCAAGTGTACTGCAAGCCATCCCGGCCCTTGGCAACCATGTCATACCTTTATTAAAGTATGTAGGCATGTATGCACATTAAGTGCACCTACGCTCCTCCTTGCCCATGCAGTCAGTCATTTAATTCATGTCCAGCAGCCACCATACTCTGTTTCCTTTGGACTTCATAAAAATTCAAGTCTGTGAATACAGTAAAAAACCCCTACTGTGTGGCAAAGGAAACCACTCATGGACAAACTGCCAGCTCGCCAGAAAACAACCACAGGTCCAGCACAGTGCTACAGATTCCACTCGTCCCGAGCCATGAGCAGCTCTTGGGCAAAAGAAACTCAAAAAAGGCAATGTTATGAATGAAATAAATGCAAGTTTCTTTTACTAAATTGAGAGCTGTGGGAGCAAAAGCACAAAACTAAGACTTAAAAAAACACCACAGCAGATGCGGAGCAGTGGGAATCAGAGCAGCAGCATGGCCATCTTGTCACTCCCGGTTTAATAGTTCCTCTGGTTGTTAGACATACGGCAGGGAGCAGGGCCCTTGAGAGGGTGGAGGAGCTGGGGATAAATCCCAGGGCCCTGCACCAAAGAGGGGCCCAGGCCACTATGGCATGCTACTGTATGCAGCTGTATAGGGGCCCCAGAGTCTGAACTTTTCCCAGGGAATGGAATTCCTCTCACAGGGCCTGGCAGGGAGGAAGGAGGGCAGGTGAGGGTGTAAACCCAGTCTCAATACAGGTCATGTGGTACAGTATTGATAGACTACAATTAGTGCTGATTTTAGTGACATATGTAAAGTTCATTCTGTTCAAATTACGTCTTTCTTTCTGTACAGAGAACAGTGAGACAACCACCAGCACCAGTAGCCCAGAAAGAAGAATCAAAATGGGCACAGAACTGGATGGCCCACCTAAGAAAGGAAACTGCCTGCCTGGCCCACAGTAAAGCAGATGAGGCTCAGGAGGGCTCAACAGGAGCAGGACTATCATTGACACCTCATGTTCTTCCAACCCCAGCCATGCCCACAACATCAGGTGTCAGAGTGTTTTTGCATCAATTAATGGAGGAGATGAAAGCCCTGCAGGAAGGGCTTGCCTGCATGGAACACTCCCTGCACTGTATGTCATGGAAACTAGCTGTCATGGGAGCAAGGGGGGAGGCAGACTCATGCAGCCAGGCAGGACAGGTGACAACAGGCAGCAGCCCTCCTGGCACCACAGAAGAAGTAACAAGTGCAGGGTGTTGTCCTCATTTTCAGTCATGTAGATATTGTAGCTGTGTTATTTGTATTTTTTCTTGTAAATAGTTATTGTGCTCATTCTACTTTTATTTTGTTGTTTTCATGTTAGTTTTTGAGGTTACTGTTGTTGTTCTTTAAAAGGTTTTGGCCAAAAATCTTTCATCTTCAAAGTGTTTTCTTTTGTCTCTGAAGATTAGCAAAAGATCAAATCAACACAGTCAGTGTCTGAATGTCCCATGATTCTGCTTCTATTTCCTTTTACAATCCAAAGTGTTCCAAACCTTACAGAGGTGTTGGAGGATCAAGTACATAGTCCACTTCAGCGATCAAGGATTTGGATGGTCATATCACATATATCATTTCTTCTATCATCATGCTTTTTTACAGGGGTAAGTCAGACTGAGGTCAGAGAGACTCCGTCCGGGGAGTTGGGGGGGGGGGGACTATGGATGGAAACTTGTTGATGCTGGGAAGGTGGCCATGATTTAACAGAGCTGTTGAGACTTACAGGATGAATTTGTGAAGGAAACTGAAGCCACTGCTGTGTGTGAACAGTCACATAAAGCTTTCATGACCTAGCAGTACATCAGGAAGCAGGGGACCAGCGATAGGTGCAGCATTGTAAATGGTGTATTAGAAGGATTATTTTTAATGGCCAGGAATGGTCTATTTACCCAGGTATTGCAAATAACTTACAAATCATGCCATCCTGTTAAGTGAAATCAAGCCAAACCCACAGCACTAACCCCAGAGCTTCATGTCTTTGTCGTGATGCTTCATCAGGGGCGTAACTATGGTGCATGAGCTTGTCATTTATTGGAATCAATTAAAGCAACATTAACATATATGTGTCATGCACCAACACTCATTATTGAAACACCTAAATAATGTTATCTTACATAAAAAATAAATATACACCAGAAGTGAAAAAACTACTTAAATACAACTACAGCAAGCAATTATTACAATGGAAAACATGCCAAAGAGGAAAAGAAAAATGAAAATTTCAAAATGTTATATGTCTCATCATTACTGTAGTGGTGTATGTGGTAAAATGCAATTTCCCCTCATATACTGTATGTTGAACGTACTACACACATTCTAGAAGAAAATATGCGGGAAGACATATGGGCTGTCACTAGGACTGAACCCAGTACTCCTATTGGGCTGCATTCTGCCAACTGTCATAATCAAAACCCAGCTGATTTTGAATGTATTGGAATTGAACATGTGGAGGGTAATGTGAGAGGAGGTGACAGAATAAGATGTTTGCTGCAGGTGGAATCTATATGGATGTATAGCTTTAGAGCTCTTATGCCTACAGGTCTGAATGACAGTTTGGATATTATACCTTTTTATAAAGACTGCCCTGTACTTTTTCCCCTTTCCTGAGTTTCAGTGATTTAGATTTTCCTGTGACTCTCAGTATTAGCTATCATGATTGGTGAAACTGAATGTCAACAAAGCAATTTAATGGCTTGACATTTTCTGTTCTAAGTCATTTGGTCCCCCTTTCCAATACCCTCCCTTTTTGTTTCCCCTTCTCCCCTCCCTTTGTTTCTTTATTTTAGGAATAGGTGAGGTTACTTACTATGTGATTTTGTATTCACTGTCACTTCATAAAACCACCCCTTCATTCCTTTTTTGTAAATACATATGAAAATGATAAGACAGATAATGTAATATGTTATATGACATTTTGAAATTTTCAGTTTTCTTTATCCTTTTTGTTCCTCCCCTTCCCTTTTATTTCTCCCCTCCCTCCTTTTTCTATAGACCATGCTGTTTTATCTGCATTATGAATTTGAATGGCATTTTCTTATATTGTAATGATAATTGCTTGCTTTAGTTGTATTTAAGTAGTTATTGCATCACTTCTGGACCCCTGGGTCACACCTGGACCCCTGGGTCACACCTGGAAATGAGCCTTGGCTCGGTATGCCTTTCCTGATTATCAACTTTTAAATAAATACATTATTTATTTTACATATGAGATAACATTGTTTAGGTGTTTCAATGACTTGTGTTGGTGCACAACACATACTGTATATGTTAGTATTACTTTAATTGATTCCAATAAATTACAAGCTCATGCATCATAGCCATGCCCCCTGACAAAGCATTATGCCAAAGACATGAAGTGCTGGAGTTAGTGCTATGGGTTCAGCTAGATTTCTTTTAACAGGATTGCTTAATTTGTAAGTTATTTGCAATGCATTCTATTTTGATTTTGAGTGCTGCCTTCTATGTGTTTTTTTTGCTTTTCTCTGTGCCAGCAGTGCCTCAGCTACTTGCCACAGGCATTTGTACATGGAGGACTGGCTTATACTGGTAATACCTCCAGTGATGTGATGGAATGACTCTGCTGCACAGTATGCCAATGCTGTGAACACACCAGTATGCATATCCAGGGCATGGCTTTATCACATCCTGGTCTGCAGTCATGGTTCCAGGTTCAGTATGTACAGAACTTGTCAATGATGGCATGGTCAAAACAGAACTGTCCAGTCCATTGCAGTTCATTTAGCATGGCAGGATCAAATCTGGGTCTGTACACAAGTGGATGCTGTGCTCAGCATCACTCCTCATTTTGCAAATCAAGTTCCATCTCAAGTAGAATACATTCATTAGAAGGCCAGGACACATTTCCTCCATGGATGCTACTTGTATTGTTCTGCACTGTACTGTACTGATGTATTCAGTCTATATGTGCACAATTCTCCAAGTGGATTAATGCTGTGGTCTCCACTACTGCTGCATGCTGCCACTTTAAATCAAGGCATAGTCCTGATACTGACCAATGGTCATGCAACATGTGTGGGTGAGGGCCCAAGGTCATTTCACTGAGCTGTGTTAGTTATGCACACAATTTCTTTGACCCATCAGTTCAGTCATCATGGGGAAGACAAGGCAGACTAGACAAAAGAAGCTCCATGTTCCCACAAAGCCTACCACCCTTGCACCCTTACCCTGGAGGGTATCTGGTAAAGGATGGTGCACACAATGCCATCTCAAAGCTGGCAAACTTTGAGCCCTTAGACAATATCTCTCAGCCAGTGACTGGTCCACCATTGCAACCACCTTTGACATCAACACTGCTCTTGATCACTTCATTGTCACCTTCAATTCTGCCTGTGACCTGTATGAGCCCCTAAGTAAACAGGTCATCAAAGGGGTTGACAATCCTTGGATGTCACAAGCCTTACTAGACCAAATGTGAGATTATGACAACCTATGGCATATTGCCCTGGAAACTGGGGGAACCCTTTGATAAGCAACGCTACCAAGAGGCGCGTAATAAATGCTCTTGGAATATTTGGAAAGCAAAAGCCGAGTATTACCGAACCTCACTCACTGCCACTTGGGGCTCTGGCGCAAGTTCTGGGACTCCCTCAAAGAGCTCAGTGTTAAAGCCTCCTCTGCACCGCCTTCCCAACTCTGGGCAAATGAGTCTATAACCACAGACCCTGCCCTGATTGCAAATATGTTTAATGCCTCTTTCTCCGACCTTAGTAGTGTTCCTCCCCCAATTTCTTCTCCTCAACCCCCAGGCCTCTGGCTACCCCCTCCACCCCTGTTCCGCTTGAAAACAATATCACAGCATGACGCTGCCCCTTCTTCTCATGTCCCTCAGCAAATCAAGATTCAGCAGCGACACTCTAGATCTTAAGCTGCTTCGGCTCACTTTTAACGAAGTTCTTCTCCCACTCACTATGCTCTTGAACCATTCCCTATTGCAGGGCCAGTTCCCCTCTAAATGGAAATCAGCTCTCATTACACCCATCCTTAAGGGCGGAGACCGCACTCAGCCTAGGAACTACCGCCCCATCTCAATCCTGCCTCCCCCCCAAAGTCTTGGAGAAAATTGTGGCCACCTAGCTTATGGACTACCTTTCTAAATATAGCCTACTGTGTCCTGAGCAGCATGGCTTCCACCACAATCACAGCACTACCACAGCTCTCCTGGAGCTTACTAACACCCTCCACTTATCTCTTGACTCGGACCACATTGCTGGTGCTGTTTTCATAGACCTTTCCAAGGCGTTCAGTACGGTACACCAAACATTATTCCTTGATTCCCTCACCCAAATTGGCCTGTCCCCTGAGAAAACTGGCTGGTTTGCCAGCTACCTGTCCAAGAGAACTCAAGCAGTCAGACTAGTCCAAACCCAGTCCTCCCTTCTCTAAGTTAGGTCAGGCATCCCACAGGGCTCTATTCTTGGCCCCCCACTTTCATCCATTTCTCAACTCCCTACCCAAGGATTGTTCTGGGAAACTACTCCTGTATGCAGACAATGCCAAATAGTACCCACACTGATCCTGCCATTCTCTGTAATACACTCAAAAAATCATTCACAGAAGCAGAATCCTGGTTCATTCGGCATAGGCTAGTCCTAAACTACAAAAAGACAAAATCTATAATGTTTGCCCACCCCCAAAACAGGAATAGTGGGCATCCCCTGTGCTTACTGAACTCCTTAAATGACCCTCTTGAGCAGGTTACCTCTTTCAAGTACCTGGGTATCTCCTTAGACACTGAACTCACTTACCATGAACACATTCAAAAAATGCTGCCGTTAATATGCATATTGGTTTACTGCACTGGTACAAGCATTGCCTCCCTCCTGAAGCCCTCCACCTAGATGTTTCAGCCTCAGTCCTATCACTCATAGATTATGGTATCATAATCTATGGAGCAGCTGACAACACACACACCTAAACAAAATCAGGCTAGCTCTTAATAAGGCCTGTAGACTAGCCTTCGGCTGTGCCAGACTCACACACACCTGTGCCTTGTACATCTCTACCAACTGGCTTAACTTTGATGGGAGGCTCAAATATTGGACATGCCTCTTTGCCAAAAAATAACTGCAGGTCTCCTCCCACCTGCCCTCACCCCACTACTCCTATCACCCTTGTCCTCCCACCGCACCCAGCAATCCACAACAGCCCACTACCAGGTAGCCTTTTGAAAGACTTGCACGGGTTAAAGAACATTTAGGTACTTTGCCCCTAGCTGGCTTAACTCCCTCCCTAACTCCCTCCTCTCAGAACCCAGACTCAGCCGGTTCAAGTCCCAACTACGAGACCTAATCTCTTAGGACTCAACCTGGAATGTCCTTGATTGCAAACCCTACCCATGTCCCCCTCTCATGTAGGGACCTTACCCTGCCCTTCCTTTCCTTGGGCATGCTTATATTTGGACAATAGACACCCCCAGTCCAGCCCAGACTAATAATTAACTACCAGTACACGGCTGTTGCCACTGTCCTGCAGTGTATGTACCCTGTTAACTAATTACTGTCTTTACTGTGTATCTCTTCTTGCAACTTTCTGTAACCACTTTTGCAAATGTACATGCTCCTTGTGTAATTACTGTCTTATTTGTTGCCATTGTACCTGTTGTCTCTGTATTTAATGACATGGAACCTTTGTAAAGGAATCTTTGACTTAAAGGTATGCTTTCCAATATCTTCAATAAATAAATAAACACTGGTTGGTGGTGGAGCCTATCCAGATGTGTAGACAGCAGATGCAGTGCTGTAATGTTTAAATGTTCACCTGCTGTACCGTGTGTATACATGCTATGTTGCTGTATTATGTATGGTAATGTTCACCTGCTATGCTATGTGTATATATGCTATGTTGCTGTATTATATATATGGTAATGTTCACCTCTTTTGTCACTATAGGACTTCATCACTCTGATAGGCACTTTATTGCTCCATTAGGGGAGACCTTGCTGGGCACAAAATCTACCCACTCAGTATGAACATCTGTAGAACAGGAACAAGGAGGACTAAGAACAGTCAGGGATGATAGTGATGGGAGTGGCATAGCAGGGGAACTGGCAGCTGAGATTGCACCACAGAAGCCAGGTGTGTGTGTGTGGGGGGGGGGGGTGGTTAGAACTGCTTGTTCACGTGCTCATCCTAAAACCACAATGTTGGTGGTGCCCAGGATGTTGTGCAGGCAGGCCAGGGTGTGATGTGACATTGTTGCCAAGACAAACACAAGATATGATTACCTGGACAAGCAACACAAGTCTTGTTACTGAAGGGTTTTCATTACATACAGAAATAGTCTGATATTTCATACTATAAATACTGTGTTTGTGGTTATTGAATGGGGTGATGTTTGCTTGTCTGGATGGTGATACTTTTTTGGGGGTTCTGGTTTGTCACTGTGCCCTGCTTTTGTTCACCAATGTTTCTCCTGCATGCAGTGATCCATGTATACACAGGGGAGGTCATTGATTGTTGTGTGGTGATTGCTGTAAAGTTGTTTTGCATACTCTTTACAGTCATGTTCAAGTCTGTGTGTGTAATACACACATGTGTGAAGGAGATGTGCCAGTTGTTATGGCAGACCCCACTTGCATAGTTTCAGAGCCTGAAGTGCTATAGGATAGTGTCCACACACTCAGCTCATGTGTATATACAGAAATGCCCAAGTGTAAAGAAGCACTGCTAGGCTGTGTGGACATGTGCTCACATCATTACTGCACAGTGTGTGTGATTCAGCATACAGTTGAGAGTTCCACAATTCTGGTATGGCTACCACCAGGCACTGCTGCTGTGGGGCTGTGTATCATACCCAGATACTTGCTTGATGAGGCCCATGGAGCTTAAGTAATGCAGTATTTATGATAAACAGTGCTCTGGTACAGAATGATCAACTAGGAGGGTTTCATAGACAGAGCAGAACAAGAGATTGCTTTACAAAGGCTGTTGTGAAAAGAAAAACAGTGATTTGAATAGATCCAAAATGACTGAGAATGACATTACAGCTATTTTTGCTAAGTGCAAGTGATTAAGTTTAGACAACAAGATTTATAGTCTTTCATGGTAATACTGTTTGTTTTCAACACCAGTGCTGAATGCTAAATGTTTTCAGTGCATGCAGTACCCACTTTTAGCAGATTCAAACTTTATTTCCATTCTAATAAGGTACCATTCTCTTCAGCACAATGTGGGACTTTATTTTTGTATCTCGTTTGATGCATCTTGATTGGATCCTCTGATGGAGTTGTTTAAGCAGAACTAGTTATTTAAATGACAAAGAAACACAATGCATTATTAATATCCCCATCACATTAAAAGCACTGCGATAGGCTTCATTCTGCCATACTATGCTAAGTAGAAATTAGAGCAACAAATAATGGAAAATTGTCAATTACAGTAAGTAATTTGCTAAACATTCAACTTTATTGTTGTTATGTAAAACTGCTATTTTAACCACAGAGAAGGCTTGCAAGTTGACACAGGGTAGCAGTATGTTGGGTACAGATATTGTATGATCTATTTGCAGTAATTCGTTTTTCATAGATTGTAAAATGGGTTGCATTGAGGGGTATAGGAAGGAGAATAAAATTTGTTTATCATATGTTACACATGAAACCTGTGTCATGCCCCTACCCAGTTTAATTCAGTACATAAATCTGTTTGTTTCCCTCAACTAGTTTCATACATTAATGTTTGTGCCCACACCAAGTTTAATCTGTTTGCTGCCCCCAGACAGTAATATACATAATTAAGCAATAAGGCATTACAGGGTGTGCATTGTGCTGGAATAATGGCACATCTTAGGTGGGTTTAAGCCCAGGCTGAAGGACAAGTGCTTCCACTACCCAAGAAGTGCCATTGTCCCAGCACAATGCATAACCTGGAGTGCGTTACTGTGATTATGAAATAGGTTCAATCCCATAAGCAAATAAGATATATTAAAAAAAACATTTTCATATTTGGATTAGGGAAAAGTATAAAAAATGTAATACTAAATTGAAAAAAAATTAAATGGTCCCATTTGGACATTGTAATGGTGCTACCTAGCCAGAAGATGGTGCAAGCATTGTATATAGGCAGTTGTAATAATATGAAAGAATGTACTGGCAAATGCGATGGCTTTAAGTCAGTGTGTGGTATCCATTAAGGTGCCACCTTCAGTGCTACAGCGTGACATGTATTTAAAAAACTGGCTAGCAATGCTGCCACTGGCAACTGTGATCAGGTTGGGAGTAGTAAAGAGTGGTCTATGATTCTTGAAGATTAAACAGCACAAAACTAAATAGAAAAGTAATATTAGGATAGGGAGAAGTAAAAAGCAGTCAATGGTTCTTGAAAGTAAACAGTGCAGGATTAAATAGCAATACTATATTACAAAAAACATGGAAACCATTTATTAAAAGTTTGCAACAGTGTGAAGATTGTAGGAGATGCAATTAACAGCACTGAATCTCATGGTTAGAAGCCTTGGTTGATTTATGTTTTGGCAGTCCTGTTATGGAATGTTGCTTTATCATCAGTAGGGGGGCATCAAGAAAGAGGATAAAGCATTCAGATTACAGGCATTTAAATGTCTCAATTTCTTTTGGGTTGTTTGCTTCGGAGGGGATTTTGAACATGCTATGGTTTAAGTGATGCCAGGCAGCTGCACTTACTGTGGGCACTGTGTGCTGAGTAGTGATTTTAAGGGTAAATAGGCAAGACAGCTAAGTGAATATTTTTGCAGCACTGTTGTGCTGTGATATTGTCATGTGATTCCAAGGTTCTTAGCCAATCAGAATCTTAGATATTTGTTACCCATTTCATGTTGTTCATTCCCCTTACCCAGGTTCATACATAAATATGTCTGTTCCCTCACACAGTTCCATACATAACTCTGGTTGTCCCCCTCGTCTAGTTTCATACAGTATACTGTATACTGTAAGCAATTTTCCCACAACCAGTTTCAAAACAGTTGGTTGTCTCAAACCAGTTTCATATAATGTATATCTCTTTTACCCTTACATGGTTTTAAGCACAACTCTATTTGTTCCCCTCATCCAGTTGCAAACATAACTCTATATGTTGCTCCCACCGAGTTTCATACACAACTCTGTTGACCTCATCCAGTTTCATACTGTACATGTCTCTTAAAAAGAGGAAACAGAGGAAGGCTGAGCACTGGAAGTGGGAAAAGCAGACCTTGGAAGTAAACAGGATACTAAGCAAGTATCTGCAAAAAAAAATTTGAGAGAAGTGCAAGGACTATTACTTACAGGAAGTGGCTGTCAGTCAATACAAGGCTCACAAGGGACTTGACTAAGTTGACTGCAGAAAAAATCTTACAGCCCATCTAGTCTGCCCAGCTCATTTTAAAGTTGGATCTGATGGCCTGAGTGGCCATTCACTCTTTCATTCTCCTCCCCACTTCTCCTACTGCCTTTATCAGTCCCATATACCAGTCTCTCCTATATCTAAATCCCACCACTGATTTTGCACAGACAACTTGCCTTGGAAGAGCAGTACTCACAAAGAGTGTGGTGGCCTCTCCAGTTTATTCAGACATTCATAGTAACATCAAACTATAATACTATAGTGAAATGTTAGGTTGAGGACAGCGACATCCAACAACTTTTATGACTCACGGCAGCAACGCTATAAGCATTTCTAATACAGCACTTTTTCATTTGATGTTGACACATTATGTCTGAAAAAACCTGAGCAGTCACTACACACTGGTGAGTGCTGCTCTTTTTTTCAGGAGTGAGTGCTGTTTTTTATTATTAAACTGTGTTTTTATTGAGATTAGGTGCCAGGGATATGCAAATTCTACCTGCCCCTGACGCCCCCCTTGACTGATTCTCTCACCCCCCTAGATCCCCTCCTCATCTTACATGCCTGACCAGTGGCTTGGCCTTCACCCAAATGATTGGCTTATAAATTGCCCTAAACAACCCATGCACTTACCCTTTCATGACACTTCTGCTATCTCCCTTCTTATTCCCCTCAATGTCTTCCCTAGGTCAACCCTCTCATCTTTCCATGTGTATACTACCCAGACCTGTCACCTCTCCCTGGCCCCAAGCTCAGGCTTCCATTTCTCTCTGCCAACTTGGTGCATTATACTTCAAATCAATCTCTAGATAATAGGCACTTATGTAAGCATGTATAGTTCTAGATGTGTAATCAAATATGTTATGCCACCCTCCTTGTGGCACATGAATGTAATGTCTTCTCATGTAACAAGTTTGTAAAGCCACACTTAACTATGTAACAATTGTTTGAATTGCTTGACTCCAAGTTCAGCCTATTGTTTTATGTATACCCTCCTCCCTTGTACCCCCCCCCCCAGGTCGCACCGTGAGACGAGCATCTTTTTGCTCAGTGTGCCTCTTCTGGTGAAACATTTTCAATAAATAAATAAATAAAAAATATGCAAGCAACTCTGTCATCTTAATCAACTTCCCTTGGTAGTTTGTTCTACCTGAGTAAAGCCCTTTCTGTGAAAGAATAGATTTCCTGAGGTCCTTCTTATATCTCCTCTCTGCCAGCTTCATTGAGTTTCTGCTGGTTGCTGTGTTTCTACTCAGTGGGAACAGCTGTCTGCTGTTCACCTTGTTTATTCCATGAAGGTATATGTACATCTCTATCATATCCCCCTCCTTTCTTCTTGCCTCCAGGCTCGTCTGCACTGACTCCACCCTGTCTCTGTCATACCTCAAGTGTAGGCTCCTAAGTCACCTACAGTACTCCAAACATGGAAGAACCTGAGGCAGGATCACCTACTTCCTACTACTGATTCCCCTTCCCATGCATCTCAGCATTATATTTTACATAGAAACATAGAAGTTGTGGGCAGATAAGGACCTTTTGGTGCACCTAGTCTGTCCTAAGTTCCCTACCTACCATGCCACCATAGACCCTACTCAATCTCCGACCTTACCCCCTCAGCCCTATTTCTATGGGCCCCTTGTGTCTATCCCATGCATGCTTGAATACTGCTACCATTTTAGTACCCACCACCTATGCTGGGAGACTGTTCCAGGCATCCACCATGCTTTCCATGAAGAAGTATTTCCTCACATTCCCTCTGAGTCTCCCCCCCAGCTTCATATCATGACCCCTTGTCCTCGAGCCTCTCTTTCTATGTAAAATGTTATCCTTCTGCATCTTATTTATACCTTTGAGGTATTTGAACATTTCTATCATGTTTCTCCTTTCCTCTAGAGTGTACATATTTAATTTCTTGAGTCTTTCCTTGTATAGCTTTTGATGCAGACTATGCACCATTTATTTGCCCTATTCTGTACCGTCTCCATCCAATCTATGTCTTTCCAGAGATGGGGCTTCTAGTACTGGACACAGTACCCTAGGTGGGACCTCACCATCGATCTATACAGGGATAAAACTACCTTCCTATTTCTGCAGGTGATACCCTTCCCTATGCACCCAAGCATGCTGTAGCTTTTCCCAATGCCTTATCACATTGCTTTGCTACCTTCAGGTCATCAGATATGAATATACAAAATTTGCCAGCAGATAAAGGCCTAGTGGTCTATCAAGTCTGCTTGAATGTGCAGCTAGCACCCCTTATTCTGCAGCTTCCCTTCACTCCCACCCTTCCCCTCCTTTGACCCTCCCTCTTGCCCTGTCCCAGCCCCTTTTGAAGCAGCCCACTGTTCTACTGGATACCACTTCTGATGGTAACGCATTCCACCCAGCTACCACCCTCTCTGTAAAAAAGTGTCTCCTCGTCTCTCTCTCCTGAACCTTCCTCCCTCCAGGCTTATATCATGGCCCCAGGTTTCCCTTCCCTCCCTTACTTTGAACAGCCCCTCTATACCTGTCTTGTTTATTCCTTTCATGTACTTCAAGGTTTTAGTCATATCCTCCCTGTCCCTCTTCTCCTCCAGCAAGTACCTGTTCAACTCACTCAGTTTACTCTCATATGGTAAGTCCCCCAGCCCCTGGATCATCTTTGTCACCCTGTGCTGCACCCCCTTCAGTAACTTAATGTCCCTTTTCAGATATGAGCACCAGTACTGCATGCCTTACTCCAGATGCGGTCTTACCAGTGATCTATACAGTGGCAGAATCACCCCCCCCGAGGATATACCCCTTGAAATGCAACCCAGGGATTTTTTGGCCCTTGCAGCTGCCTTTCTACATGTGCAGAGTTGAACATTGATCCTGTAACGAGCACCTCTAGATCATTCTCCTCCTCTGTCTCAGCTAGCTGCACTCCACCAGCTGGTAACTTCTCCTTGGATATTTCACCCCAAAATGCAGCACCTTGCACTTCTTGGCATTGAACCCCATTTGCCAGGTGTCCAACCAGGTTTCCTGCCTTGTCAGATCATCCTGCAACTCTTGCCATCCCCCTAGGTAGTCCACCACTGCTCCCATCTTGGTGTCATCAGCAAACAAGATGATCTTGATCTCGATACACAATGATATGTCTGTAATGAATGTCCCAAACAACAAAGATCCCATCATTGAGCCCTGCAGAACACCACTCATCACTGCCCTTGGGGATGAGAGCTCGCCACCCACCACCACCCCCTGTTACCTTTCCTGAAGCCAGTTCCTTACCCATCTCACGGCTTTACACCCACCCCTGCACCTTCTAACTTACTTCCCAGCCTCCCATTTGGCACTGAGTCAAATGCCTTACTGAAGTCCAGGTACACAACATCCACTACATGGCCCCTATCCAACTGTCTAGTTACCCAGTCATAGTACTCCACCAGGATGGTTATGCAGCATCTGTCACATGCGAAGCCATGCTGTCTGCTGCCCTGAAGCCCTTTGGCTTCCAGGAGGGACAACAGCCTCTCCTTCAGGATAGTCTCCATCAGCTTGCCCACGATGGATGTGAGGCTCACCAGTCTGTAGTTACTCAGTTCATCCTTGGGGCTGCCCTTGTGGAGGAGCATCATATGAGCCATCCTCCAATCCTGAGGTACATACCCTGAGTATACTGAGGTATTGAATAGGTCTGCCAAAGGTCCCACGAGGACCTCTGCCAGCTCATTCAGTACACTGGGGTTAATGCCATCTGGCACCTTGTCCATTCTCAGTGCCCTCAAACCCTAAAGAACCCTGCCCTCTGTGATTTCTCCATCTGTCACCCCCTTCCCCTCTGTTCCTGCCCTCCTATGATGACCCTCAGGTCCCCTTCCTGTTTTGTGGTTAACAATACCTCCCCACTCAGTTAGTATGTTGCCCTTGGGTTTCTGTGCCCCATGTATATAATTTTGCACATTTTGGCATTGAAGCCTATTTGCCAAACCCTTGACCAGTCTTCCAGCTTTTTCAGATCATCCCTCATTTTTATTTCCACCCCCTCCCCCCATGTGTCCGCTCTGTTGCAGATTTTTGTGTCATCTGTGAACAGGCTTACTTTCCCTTCAAGCCCTCCTGCAATGACACTAATAAAGACACTGAAGATGACCAGGCCCAGTACTGACCCCTGTGGCACACTGCTGGCTACTGTGCCTTCTTTAGAGTGAACCCCATTTACCACCACCCACTGACTCCTGATTCTTAGCCTACTTTGTACTGTTTTTACTACTTTTGGACCCACTCTCAGGCTGCCCAGCTTGTTTACTAGTCTTCTGGGTGGAACAGTGTCAAAGACCTTACTGAAATCCAGGTAGGCCATATACACCACCACACCCTGGTCCATGTCCCTGGTCATACAGTCAAAGAACTCAATCAGGTTTGTTTGGCAAGATCTTCCCCCTGTAAAACCATGCTGCCTTGGATCCTGTAATCAACTGGTCACAAGGTATTCCCCAGTCATTTTCTTCAGTAGTGTTTCCATTATTTTGCCCACCACTGAAATCAGGCTGACAGCTCTGTAGTTTCCTGCCTCCTCCCTATTCCCACTTTTGTGGAGTGGGACCACATCCACCTTCCTTCAGTCCCCCGGAATGTACCCATCTATCTAGTGATAGATTGAACAAGGCTGTCAAAGGAGCAATCAGTTCCTTCTTATGTTGCCTAAGTATTCTAGGGTGCACCATGCCCGGCCCCATTGCCTTGTCCACTTTTAGTTGTGCTTGTCCCTTAAGGGCTCTCCTCTCCGTAAAAAAACTAGTGTCCACCTCCATTTCTTTAATGCCATTTTCCCCTATCAGTAGCCCTTAACCAACCCTTTCATTCATAAATACTGATGAAAGTACTTATTCAATATGTCTACTTTTTTCTGGTCCTCTTCCACATAAACCACTCCTCCCCATTTTAGTCTTACTATCTCTCCCTTGTTCTTTCTCTTTTCATTTATATACCTAAAGGAGGTTGCCAAATCAGTAAAAAAAGGGGGATAAAACAATCTTCTCCTCTGTTTGTGCCGTTGTGCTCCTAACTGCTTTCCCTGCCTTCATTTGTTTCCCCTGATAACCCTCCCTATCCTCTTCTTTCTGTGTTGACTTGTACCTTTTAAATGTTAGCTTCTTTGCCTTTACTTTCACTGCTTCTTCCATGAAGAACCATAGTGGTCTCTTTTTCTCATGCCCTTTTTAACTGGCCTGACACAGAGGTTTATTTGGTCTTCTCAAAAGCCTCCTTTATTTTTGCCCACTGTTCCTCAACTCCACCCAATTTCACTATCCCTACTAATGCTTCCCTGAGGCATTCTCCCATTTTCTTGAACTCGGCCCTCCTGAAGTCCAGGACCTTCATTTTAGTGTGGTTTGATTCCCTTCCCATGGCCCTATTGAACTGGGCTGATTTTTTCAAGTTGTTCATAATTATAACCCCTAGTTTTCTTTCCTCCATCATTTTCTCAGACTCTACTCCTAGGCAATATCTAGGGGTGTGACAAAGCCCCAGAAGTGCAGCTAAGGTGAACCTAGTGGTCAATGACTCAGTGGGTCGGGGGGCCAAGAAAGTGATGAGCACAGAGAGGGTGGTGGACACATGGAACCGCCATCCTGAGGAGGTTGTGTGGTCTAAAACTGTGGGAGAATTCAAGAATGCATGGGACAGACATAAGCCAATTCTTGTCAGGGGTAGGAAGAAATAGGCTGTTGGTTAACTAGGATCTGCAACTTTTCCAGTAGATAGGGAAATGGGCAGACTAGGTGGGTCAAGCGGTCCTTATCTACCATCAAAATCTATGTTTCTATGAGCACAGATAGTCAGGACAGTAGAAAACTTAGTGTCCCCAGAGCTTTAACTAGCAGGGACACCAATAGGATAGTGGGTATAATCAGGCACATCAGAGGGGAGCCAGTTATGATTGTCTATTTAGGAACTAATGATCAGGCCAGCCATAAAGCTGAAGATGGCAAATAATAGCTTACACAGGCTGGGGGGCAGAAGTTGAGAGCAGTGTGAGTGTCAGTAGCCTTCTGGGAGGTTTTGCCAGTGTGATACCTGGGCAGTGTAAAACAGTCAGAGGTGTAGTCATTCAGCTCCTGGCTAATGCATTGGTGCTGTGAAGAAGAGTTTAGGTTTGTGGAGGACTGGGTATTTTCTGGCTAGCTAACAGTCCCCCATCCAGAGTGGTAAGTCAAAGGAAGATAGAAGAAAGGAAGCAGACAAGGGCGAGGGAGGATAATGTCAATGGGGCTGCGTAAGGGATGGAGTGGATCATAAAAGGGGTAAAACATCTTGGAAATAAGATAAGTGACTAATCATTATTTGCCATAGCAGACAAGGTTTTCTGTCTGTCTCTCAGACATGAGCCTATTTAAACCACAACTAGCATCCCACAGTAACAGTGTATACTCTCTTCAGAAGGGATTGGGAAATGGGAAGAGGGAGGCAGTGTAGCATAATAATTGTAACCAAGCAACTGATCTGCACCATGAGACTAGCATAAATACAAGCCAGAGACAAGTTGAATTGGGCAATCAAAGAGAGGAGGCTGGGAAAGAACCAAAAATGTGGTAGTAATTCAGGACTCCATAATAAGAAATACAGATAGCATTGCATGCTGGTGGGGGGGGGAAGGGGAGACAAAATAACTGTATCCTGCTTGCCTGGTCCGAAATTAGTGATGTCAAAAATATGACTGGTGGTTTACTGCAGAAGGCAAGGGAGGGCCCTGTGGTGGTTCTCCATTTAGGGACCAATGATACCAGACAAAGCTTAGATGATAACTTTAACTCAGACTTTGTGGAGGTGGAGAACTATTAAGAGCACAAGAAATGTAAAATTCTAATATCAGAGATAACCCCAGTGCCAAGGGCAGGGACAGGAAGAACAACAGCCATCAAAAAGATGAATACATGGCTAGAGGACTGGGTTAATAAAGAATCCATTGAATTTGTTAATAACAGGGGCATGTTTTAATAATAAAGCCCTCTTTAGTAGAGATGAGCTGTACCTGAACAGGTTGGGAGCATAGTTCCTTGGAGGCAGATTGAATAAAACATTTAAACTAACTCATGAGAGGGGAATAAGGGAAATCTTAAAAATAATGTTCCTGTAATCGATCTAACAGATAACACTAAAAAGGGAACCTCAGTCATGGGAACCTCAGATAGGGAAAGAAAATGTAATACTGGAAATGTTTACTGTTGAACAAAAGAAGTTTAAAAAACAAATTTGGAGAACTAGAATTGAGAACTGAGATGAAAAAGCCACACACTGTAATAGTTATTGAGACCTAGTGGACAGCAGACAATAATTGGGCAAAGGTGTTGAAGGACTATGTCTTATTCAGGAAGAATAGAATGGAAAACGAGATGGGGAAGCCCTGTAATTAGAAACTGCTTATGGGCAGAGGAAGTGAAGAACAAACATGATATCTGAAAATGAAACAATTTGGACCTGAACAGGTAGTAACAAGCTGGACAATACACCATTCAGGGTTATGTGACAGACCACCAACACAGCTTGAGTACATTGATAGGGCCCTAATTGAGGAACTTGAACAACTTGAACAACTATCAGGGAAAAAGAGGGTTATATTCATCAGGGACCTGAACATGACTACCATAAACTGGGATACTGGGGATGGTGGTAGTGCCCAACATACCAGGCCTGCAATAGACATAAAAAACTCAACTTGAAGCAATATGTAAACAAACCAACATGGGGACAAAATATTCTAGATGTGGTCATAAGTGACCTGGAGAAGAAAATTAAAGACTGCACTACCAGAAATAGAGCCCTTAGGTGACAGTGAACATCAGTGGGTAGCATTCCTTGTAGAAAGAAACATAACCAAAAACACAGGACCAACAAAAATAAAATGTTACTGTACAGCCAACTTTGCACATAAGAATATTGACTTCATAAAGTAAAATTGGGAGAAGGAATTTAGCACAGTAGATGCTAACAAAACTTGGGAAATTCTGGTGGTTAAATTCAGAATCTTGGAGAAAATCACATTCCTAAGGTTAATACATACAATAACAAGCATTTTTCAATGCCGAATGTTGTCTAACTGGCATTGGTAGTGCAGGAGTTAGAGATGCATAATAGGAATGGCAGTGAAGCATTGAACTGACGCCAACCCCTTCCCCACCCTGCAGAGACTGACAGGCATTGGGGCATGTCTTTGGGTCATCAGCTATAACGCTCATGCCATTTTACCTCACCCTACCCTGTAGACACTGACAAGTGTTGTGGTGTGCTTTGGGATCTTTGGGCCTTATACTTACCCCATTCCATAAGAAAATACACTGAGATGGGTGCAGTATAGCAGAATGGGGTGAACATTAGGGCCGAACATGCCAAGGCACACCTCAATGCCTGTCAGTGGCTGCAGGATGCAGGGGTGGGGTAGAATGGTATGAGCATTACAGCCAATGATCCCATGTCACACCCCTGATGCCTGTCAGTCTCTACAGGGTGAGACGTTACAGTTGGAAATCCTAACACCATAGGCATTTGTTGGTATTTTCACTCCATATTTTCAACATGGGCTTTTTGTGACTCTAGCTCGTGAAGAGCAGCACTATCAGTTTGTTAGCCGAAGGGTGGTTTTGCACAGTGACTATGCCATTTTGCGACAGAGGCACGAAAAAACATTTTGGGCAGGATGTGAAAAATGACAACTGTATGGTTCATGAGGAGGTGCAAATAAATGGTAACGCTGAAAATCTGGAGTGAAAATATGAAAAACTGGTGAAGTCATGAGCAGGCATAGAAACTGCGCAACACACATCCGTAACCCAATCTTTGGGGGATTTTTTTTAACCACATTTTCAACATAGGCATTTTGGGACCTCCCCTCATGAACAGTGGCACTGTGATTTTGTTACTCTGTCCCACAAGTTGATTTCGCACAGCGACAATGCCATTGTACACCACAGGTGTGAAAACACATTTTTTGAATAGGATGTGAAAAATAACAGCTGTACTGTTCATAAGGAGATGTGAAAAATTGCAAATGTTGAAAATCTGCCATGAAAATATTGTAGATTTGCAAAGTTACAAGGGTGCATGGAAACTGCGCAAAGCATGCTTGTAACACAGCCAATTTATGGACTTTCATCACCAGATTTTCAACATAGGCATTTTAAGACCTCTGATCATGAACAGTGTCACCGTCATTTTCTCAAACTGTCCTGAAAACTGATTTTGCACAGCGACCGAGCTATTCTGTGCTGGATGTGCAAAAACACATTTCAGCCAGGATATGTAAAATGACAACTGTACTGTTCATAAGAAGGTGTGGAAAAATGTCAATTTTGAAAATCTGGAGTGAAAATATTACAAATTCACAAAGTTACGAACGTGCATGGAAAATGCGCAATGCACGCTCGTGAAACAGTCATTTTTGGGATTTTTTCACCAAATTTGCAACATAGACTTTTGAGAGCCTCCCTCATCAACAGTGGCACTATTGTTTTGTTAATCATTTCCGAAAGGTGATTCCGTGCAGTGACTGCAAAATCACCTTTTAGGACCGAATAACGACATGACAGTGACTGAATTCATGAGAAGGGGTAATCCCATGATGAAAATTTGGTGCCAAAATTCCCAATAATGCCCGAGATATGTACTAAAGTTGGAAAAAATGTATTTATGCCATTATACAGCTTACCTGCATTTCTTCAGTTCGCGGTCGGCTTTGAAGAATGCAGACGCGTTCCCGGTCCACCGGAGATCGTCGCACCAGGCTCTGGAGATAAGTATGGGGTGGGGGGATGTGGGGAGGTATGGTGCACAGAGGGTGGGCAGAGGTTTGGGCGGGACCACCAAAGTCGACAAGGGGACGTTTTCTGCTTTGCAGGTTTGTTTTTTAAAAAAAAAACATTGCAGGATGGTTTTTCTTTTACAGGGGCATTTGGCATGTTGGGGTGGGCTCTCAGCGTGTCACCTGAGTGTTTTTGGGGTTCTGTAGCTGATGGGGGTTGGGCACCCCGTTGGCACACAACAAATGTGAGGGCACTATGCCAATGGGGAGTGGGCTTCCCCATCAACAAATTAAACTGGGAAGGGGGGACATGATACCGAGGGGGATTGAGCACTCCTTCAGCACACACTTTAAATGGGAGGGGGGTTGCATTATGTTGACAGGGAGTGGGCTCTCCCTTGGCAAATGAAGTGGGTCGGGGTACTCTGCGGCAGCACGCCACCATGTTTTGTAAACTGGTTCACCAGGAAAGGCACGCCGCTGCATGAGAAGCTTGAATCTCATTGCAGTGGACCTTTTCTTTGACCTGGTGGCCAGTTTACATGTTGCTGGTGTCAGCACCTGCAGCTGCCTTATTGGGGAAAGAGGGATGTACCTACTGATGCGTGCCCTGCATTCGCCCACAGTGACCGCACCTCCAATCTGCTACTAATGTAATATGTTGGCTGCGCAAGTGCAAGACCAACATAAAAATGGGAGGAAACCAACATGGAGACCGAGGCAAGAAAATCCGTGTGGAAGGGCACCAGGGATCCAGTGACCACCACACAGTGTGGTTTAATATGGGTACAGGGACACAGTCAAGCCACACAAAGGTGAGGATCTTAGATTTCAGGATGGTGGACTTTGCAAAGATGGGGATATGTATCCAAGACAGAATCCAGAAATACCTGTGAACGTGCGGTGTAGTGCAGTGAATAACTAGGGGCTGGCCAGCCCAAGAACTACAAATAGTCCTCCAAACAGTTACACTATGCACTCAACAAAAAGGAGAACTGCACAAAACCAAATTAAATCACCAAGTGCTGCTTTATTGCAAAATAAATTAAGGTAAGTGCAGACAGATGTGTGGAGTACAGTACCACAATTTGCCCCAGAGCTTAGGGTAAACTAACCCTTCATCAGGGGGCATGGTGCAGTTCTTCTGTTTGCTAAGTGCATAACCATTTAGAGGAGGAGGATATGTATCCAAGAATCTCTGGTGAGGATGAAAATTGGGGGGGAGGAGCAGTGGGCACTTGTAAAAGGAGCCATAGTGGAGATAAAAAACCAGCCTATTAGGCAGAGACACAAGGACAAAGGAAGAAAAAAGCCACTATGGTTCTCAAAGGATGTGACTGAGAAGGTAAGGGCCAAAAAGTTGGCTTTCCGAAAGTATAAGGATCCACAGAAGGGAGAAAATTGGGAGGTATACTTAAATAGACAAAGGGAAGCAGGAAGGGCAGTTAGAAGCACAAAGGCGCAAATGGAAGAAAGGATAGCGCAGATGGTAAGGGAATGGGACAAGACATTTTATAGGTACATCAGTGAAAAAAGGAAGGCCAGGGGTGGGATTGTAAGGCTCAGAAAGGAAGGAGAGTGTGTGGAGGATGACCAAGAAAAAGTGTCAGTACTGAATGGATACTTCTGTTCTGTATTCACTTAAGAAGGGAAGGAGAGGGGCCAAAACTATCCACAAGAATCAAAGGAGGGAGGGAGGTGAACAATAGTCCTTTTACAGAAGAAAGAGTCCTAGAGCAACTCACAAAACAGAGTGGATAAAGCAGTGGGGACAGATAGCATACACCGTAGGATATTAAAGGAACTAAGGATGGTACTAGCAGCATTGCTGGCAGACCTGTTTAATGAATCCCTTAATACAGGTGTGGTTCCAGAGGATTGGAAGAGGGCACATGTTGTCCCTCTTCATAAAATCAGAAGCAGGGAGAAGGCAGTCAACTATGGGCCATTCATCCTCACCTCAGTAGTGTGGAAGAGTATGGAGGCTTTTCTTAAGGAAAGGATTGTGGAACACTTGGAATACAGCTGAGTACTGGTTCTGAGGCAGCATGGATTCACAGCTGGAAAATCATGTCAGACAAATCTGATAGATTTCTTGACTGAGTGGCAAAGAAGGTAGATCGGGTGCAGCGGTGAATGTCACATACCTTGATTTTAGCAAGGCCTTTGACACCATTCTGCATAAGAGACTGGTAAGCTAGCTGGGGAGCATGGATATGGGCCAAAAGGTAGTGAATTGGGTCAGTAATTGGTTCAGGGACAGAAAGCAGAGGGTGGGGGTAAATGGAGTCCAATCTGAGGAATGGAGGGGCCAGTGGGGTGCCATAGGGAGGTTCTATGTCATAACGGCAATCGCGGAATAGCGACCGCTGTTACGGTGAGTGCACAGTGCCGAAAAGCAAATTGACGATATACACTTACTGATGACAAAGACCAAAACAAATGAAACAAACATTGATGCGGGGGGCTGCAACCCCACACCCCCTGACTTTAGATAACCAACTCCAGGGGGGTGCATGTCGGAGAGGGGGAAAAAGTAAAAAAAATAAATAAAGTACAGTCCAAAGCTAGCAAAAAATGCCTCCCCCAGCCCCAAACCCTGTACATGAGCCACCCTCACCACCACACCACATGGCTAGCTCAGCAGCGGTATGCCTCACTGTCCCACACAAACCCTCTTTCACCATCCCTCCCCTTCCAGTCACCATCTTACAGTGCTGCAACCCTCCCTCACTCATCCCTACCCTCACTATGCCATCCCTCACTATCCTACGGGGTAGCCTAAATGTGAGGAGCTGCAAATGAGTTGCTATTATTGTAGTCACTCATTTGCAGTCACCAGTATCACTGGATACCCCACAGGGATCAGTCCTTGTGCCAGTCCTTTTTAAATTTTTCATTAGTGACATTGCTGAAGGACTGGAAGGGAAGGTTTGCCTATTTGCAGATGACACCAAGATCTGCAATAGAGTACACACTCCCGAAGAGGTGGAGAAATTAAGGAGAGACTTAAGGAAGTTGGAAAAATGATCCAAGGTATGGCAACTAAGATTCAACACGATGAGTGCAAAATCATGCACCTAGGGCACAACAACCCTGAGGAGAGTTACAGGATGGGGAGGAGCAATTACTGACAGTCACAAGGGAAGAAAGGGATTTGGGAATAATCATCTCAGATGACCTATGGGTGACCAAACAGTGTACAAAGCTAGTGGGGAGGGCCAGTGGTATGCTATGGTGCATAGGACAGGGTATCACTAGCAGAAGAAGGGAGGTGGTGATGCCACTGTACAGAACACTGGTGAGACCGCATCTGGAATACTGTGTTCAGTTCTGGAGGCTGCATCTGAGAAAGGACATAGACAGGGTGCAAGCTGTTCAAAGAAGGGCAACTAAGATGGTGCAGGGCTTGCAGCAGAAGGCATTTGAGGGCACATGAGGAGCGATTAAAAGACCTCAATATGTATACTCTGGAGGAGAGGCAAGAACGGGGGAATAGGGACTGAAACTTTCAAGTTCCTTAAGGACATCAACAAGGTGCAAGTGGGAGACATCTTTCAGTTTAGGAGATGTATAAGAATGAGGAGGTATGATATGAGATTGGAGGGGGCAGGATAAGGGGGAATGGGAGGAAGTTTTTCTTCAAGGAAAGGATGGTGGATGCATGGAATAGCCTACCCCAGGAGATGGAGGGAACAAACACAGTGAGGGGGATTCAAAAATGCATGGGATAGGCACAAGGGAGTCCTAGAGGTGGGAAAGAGAGGCTAAAGCCGATGACTAAGTAGGGTTAGTGGCTGCTGATACAGGTAGGGAAAAAAAGCAGACTGGATGGGCATAGAGGTGCTTATCTGCCACCAAGTGCTATGTTTCTATGTTCTATGTAACATGGCTAGCAAGAAATGTGTCAAACAAAATTAACATAAAAAAATCTTCAAGAGATTTAAAGATACAGGCAAAAAAAACTCTGGGAGCTGTACAACAAGAAAGCCTGAAACTGTAAGCCACTAATCAAAGAGGTGAAAAGGGTAAAATAGGAGGAAATAACCATAAACTACAAATCAAAACCAAAACTGTTCTGGGCCTAGGTAGACAGTAAGAAGGCTGGGCCCAAGGCAGTAGGCCCCATGACCAAGGACAATGTAACCATAACAAATGACAGAGGTACTACTAACTTACTGAATAATTTTCAGGGTCTATATAATTGAATAACTTTTTTTCTGGTTAATATATCATGTATCAGAAATAAGAAATACACAAAGGACACAGATCGTGCAACTCGGTTTTCTGTAAGAGAAGTTTATGACTTATTAAAATCTGTAAAAATTGACAAATATAAAGCACCAGATGGAATACATCTGAAACCACTAAATGAAGTAGTGGAGTGAATATTTAGTCCCCTGACAACACTATATAATAAATCATTGGAAATGGAAATAGTGCCAGAGGAACTGGAGATCAGCAATTGTGGTACCCATTTGCAAAAAAGGTAATAAAATAGACAGGAAAGCATAGACCAGCCAGCCTCATGTCAATGGTATGCAAAGTCATGGAAACTCTGCTAAGAAATTATATTGAGGACAAACTAAGAAAAGGTGATTTAATTGTCAAAAATCAATACGGATTCAGTAGTGGACACTTTTTGTCAGACTAATTTAATTAATTTTTTTGAAAAGGGCAATAAGGCTCGGATGAAGGAAAGCCAGTGAATGTACAGTAATGCATTTAATTAGGTACCTTTTGCCAAACTAGTAAAGTGCCTTCAGAACAATAAACTAAACAGTAAAATAATACTAAGGAATAAGTCCTGGTTGATGAATAGCTCGCAGAATGTGAGGGTAAATGGGCATGATTTGGAAAACAAATTGCTGCCACCAGTGAGGTTTCCCAGAGATCGGTGTTAGGGCCCGTTAGTATTTGACATCTATGTTTCCAGCATGAATATATCAAAGCAAATCTGCTGATGACAGAAAAATAGGACATATTGTAGACAGTAGTAATCAGGTAGGTTTATTCCAAGCTGAGATAAACGAATTGTACGAGTGGCCAATACTTAACAAAATGAAATTCAACCTGGAGAAATGCATAGTGATGTTCTTTGGTAGCAATAACCCAATACAGCTTACAAACTCGGTGACTGTGTTCTCAAAGCCTCTGGTAATAAAAAGAACCTTGTCATTACAGTTGCAAATAGCCTCAGGCATACAACACACTGCAATGAGACAATCCGCAAGTGCAGTCGAATACTTGGATGTATTATAAGAAATATTACTAGCAGGAGTAGGGATGTTGTCTTGCCTGTGTACAGGGCAGTGTTGAGGCCACACATGGAATACTGTGTGCAGTTCTCAGTACCCCAAAATAAAGGTGATATAGAAAGATAGGAAAGAGCTGAAAGAAGAACAACCAAACTTGTAAAGGGTTTGGTAACTGCAAGTTATGAGAAAAGGTTCCAGAAGCTAGATTTGTATACATTAGAAATGAGGTGGATGCAAGGGGATATGATCACATCAGACTGAACAAGCATTTGTCAATGCCGAATGTTTGCTTGCTGGCATTGGCAGTGGTAGTGTAGAAGTTACAGAGCTCCATAATAGTAATGGCAGTGAAGTATTGAACTGAAGCCAACCCCACCACCACCACCTTGCAGAGAGTGACAGGCATTGGGGTGTGCCTTTGGGTCGTCAGGCATAACGGCCACACCATTTCAGTACACTCCACTCTGCAGACACTGGCAAGTGTCACGGTGTTCCTTGGGGTCTTTGGTCCTTATGCGCACCCCATTCCATTAGGAAATACAGTGAGATTGGTGCAATATAGGAGAATGGGGCGAACTTTGGGGCCAAAGAGTCTAAGGCATACCTCAATGCTTCTCACTGGCTGCACGGTATGGAATGGTATGAGCATTACAGGCAAGAATCCCAAGTCACACCCCTGATGCCTGTCATTCTCTACAGGGTTGGGCGTTATGGTTGGAAACCCTAATACCTCAGGCATTCATTGGTATTTTCACCACAAATGTCCAACATGTTTTTTTTGCGACCCCACCTCATGAACAGGGGGAATATCAGTTTGTTAGCAGAAAGCTGCTTATGCACAGCGACTACGGCATTTAGCACCACAGGTGCAAAAACATTCTGAACAGGATGTAAAAAATGACAGCTGTACTGTTCATGGGAAGTGTAAAAATGGCAATGTTCCAAATCTGCAGTAAAAATATTTAAAAATGGTGAAATCAGCGTACATAGAAACTGTGCAAGCATACACCGTAATATAATTTGGTTGGGGATTTTTCTACAGCAGATTGTCAACTCAGGCATTTTGGTGCCTCCAATCATGAACAGTGTCACTGTGATTTTCTTTATCTGTCCCGAACAATAATTTCCCACAGCGACCACGCATCTCTGCGCTGAAAGTGTGAAAACACACTTTGGCCATGTTGTGAAAAATGACAGCTGTACTCTAAATAAGGCAGTGTGGAAAAATGCCACTGGTGAAAATCTGGACTTAAAATATTACAAAGTCATGAACTTACAAGGGTGCATGGAAACTGTGCAATGCTCACTCGCAACAGTCATTTGGTGGACTTTTGTCGCCTAATTTTCAACATAGCCATTTTAAGACCTCTGCTCATGAACAGTGTAACTGTGAATTTCTTAATCTGTCCCAAACATTGCTTTCACACACCAACACACCAACAGCACCATTGTGCGCTACATGTGCGAAAACACATTTTGAGCGGCATGTGAAAAATGGTAGCTGTACTGTTCATAAGGAAGTGTAATAAAATGGCAATGTTGAAAATCTGGAATGAAAATAATTGAATGTGCACACTTATGAGCATGCATAGGAACTGCGCAACGCACGCTTGTAAAACAGTCATTTTTAGGAATGTTTTCACCAAATTTTCAACATAGCCATTTTAAGACCTCTGCTCATGAACAGTGTCACTGTGATTTTCTTAATGTGTCCCATACATTGATTTCGCACATCGACTGTGCCATTGTGCGCTACATGGGTGGAAACACATTTAGGGCAAGATGTGAAAAATGACAGCTGTACTGCTCATAAGGAGGTGTGAGTAAAATGGCAGTAATGAAAATCTAGAATTGGAAATAATGAAAATTAGCGAACTTCTACGGCGTGCGTAGGAACTACGCAACGCACGCTCGTAAAACAGTCATTTTCAGAATTTTTCACCAAATTTTCAACATAGCCATTTTAAGACCTCTGCTCATGAACAGTATCACTGTGATTTTCTTAATGTGTCCCATACATTGGTTTAACACACCGACTGCGCCATTGGGCGTACATGGGCGGAAACACATTTTGGGTGAGATGAACAATGACAGCTATACTACTCATAAGAAGGTGTGGTAAAATGGCAATGTTGAAAATCTGGAGTGAAATAACCCAAAAATTTGCGAACTTACGAGCATGCGTAGGAACTGCATAGCACTTACGCTCGTAAAAACAGTCGTTTTGAAATTTTCCTGGGGTATCAAATAAGCTTCTTGAGACCCACCTTATGAACACTAAGCAGTGTCATTTGTTAATTGGTCCCAAAGGTGATTTAGCTTAGTGACTGCGAAATCACCCTTGAGCCCGAATAACGCCATGACAGTGACATCATTCATGGGAAGGGGTCCCAAAAACCCCATGTTGAAAATTTGGTGCCAAAATTCCCAAAAATGCCTGAGATATACAACAAAGTTGAAAATCCCCTATCTAGCCATTATACAGCTTACGGCATTTCCTCAGTTCGCGGTCAGCTTTGAAGAGTGCAGGTGTGTTCCCGATCACGAAGATCATTGCACCGAGGTCAGAGGTAAGTATGGGGTGAGGGGGTGTGGGGAGGCAAGGTGCGCAGTGGGTGGGTGCGGATTGTGGGAGGGGGGCCAGGGACACTACGTGGGACCGTTTTTTCTTTACAGGTGTCCTTTTTGTTTCCAGTGATGACACGGGATGTTTGCCACGCTGGGGTGGGCTCCAGCATGGCACAAGGATGGTTGGAGGCGTTCAGCCAAGGGATAGGCACCCCATCGGCCAAAGCATTGATTGCAGCTGGGGTGGGCTCCCAGCGTAGCACTCAGTACTCCGGGGTGAGGACAGTGGGCCGAAGAGGTTGGGCACCCCCCCGGCTATATCATGAGTTCAATGCTGGGGTGGGCACCCAGTGTGGCATTTGGAAGGCTTTGGGGGCAGGGGGCACAGCACAGCCAATGTGGATTGGGCACCCCGTCGGCTATACAGTGTGTGTGTGCATGCGGGGAGTGTGCGCACGCGTGCGTATGTGCGTGTGTGTGTGGGGGGGAGCTGCGCATGAGCAAGCGATATCTTATCGCTGCTCACTGAAGCGTAGCTCCCCCTTTGAACTGTACGCCACTGCATTTTGGAGCTTGTCATAGACAGCTCCAGCATGCATTGGCTTACAGGGGCCGCGCCTGCCAACCCACTGACTGAACTGGAAGAGGGAGTGACACACCTCCGAAATCTCGGATGATGGCACTATGTTTCTTGCACATGCATGCAAGCAAACATAACAAATATAATAAATGTATCTTAATTTTTGAAGACCTGTTTTTTTTTTTTTTTGTGCATGCATATGTGAGGTATGAATGAGGATCCCTCACTGTAGATCAAGAGAGGATGTGAAGCGGTGTAGGTACGGGGGGTGGGAGGGTGAACAAAGTGAGCCCTACCAGAGCTTCAGGCTGATGTAGCAGAGCGATACATGGTGGGGGGTGAATTAAGTGGTAGACAGTAAGCCCTACCAGAGCTTCAGGCTGATGTAGCACAGCTGGACTAAGGCAAGGGAGGATGTGAAATGATACAGGTACATGGGAGGGTGAACAAAGTGGTAGACAGTAAGCCCTACCTGAGCTTCAGGCTGATGCTGCACAGCTGGACTAAGGCACAAGCACCCATGGCATGTTCTTATAGTCCCCGTTTATATGTTCGTTTATGTTCTTACAGCGTTGATTGCCTAACTGAGCCAAGATGTAAAACAGATACTAAAATGTCAGGTTTATTTCAGGTGACCAGGATAGTAGTGGGGAGAGGGAGCAAGTGAAACAATGTCCTGAGAATGTGCTTAAACTTATTAACCGTTGCTGTGCCGCGGAGTTATACACCGGTTCAGAATCCCTATACGTTCAAATTCTGTTTGCAGCCTAAAGGTGCTTAGGTGGATTGGCATTTACATTACTCAGCGGCAAATCTTTTTCATACTTTTGTGATCATCAGTTAAGATATAACCACTAACTGATGACAGACACTTGGGAGCATGAAACGTGCTACCAGCAAAGTTGCATTGCAAAGCCCTGAATATTTATCTGTTGGTAATGAAATGAAAACTGTCAGCTGATAACATTCAGCCACTGTCCATTGCACAGAATAGACATCTCACTGATAGATCTGGAGCAAAGGGACATGCACTTGCCAATAACACCACTACAGCTCCAGACACTGAAGAAAGAAGTTCATGCATTTTCATGGCTGTTAACTTTTTCGGCATTTTAAAACAGTTACTTAGCATCTGCACTAAGATGTTACATGCCGCTGAACTGAATTGTGACACCAGAATCCCTGCGATCAACATTTGTTAGCAAAAGTGAATTGAAAAAATCAATAGCTGTATAAAATGATAAGTGACATGAGTCAATAACAACATATCTGCACATAATACTTGGCTTAAAATTTGAGCACCACCATATTCCACACCACAGCGTCAAACAGGGATGCCATTTATAATTCAGCTAATGTCAAGCAGTTTTTGAGCCATAAAAATAATTACTGTATCAGTATGGTGGCAGAAACGGGATCAGGAAATTATGAAATAAAATGCAACAGCACCCCTGTTGGGCCATATGTTGTGCGGGTGGAGGGAGTGCATGAGCACCCAGGGGTGGGCTGTTAGGCGGCTTCAGATTCGCCAGAGGAAAGAGTGGATTCAATTGTAAGCTACAGTTGAATTTGTGTTTTCTTTTTCTATACCTAGTTTTCGCTATTTTGTTAGGGCACATGTCCAACCCTAAGATGTTTAGGGTCACAAGGTGATGTGACTTCATTGAGCATCTGATTTGAGAAAGAGCTGTGTGATTCTATCTAAATGCCAGCTCACGGCAATTCAGAGAAAAAAAAATATTTTGAAGCTGCATTATCAGACTAAGTGTGCAGCTTAGTGAATTACCACACAAGGGTGTGTATATGACAGCACTAAAAGGCACATTAAAGTGCTTCAGTCATGAAAACCTCCCCCACTGGCTGCTGCTGAAATGCATAGTAGTATGTTCTCCTTTGTGCATTTTGGCTGTTCTTTGCTTCAGCTGCAGGTAGTACAGTACGCTCAAGTTCATTTGCATAGGTTTTAGCAGTGGGAGTTCACATTGACAGAGTCTAGTAAGAAAACACTTGGAATTACACATACAGCAAGTCTGAATTTTCATCAAATGCTGAGGTATTTTTTTCTGGAGGATTAGAACCCATGGAGTCCATGAAGGTGTGTTTTGGAGAGCTGATGTGTGTAAGGACTGTTAGGCACCCACACATTTTGGTGGTCCTGCTGTGGCAGGGAACAGTTTATTAAAGTAATGATGTGTGGCTCGTCTCTCTAAGCTAGACAAGACTACACCATCCTATCAGGTAACCAACACAGTTGATCTGTGTGTGTGTGGGGGGAGGGGAGGAGCTGCTCACTGAAGCATAGCTCCCTCTTTCAACTGTATGCCACTGCATTTTCAACTGCTGTCATAGACAGCTTCAGCAGTGATTGGAGAACTGTGACCACGCCTGCAAACACACTGACTGAATTGGAAGATGCTGACACACCTCTGAAAAACTCAGATCATGGCACTATGTTTCTTGCACATGCATGCAAGCAAACATAAAAATGATACTGTACTTTGTTACTGTGGGGCATGTTGCTGTTTTGTGTTTTGTGATTTGGTTCCTAATTGCACTTGCTGGTGTGTGTATGGGGTGGGTGGGGTGGGGGTACTCATGCTTGACAAAAAAAACATGGCTGTGATTTTTCTTTTCAACTTTGGCAGAGTGATTTGTGTTATGCATTGGCACATTGGGCTGACACTTGTACTTTGCTGGGCTCTACTGCTACTTAATGTACCCTTCTGGAATGACTGACAGCCACTCAGATAGCCGGACATCTTCAGTCCATTGTCTAAGAAGCAATTAAAGAGATCTGCCAGTGGTGCAGTCTAAACTTATGCCATTTCTTTTAGTACCCATGGATGCAGCCATTTGATGTATTTACCTTTAGTCCATTTAGTCCTTTTAATACCTTCTACCCAGAATTGGTGCCCCATTGATGTCCTCTGCCCTCCTTTCCCTTCCTGTCTGCTTTGATGTTGCAGTCAGGTCAGGTGCACATTCTTCAGCCTATGCCACCACAGATTTCTTTTCCCATTCTGCTGGGATGAAACTGCATAAGGATTGGTAGGGCAGCAGGGCATGGGGGGGGGGGGCTGGATGTCACTAAGCACCTGGGAACTGATGATCTTTATTTTTTGTTTATTTTTTGAATACTAGGAATAAAACCATTGAACTAGACGTTCATTTACAGAGGTTCCATGTCAGAGACTAAACAATGTGCAACATCACAAATAGATAAAAAAAATACAGCAAGATTCATAACAAAAACACAAAGAGCATTGTACTTTTGAGAAAAGGTTACATATCATACACACAATTTGCATACTGAGGTAAGAAAAATAGTAACAAATAAAGGGAATAAAGAAGTTTGGCAAGAAGTATAAGAAAGCAGCTAGGTTCAAGTGTTGCCAAGGTTGGGGGGGCAGGGAGCAGCCAGACAGTGAGTGATCTGGCAAGGGATGGGGCTGGGGTAGTACAGAGAAAGTTCAAGGAGCTGGGAAGGTGCCTAAGGCCTCATGAATTGTGACATTTGCGGAGCTGCTGCCTGTCTACAACTGAAGGAGGGGATGGGGTACTCCACAACAGGAGCTTCATCAGTTAGTTAATGAACTGGTGCAAGGAGGAGATGTTTGGCTTCATTGGGGACTGGTGGCCAGTCTGGAGGAATATGGGTATATGCAGAGGTGATTGGCATCCTTCTGGGAAGGGGGCCACAGTCCTCAGTGGGATGTTTAAATTTTACTTTGACAAACATTTAAAATAGCCAAGGAGGTTGATGATATACAAAAGGAGACATAAAGAGCTCCCCACACAGTCTGAAGCAACAGTAAGTGAGGGCCTGAGGGGAAGAAACTCCCGCAAGGCACAAGCTGAAGGAGTCATGGGCATAGTAAGGGGCTAGGGGGACAAGAACAAAAGATGTTAAAAGAGAGAGGCTGAGGTGGCAAGGTACAGAGAGGGTAGTGAGGGGTGGGAAAGGCTGAGGAAAGTTTTGAGAGATAGCAAAGACAGGAAAGGGGAAGTGGGGTTGTAGGCAGTGTGAGAGGAAGGTTTGGAGAGCCATGTCTGTCAACGCAAGGAGTCTAGTAAATAAGATTCTGGTGCTGAGGGCCATCATGGTTGAGGCAGACCTGGATTTTGTAGCCATAACTGACTCTCAGTGCACAGAAAACCACAACTGGGACATGACCAGACATTGCTGCTCTCAGTTCAGAAAGGACTGGATTTGGAGGAAGGGTGGGTGGGTTGCACTGTATGACAGGGAGAGTATCACAGTGACCAAAGTGCAAGCAAACCTAGGGATGAAGGATGGGTTGGAGGTGATGTAGGTCACCCTGGAGAAAGGAGACAGAGCCACTATTTGCACTAGGGTGATATACAGACCTCCAGCACAGGGGGAAGAATTGGTAAGGCACTAGGGGAAGCCATTGGCATGATGGCAAAAAAGGGAGAGGTGCTGCTAGTTGGGGACTTCAGTTTGCCAGATGAAGATTGGAGCTACACAGCCTCGGCTAGAAGCAGAGCAATTGTAAACTCCCTACGGGAGCATTTCTCAGGCAACTAGTCATATGTCCCACTCGACACGAGGCAATACTAGACCTGGTGCTCAAAAACTGGGACAGTGTTGCAGACGTCAAAGTGACGTGTTACCTGGGGACCAGAAATCACTGTATAGTGTGGTTTAATGAAGCAATGGTGGCAGAGACAAACCACACAAGGACAAGAATTCTGAACTTCAGGAAGATGGCTTTTTAAAAAAACGGGTGAATGTCTCAGAGATAACATAGCAGTGGGAGACTGAGGGTTGGGGGGGAAGGAGCAATGGGGTAAATTAATTGACGTCATAGTGAAGGCAAACCTCTGCACAAAGGAAGTGCGCAAAAACAGGTGACTACTATGGTTCTCAATGGAAGTGACTGAAAACATAAAGGCTAAAGGGGTGGTATTCAGTTGGTACAAAGAGATGCAGAGGGAAGAGGATAGGGAAGTGTACCAGATAAAGCAGAGAGAATCAGGTAAGGTGGTGAGGGGGGCAAAGGTGCAAACAAACGGAAGGATAGTCAAAGGGGTAGCTAATTGGAACAAGACTTTTTTCAGATACATAAGCAAAAAGAGAAGACAAGGGGAGGGATTGTGAGGATAAGAAGGGCAGGAGGAGATTGTACAGAAGAGGATCAGGAAACAGAAGATATCCTGAATAGGTATCTGCTCAGTCTTGAGACAGAAGGAGTGCAGGACGGATGACAAAGAAGCAGTAGGAACACCAGAGGAGTGAGGTGGACACAAGTCCATTTGCAAAGGGAAGAGTTCCAAGAGGACTTGCAATTTGAATGTACACAAGGATGTGAGATTGGATGGGATAACCTGCAAGGGGATCCATATGAAATCTTGACATTCGCAATCCTGACAACTAAAGGCTCGACATCGGAATCCTGACTTGTTTAAAATCCAGCCAAACAAATGACTGTCCAAATAAATCCCGACAAATGATCGCCAACACAACACATTGCACATATTGTTTTAATCAGAAGTCCTGCAGAGTACCGTAGGGGTCGGACATTTTCAGGGCATAGATTGGTTCTCCTGCTTGTTTCTTGATTTAGTCACCCAGAATATAATCAGCATTGGTAAACTAAAGAAAACCTATAAAAAAACTAAAATTGTGGTGCCCTGGTGCACAGTCTTCCAACTTCTCCACATCCTCTAACATAACAATTTTTTAAGAGATAAAGACCTGCAAATTCAATACTTCTGCTGGAGATTTTTTTGTTTTATTTCTGCCCAGTATTCTAGCAAGCTGCAGCATAAACACATCATGTTCACTAAGTCAGCATCCTCTTGCATGCATCTCAGGAACTTGCCATCATAAATACTAGTAACATACAATCTGACTATGGTAGGCATTATTTTTTTTTGGTTGGGTGGGTGTTCAATGTCTTCAGTGTCTGCCACTTAGAGCCCTTTCTTTTTTTAAATGTCTGAGATTGACGAGTTGTGAGTAGTGCTGTAAGTAGTGCTGTGGTGGTTGGTGTAGTATCAACAAACCTGATACACTGCTGCCTTTTCTTTTTGCATAACTAAAATGTCCAAAACTGTAGTAGCTGACTGCAGACTGAGTAATTGCCTTTGAGAAAGTTACCACTCAGTGCCCTCTTTTTTTTTAATGTCTGAAACTGAACCCAATCTCAATAGCTGACTGCTGCATAGCTCACTGATGATGTCGGAATTTTGTCAAGTTGGTTATACGTATTGGTCAGTGTTATGAATGTCGGAATTAATCTGTCAGGCTAATGTGTGTAACGGAAATCTGAGTGTCGGGCAATCATACCTAACCCCATCCAAGGGTGTTGAAAGAGCTCAAGGAGGTGCTGGCTGCATCTCTGACAGCCCTATTCAAAAACTTAATGGAAAAAGAAGTGGTTCCAGAAGACTAATGGAGAGCAGATGTAGTCCTACTTCATTAAAGTTACATCAGGGAGGATGGTGGGAACTATGGCCCAGGTCGATCAAATCTCAGTGATGGCAAAGTTAATGGAAACACTGTTGAAAGAAAGGCTTGTGGAGTATACTGAATCCAGTAGATTACAAAATCCAAGGCAGCATGGATTCAAGGGGTTGGGGTTTAACTGGGTGACCAGGGAACTAGACCAGAGTGGGGAAGTGGACGTGGCCCACTTAGACATCAGCAAGGCTTTCAATACTGTACCACATAGAAGGCTTTTAAAAAAACTTGGCAATTTATTGGTTGACCCAAGATGATAAACTGGTAATGAACTGAATGATGGATAGACAGCAGAATGTTGGTGGTAAATGGCACTAACTCTGATGAGGGTAGAGTAACCAGCAGGGTACCTCAGGGCTCAGTGGTGAGGCCTGTCCCCTACAATGTATTCATAAGAGACATTGTAGAAAAGCTGTAAGAGAAGAACATCTCTTTTTGTTGTTATTTTTTTTTTAAAGAAAAGTTTAATGTGTTTTCTTAAACAAGCGAACCAACTAGTATACAGTTAAAATGACATATACAACTTTTGCCTGGCTGGGGTATCACCCCTTGGATTGATCACTCTAATCTCATTCATCAGCCAGTACATATCAGTAGCTAAGATGGGAAATTACAATAGTTAAGTAATGAAAGATTGTAAAGGTTACAGTGGAAGTCACATTAAACAGCCCCACCAATGAGTTGGTTCAGCATTGTGTATTACTGCTGACAATGCACTGGTAACTCACATTGCATTGTTTTTCAGTGCTTAACCATCTCAAGAACAATGGGGCCTATGCACAACCGTGAATTGGGTACATGCACATATCTGGCCTGCGTAGCTACATTCCTGCAGACAGGTCCAGGGTGAGTGGTATGCACAACCATGCACACCTACAAGGCACCTGTCCATAGTCCTGCCCCTCCTAACATGCAACTGCATGGGTGTAGATCATGGGACACAAGTGGGCATCCAAATCAGATGCCCATCCTGTGTCCCAAATTGGATACCCCTGCCGTGTGCGAGCAGGGGATCTGGGCAAGGTGCAGAACCCCAAGTTGTAAAACCACGGGCGTGTGCCAAATGGATACTCCCAGCCCTCCCTGTCAGCCCAGTGGGCTGGGGCAGCAGTGTGGAGGACATTCCAGTGCCACCACTTTGGTGGGTATCGATTGAGGGGTGTGCTTAACATTTATGGAATGGTTGCCTCTGGCATATCTCATCCCCTCCACCCAGCACTCTGCACCTCAGTGCATGGCGCGGAGTGTGGGCAGGCCCCTTGACACACCCCTGGATCACCCATGATGTGCAGCTGCACAATCGTCCTGGGGCTCATGTGAGACAGGAGCTTGTGCCCCTGCTGTGAATGCTATTGGGGGGTCCACTGGATCCGGCTGCAGGGCATTCTGATGTAGGGTTGCCTATGCACCTCAGATGCATGGCGCATAGGCAATCCGCATTATAGTGCATAGGGTCCACTGTTTGTAAAATGTTATTGCAAATCAACTGGAATGCATCTACAGAACAGTCACAGCGTAATGCAAAACTGAGTTTTAATTCTTAAGAAAAAGTTTGTGCAAGGCCTTGTACCGGATCCAGCAACAGTTATGCAACTCAGCCAGAAATGCTGAAGCAACTCTTTGGAAGAACAGTTTAATGTGAACTGTGCTGTAAGTGTCACTCAGCATGACCCTGCAAAAGTGAGGGGGTACCAAACTAAACAGCAAATTCATATAAATATTAAACAGAAATCTTTATGGTAAGTAATTATCACTTAGAGGAGCCATATTTCCAACTTTGATATAGTTATGGACAGTATATTCTGTACAGACCTTGCCATGTGTGTCAGGATTAGACCATGTGCAGGGTAGAGTTCATGTTCTGTTGTGGCTGCCTAGGATAAGACAGATGTATGGAGCCCTTAATAAGCAGGACATGGAAGACTGAGGATGAGGTGCCGTGGCATAAAGTGCCCTTGTGGTATCTGACAATGGTCTGAAAATATGTAGACTCCAAATGCCTGATAATTCCCATAGTTTACCTACAACTGCATAATGTGCACCCACTCATAGCTGGCCATCTTGCCCAGTTCCAGCAGCCAATCTGCTTTTGGGGGGGAGGGGGCAGCTGCTCTCTCCCAATGCTGAAGGAGTATTCCCTTAACCATAATTAGTGCACCCTGCAGCCATGCCCGTTTGACTGATGTGAGTTTATTCTCTACATCTGCCTCCTGCACAAGGTCCAATATTACCGTTTGTGAGTTTAAAACAAAGTGAGCGTGCAGCAGATGATCACAGGTGTTCTGGATTGTGTTCCAGTATGTCCTTATGACTGAAATCCAGATAACTGCACTCCTAAGGATACCACCAACACTTGCTTCCTCAAAAAATAAAGAGCTTTATTGCCATTCAAGGGAACACCAGTGCTGATGTGCTCACAGCCACTACTACCCCCAGCACTTTGGGTCTAACAACCCTTCATCAAGTAGCATGGTTCATGACTGGACAGTCCCAGAGAATGTGTGTAATACTGCCGGCCCCTGCTAGAACTCTCCAGCATTTATCCAAGCTGATTAAGCCCCATCTGGGCAGTTCTTGTGATGTTATATGACAGTGGTGAATTTCCTTTTAGTGTGGTGAGTCGCACACCTTAAGCTTGTCCAGTAGACTTTCCAGTCACTGAAGGGCACTTCATATTCCAACTTCTCACACCTTTGAAGCCATAGAAATTCATTGGGGTCCCCCAACATGTTAAGCAACCAGTTGTAAATGTGTTCTGCTTTGTGCTGGGCCCAGTCAGAGGGTGTCAGGATTGTGTGCAGTGCCTTGTGATCCTCTAACCTCAGCTGCAGCCCTAGGATGTCTAGTTCATGGTAGAGCTGTAAATACACTATTGCCAATGCTGCCTTGGAACCAGAGCAAATTCTGCCTGCAGGTGACCAAAGAATTGGAGATATCCAGTGTGTCAATCTATAACTTGTGAGATACTATGTATCCCTTGTGCATCCTAACCTGTCCAATGGGTTTGCCCCCTATTTGGAGCTGTGAGTTATCCCACAGTGGAAAGATGGATGACTTGTGTGGCAGCCAACCCATCAGCTTTGCACGGTGTCTCCAGACATCTACTGAATACCATAGGGTTGGGTGGCAGGATAGGCCCTGGGGTAGTCTGTCAAGCAGTAATTTTGTTGTTATCCAAGGGCCTTGCAGAAGATGAATCTCATGCAAGATCCACTTTGGGACATATTCACTGGGGCTCAGGGGCAAGCTTGTGATAGCTGCAGCAGCACTTGTGCCAAATGTTTAGGCTGCAATATATCCTGGATAATAATTCAGAAGGACTCCGCTCTAGGGAGTAGGGTCAGTACCAACATTATTCACTCACAGGTATCAGAATTGGTCCATTGCTGTAACCTTCAAAACTAAAGCTGCTTATCCAGTTTGTGAAAAACATCATAAAAGGGAACCACTGAGTCGGTCTCTCCATTAGAAAAACATTTAATTCATTTTGCCACAGTTAAAAAAGTGCAACTTGCCAAAGTAAGTGCAAAACAAAGCAGGTAGCAACTTAATGAAAACACACAGGCTCACCAGTCACCACATACGCAAAACAGCTGCGGCCTCCATATGAGAGAGGTCTGGAACTCTCCTGCAAATTGCTAAAGGCTGCATAGAGCAATTGGTAGCTTAAACACAAAATGCTAAAACATCACCAAAATAACAAAGTTGGAGACCCAGTACCTGCGAAGATGCCAGCCATATATTGGCAAAAGTGCCTACATCCAGTGCTTACTATTGACTTCCTTATACATCATCATCAGAATATGCTGTGCTAGAAGGGCAGAGTGCATATAAAAGCCATTTCTTAAAGAGACATGCTAATATTAACAAGCATTTGTCAATGCCGAATGTTGCTTGCTTGTATGTGCTGTTTAGGTATTTGGAAGTAATAGTTCCATGCCTTCCTCCCAAGACATCCACTGTGTCTTTCCATTCAGTATTCACAGAAAAGTGGGAGGGGTAAGGGCCACAGCAGTACAGCAGTTGCCAAGGGGGTGAAGAGGTTGACAATAGTCCATTCAAAGGCAAAAGAGTCCTGCAGGAGCTCACTAAATTGAAGGTGGACAAAGCGATGGAACCAGATGGCATACGCCCAAGAATATTAAGAGACCTGCGAAGGGAGAGAGCAGTACCTCTGGCAGCCGTGTTCACTGAGTCATTCAACATGAGTGAATTGGAGGAGGGCACATGTGATCCCTCTACACAAGTCCGGCAGCAGGGAGGAGGCAGGGAACAATAGGCCGTTCGGCCTCACCTCAGCAGTGGGGAAGATCATGGAGACATTGCTTAAAGAAAGGATAGTGGGGCATCTAGAAGCCATCAGAGCCCAGGACCATAGACAACATGGATTCACAGTGGGGACATCATGTCAGACAAATCTGGTTGATTTCTTTGACTGGGTGACAAAGGAAGTGAATCAGGGTGGGGCAATGGACAACGCTTACCTGTGATTTCAGCAAAGCCTTTGATACCATCCCATATAGGAGGCTGATAAACTAGCTGGGTAGGCTGGGCACGGGGGAAAGGGTAGTAAACTTGGTTAGAAACCAGCTAACAGACAGGAGGCAGAGAGTGGTGGTAAATGGGGTGCAGTCTAGGGAGAGGGGGTGACCAGTGGGGTGCTACAGGGATCGGTCCTGGGGCCAGTCTTGTTCAATGTCTTTATTAGTAACATTGCAGAACGTCTGAAGGGAATTTTTTCACCAAATTTTCAACATAGCCATTTTAAGACCTCTGCTCATGAACAGTGTCACTGTGATTTTCTTAATCTGTCCCAAACATTGATGCACACACGAATGTCATGTTATGCGCTTCATGCTGCAGGCTTACATTTGGGCGACCTGTGAAAAATGACAGCTGTACTGCTCTTAAAGAGGTGTGGTAAATGGCAATGTTGAAAATCTGGAGTGCAAATATTGAAAATTTGCGAACTTATGCGTGTGCGGGATCAGCGCAACAAATGTTCATAAAACAGTCATTTTTGGAAATTTTTTCACCAAATTTTCAACACACCCATTTTAAGACCTCTGCTCATGAACAGTGTCACTGTGATTTTTTTAATCTGTCCGAAACATTGATTTCACACACCGACTGTGCCATTGTGTGCTGCATGCATGGAAAGACATTTTGGGTGACGTGAAAAATGACAGCTGTACTGCTCATAAGGAAGTGTGGTAAAATGGCAATGTTGAAAATCTGGAATGAAAAAAAAAATTTGTGAACTTATGAGCGTGCGTAGGAACTGTGCAACACACACTCGTAAAACAGTCATTTTTAGAAATTTTTTCACCAAATTTTCAACATAGCCATTTTAAGACCTCTGCTCATGAACAGTGTCACTGTGATTTTCTTAATGCCTCCCATACATAGATTTTGCACACTAACTGTACCATTGTGCGCTACATGTGTGGAAACACATTTTGGGCATGATGTGGAAATTGACAGCTGTACTGCTCATAAGGAGGTGTAGTAAAATGGCAATGTTGAAAATCCGGAGTGCAAATATTAAAAATTTGTAGACTTACGAGCATGCGTAGGAACTGCAAAATGCACACTAGTAAAACAGTCATTTTTGGAATTTTTTCACCAAATTTGCAACATAGGCTTTTCAACAGCCCACCTCATGAACACTTGCACTGTTGTTTCATTAATCGGTCCCAAAAGGTGATTTCGCACAGTGACAGCGAAATCACCCTTCGGGCCTGATTAACGCCATGACAGTGACAGAATTCATGAAGAGGGGTCCCAAAAACCCCATGTTGAAAATTTGGTGCCAAAATTCCAAAAAATGCCTGAGATATGCAGTAAAGTTGAAAATACCCTATATATCCCATTATACAGCTTACCGGCATTTCCTCAGTTCGCGGTCGGCTTTGAAGAGTGCAGATGTGTTCCTGGTCCACCGAAGATCATTGTGCCGAGGTCCAGAGGTAAGTATGGGGTGAGGCGGTGTGTGTGGAGGCAGGGTGCACAGTGGGTGGGTGTGGGTTGTGGGAGGGGGGCAGGGAGAAGTGCCGAGGGACAGTTTTTTATTTGCAGGTTTATTTTTTTGTACTAAGACGACGAGGGACATTTGTGGCAGCTGAAAGGCTGTTTGGGGAGGCTGGAGCTGACAGGGGATTGGGCACCCCCGTTGGCTATAACATTTTGCCACGCTCAGGTGGGCTCGCAGCGTGGCACCTGGATGCTTTTGGGGGGGCGTGGAGCCAACGGGGGATTGGGCACCCCCTGTCAGCCATAACAAGCTTTGTAACACTGGGGTGGCCCCCAGCGTGGCATCAGGAAAGCTTTGGGAGGGGTGTGCAGCCATGGAGCCGATGGGGGATTAGGCACCCCCATCGGCTATGACAGTTTTTGCCACTCTGGGGTGGGCTCCCAGTGTGGCACCGGGACAGCTTTTTGGTGGTGGGGAGGTGTGGAGCCAACGGGGGATTGAGCACCCCCATCGGCCATACAATGTGTGCGTGGGGGGGTGGAGAGCGCATCAGCATGCAATATGCATGCTTGCATGTGTGGGAGGTGGGGGAGAGCTCTGCTCACTGAAGCGGAGCTCTCCCTTTCAACTGTATGCCACTGCATTTTCAGCTTGTCATAGACAGCTGCAGCAGTGATTGGCAAACTGTGACCGTGCCTGCAAATACACTGACTGAATTGGAAGAGAGGGTGCCACACCTCCGAAAACTCGGATGATGGCACTATGTTTCTTGCACATGTGTGTGAGCAACATAAAAATGAAAGAAGCAGTGAGAGAAAAAGTGAGAGCAGAGGTTATAAAAAATAATACTTAAAAAATGATTTGGTGCATAAACAATGTGGATATGTAAGCACTGGATGCAGGTGCATTTGCCGATACACGGCCATGCATTACTTTGTTGCCTGAAGAATGGTTCCGTTGATTGCTGTCCATCTTTCCTCTACACCTCCAGTGCTGTCCACCCTGGTCAGTTTGTCTCAGACCAGCTCCTTCATCTGGTTGAAGTCTGCTCTTCTAAAATCTAGGATTCAGTTTCTCATAGTGGCATTCTGGTCCTGAGGGCCAGCTGAGCCGTATGGTCACTGGACCCCAGTGGCTCCCCTACCCTCACTGCACTCACTATCTCTGAGTTGCTGAACACCAAATCAAGAAAGGCTGCCTGTCTAGTGGGTTCCATAACCAACTGAACCAGCAGGCAGTCCTGCAGTTATCCAACAGGGTCTGACTTCTGGAGCACCTGGCTGCTGGAATGTCCCAGTTGATATCCTGCAGATTCAGACTACCAACCACCACCACCTTCCCCTTCTTCACTCTCCTTGCCAGCTCTAGCCTGAGTTCCTTATCTCTATCCTCTCATTTTCCTAGTGGTCTATAGATCAACCCCACTTGTATTTTCATGCCTGAGGGCACCATGAGGTGAGGCCGCATCCCTACCTGGTCAGTAACTAGTACGCTTAATAGCGTACGTTAAAACTGCGCAACAGGAACAGTGCAGTAGGGTACAGCAAGAGGGTACAAAACTGCGAAAGGATATATACCCAGTTGTGTACCCTCTTACTCTTCCCAGGTAGGGAATGAGATCTGTGCTGGGAGGTGGGACCAGCGAGCAGCTGCCGTGGCTCGATGGCATGAGCCACAGGCAGCAAGGGAGGGAGGCGGTGCGTTTGGGACCGGGTTTCAATTCCCAAACCCAGATGCAAGGAATGTTTTTATTTTTTGCACTTTGTGCGATGTTACATGTTAACGCCCACCCCCAGAGTTGGTTATTTTAGTTGGGGGGGTTCAGGGGGCACTGCCCCCCATAACAGGGGGTGCAGGGGCAAGAGCCCCCACAAAAGAAACACATATGCCACTTGCAATATATTGCACAATACTGGCAGTGCGGTATATTGCTGCACCATAATGTCTTGCAACACTATGATCTCGTGCCATTCACACCAACTGTTTCCCCTTTGCTTTCCCTGATGTGTCTATCCTCCACAGCCTCTATACCCTTCAATATAGGGTTACTCCTCCCTTTGCCTTTTCCTCTATCCTGTCTAAACATTGTGTAACCTAGGACTGACAAGTCACAGTCATAATTCTTTGTGGCCCAATTTCTGTGATGCTTACGAGGTCCACCTTGATGTCTGCCACCAATGCCTGAAGCTCACTGAGTTTATTACCCATACTTCTGGCATTTGGGCAGACCCCCTTCCCTCTAGTTCTGGATCTTCTTTTGCTATTTTGTGATCCTGCACCTGCACTCCTTCCAATTCTTCTTACCTTCTTACTTTTCCTATTGCTGCAGACCATGCGGAAGGCCTTATCTACTTTTGCCTCTCCCACTACTCTTTTTAAAACTCAACCTTATTTTAACTCATCTTACTTCTACTGGTCCCCACAATATGTATTTATTTAAAATGTGGTAACCATAAAAGACACATTGAGCTGAGACCCATTTCCAGATATGACCCGTGGAAAGGGGACATGGAGCAAAACAGCAGTAGACAATAGCAAAATGACATCTGAACAGACAGACGAGCCATGTGTTACAATAATAGAATAAATAAAGAATCTGCATGTGCCACAATTAATCAAAGTGCAGTGAATTTTAGTAGTGCTTAGAATCATGACTAAAAATGTGCATGGGTTAAAATCAAGACTTCAAGGGTAATGGGAAGAAGGGTAGCAGGATCAAGTTGGGGGGTTGTTGAAGTTTCAGCAGGTGTTTGAAAGAGTTAATGGATGGGGAGAGACAAAGGGAGGAGGGGAGTTTGTTCTGGAGAGACTGAAACCTATAGGACAATGTAGAATATCCAGCAGAGGAGCATGGGTGAGGATGGCAAAATTGCGATGGTTCCTGGAGTGGAGGTAGCAGGAGGCAGGGTGGATTTGGGATAGGAGTGAGAATAGGCTGGAAGGAAAGGTGTTGAACCAATATTTGGAGATGAACATAGTGCAATGGGCCTGGCAGTGAGATGGTAGAGGAAGTATGGAAAGGGAGGAGTAAACCAACTGATGATGTGTGTGTGGAGGCTTGTTAGATGAAAAGCGGCAGAAGGAGTTGAGGAGGGTATCCAGTCTGCCGAGGGAAGTGGAGGGGGCAAAGCCATAGAGTACATTCACATAATAGAAGACAGGAAGCATCATTTTGATAATCAGATCCCTGTGGACATGCAGGAGATAGGCAGTCTTTGTAATAATAGAGGGCACCAAGCTTGAGACAGAGCTTGCCATGAATGCGTTGATGTGGATTGAGAAGTCAAACTTACTGTCACTTCAAGTAGGATGCCATCCAGAGTGGTGATTGAAGATGGGGTATGGTGAGTCTGGCTAGTTTCTGACTGGTACCAAAGGTCATGGAGACTGTCTTTTCCATGTTAACTTTAAGTTGGATAGAATGGAACCAGTGGAGAACATTGCTGAAGTCCTGCTGGAGTAGGTTTTCTACCGCTGCAGAGGAAGGACCAGAGGTGAAGATGACTTGTCATCTGCATACATGTGTATATGTGACTTGACACAGGCAAAGGGGAGGTCATTGAGGAAGATTGAAAAAAAGGAGGGGTCCAAAGATGGAGCCCTGTGGAACCCCAGATTGGCTAGGAAGAGAGGTGACAGGGAACCGCCATCCTGTACCAATTGTAGATGGCCGGTTAGATAAGAGTTGAACCAAACAACAGTAGGGTCAGAGAGGCCAGAATTTCTCAGCTTGTCCAGGAGAATTGGGTGGGTCACAGAATTGAAGGCTTTCACCAGATTGACAAAATTTGCTTCTGTAATGAGCCCCTGGTCCATCCCAAAGAAGATGGCATCAGTAACATACAGCAGGGAGAAGACTGTGGAATGGTGCTTCCAGAAGCCAGTCTGGAAATGTGATAGGAAATCAGTAGCTGAGAAGAAATCAAGGAGTCTGGCATGGACCAGTTTCTCTTGTAGTCTTGAGGAGTTTGGTATAGACCAGTTTCTCTTGTAGTCTAGAGAGGGATGGGAGAAGGGAGATGGGACAATAATTACCAGGAAAAGATGGGTCATCCCGTTTGTGAAGAGGATAACTTTGGCCATCTTCCAAGACTGCGGAAAAGTGCAGAAAGTGAAGGGGTATGGGGCTGTAGGGGAAGCACTAGCCAGGTTCCCCTCTGTCAGTCCCTTTACCATAGTTGCTCTAGCCTCAGTGCCCATCCCCCCCGCAGTCAATTAAACTGTCTAGTGTAGTTGTTAAACTTCTGCCCCAGTGTGCTGGTCCCCTCTCTTGCCAGGTGAAGGCCGTCACCTTTGAAGTGCCTCACTATCCCAAAAATTCCCCAGTCCCCCAAAAAGTGGTACCCTTTCTCCTGACACCATCTCTTTAACCACACATTTAATTCCCCTCTCTCTCTCTCTCTCTCTCTCTCTCTCTCTCTTCCCTTCTATCCCCCCACTTCACACAAGGGAGACCTCAGAAATGGCCAGGGAAGCCAAGTGTGCCAGCAGTCTGTCCCCTAGCCCCAAAAGTTCTGCTTCACTTACTCCACAGGCTGCTTCACCAGATTGTTGGTACCTAAGTGTACCAGCATCCCCATCTCCCCCCCTCTCTTTCTGCTGTCCTCCCTATTCTGTCTATGTCCCAGATGACTGATGTCTCAGGAAGACACCTGACCAAACCCACCCCTTTCTGCCCCCATCCACCACCGTCTCTACTTCCCTGATCATTGAATCCCCAACCCTAAGACTTTTCTAGTAGCCTTCTTCTTACTATCACCCTTGGGTATTACCAGGTAGTCACCCCCATTTCCACCAACTGACCCAGTCCCCCAGTGTAGTCAGGTATTTGAGTCTCTTTCAGGGGTGTAAAGTGATTTGCCATCAGGATGATGTGGGGTAGCTTGACCTTCATGTGGCTGCCCCTGCCACCCTTCACCCTCTACCCATCACTGTACACCCCCCGCAGGCCAATGGGCCTCTGAGGGAGTGGGGGTGTTGACTATGGACTCCAGCTGAGCTGGTGCCACAGGACAGATATCACTTCCCTCACTGCAACCAGCAAAGAATGGAACTCTGCAAACATCCTACAGAAGTGGCAGTGATCCCTACTGCACAGTATAACCTTGGAGAAGAGTGCCCCACAGTCCCTGCAACTGATTTGCTCCCCACTAAACTTCATGAGCTTTATCTGGCTCTGTGCTTCCTAATGCACTGCATCTGAGAAAAGAAACAAAACAGATATAGGGGAAAACACTGAGATTGCTTTCCTAGTTCACAGGTCCCTCCCCTTTAATTGCCTCAGGTGCAAAATGGATGGGAGTAGGGGACATTTAGCTTGCTCTACCCCACTGTCTCCCTAATGCACTTCTTCTGAAAGCAGAAGCACAATGGATTTCTAGTGAGGTATATATTCTATTGGGCTCTAGCTTGATATTAAACCACAACAGTCTGAAAGATTGCCTGATCCATATAGATCCTGAACTATGACTTCATCATGTTGTTCCTATTCATAGCAGCCAAGTGAAGTATCGTGCTTCCTCTTGTAGGCTTGTCTACCTTCTATATCAGAAATGCCCTAGGCTGTCCCACCAGTGCAGCGGTAGAGCTACCGCTTGTGATGCCAGTGACTTGGGTTCGGTAGCGGGCCTGGGTTGCTGGAGGGCCAGCCAGGGGGAGAAGGATTGACTGCCTGAGGGCTGCTCTCTTTCTCTGGGTGCACTTGACCCTGATGATAGGAAGTCAACATGGTGTCGAGGGGGCTTAAACAGATAGTTAAAAAAAAAGGAAAAAGAAAACAAATGCCTTTAACAGCAAGTGGTTTCTTGGATTTGCTGCCATGGGATGTTCCAGTCCACATCTGGCCAGTTGAAGTCTCCCATTAGCAGTACCTCCCCATGCACTGTTGTCCTCTTGATCTCATCCTCCCAGTTCACTATCAGTCATCTTCTTTGAGATGGTGGATGATATACCACTCCTATTCTGATGTTTATCACCCACTCGTGACTAACTGCACCCTCATTGTTTCCATACCATTACCCATCCCTGTGTCCTTGACTTGTTGCTTTTATGCCCTCCAATACGTATCATGCCACCCTTTCCCCTATCACCTGTTTCCCATTTCTCTTGAATAATGCATAATCCAGAATGGTCAAGTCTCAGTCATGGTACTGTGTTACCCACGTCTCTGTGACTGCCACCAGGTCAGACTGAACTTTAGCCACCTAGTGTTTGCACACATAGCCTTCCAGTCCCTCTTTTTACACTGTCCCTCAGAATTTTTCCTACCCTACTCCCCACTGTCTCCCTTGGCTTTTGAGCCCCATCCCCTTCCCTCACATTTCACTGCCTTTGTGAACCTTATTCATCCTGCCCTTCATAGCCCAAATCCAATATCCTTCTCCCCCATATCACTCCATAATCATATTCCCATCTGCCTAATTCCATTTACTCTATCCTTTTTCCCCCAAGTGTTTCTTGCTTTCTTGCTTTGTCATTCCCGTATTTACTCTCATATTGGGAAGCTTCCTGTTAAGCCCAACCCCTTTTACTTGTAAAGATGTGCCTAACTTGAACTGTAATGCCTCCTCCTTCTTCTAGCTTAAAGTGTCTTGATGTGCTTGGCAAATCTCTGGCCCAACACCCTGGGGTACTCCTCACTGGGGTGTAGGCAATCCTGCCTAAGCAGCCTCTCGCCCCTCTTGGTGTGGCCCCAGTCCCATAAGTACTTCACTCCTTTGCACCAACCCTTCAGCCATGCATTACACTGGTATATCCTAAACTACTCTCTATCATTATAGCATGGCCATGGGTAGCCCTCAGAGAAAGTTAGCACCCTGCTATATCCCCTCAGTGTCCTGCCTAGGGTGAAGAAGCTCTCCTTTAACTCTTCTATGGTTCTCTTATCCAGATAATTTGTGTCTATGCATACCACCATTTCGAGTCCTCCCATCCTTCCTAACAAGCACTGGCACCCTGGCCTTGAGTTTGTCTACCGTGACACCAGGGTAACAGTGGACTGCCTTCTGGCCTTCTTGAGTGGGCTCCACCTTAACTACTGTTTGTTCCCCTCACCCAATTTAATACATAACACACTGTTTCTTGCTGTCATTCAGTTTCATAGATACCTCTGTTCCCGACCCAGTTTCATGTATAAATCTATTTCTTGCCTCCAATTTCATACATAACTTCAGTTGTTGCCTGCACACTCATCTACTCCAGTGCAGCTTTAATAATGTGGTGTGCTGTATTTATTAGGAGGATTTGTTATTTATGTTTTGTGTTTATTTATTTTATGTTTTTCTGTACGTTTCACTTTGTAAAGTGCCCTGAGCCTCGGGGAAAGGGTGCCACAGAAGTAAAATTGCCTGGCTTTGATTATGAAGAAAACAGTTTTGTATGCCTTTGCATTTTGTTTAGTTCAAGCAGAGTACACAGTTATATTGTAATGGCATGATACAGAGTAAAATAGTGCTCCTGAAAACTAAAGTTGTTCACCATTGTGTATGTGTCCTTGCATCAATGACTGCAGTCTATATTGTGGTCATTTTAAAGCAGCAGTGCATGAATACGATGATGATTTTGACCTATACTTTTTATGCTATTTTAAATTGCCTCTTATCTCCTGACTTGTACAATACCATTCTTTCTCCATTTTGAGTCTGCTTCAGTACTTTTTTCACATTTGAAATAATAAAAGGAACACTCCTTTTAATATAGGTCAGATCAGGTTTTCATCAATACTTGCAGCTGGTTTTGAACACCTATTGTTCAATAACATCAGGGAGCACTGCCTGCTGCATACTAGTTCATTTTAGTCACAGCAGAAGTGATTTTAAGCAACTGATGCATAAAAACAGCTGAGAATGCTGATTAAAACCTGGTCCGAGCCATATTAAAAGGAACGCTACTTTTATCATCTCAGATGTGAAAAAAAAAGTACTAAAGCAGACTCAGACTGGGGAAAGAAGGGTATCATACAAGTCAGTAGATAAAGGGTGATCTAAAACAGAATAAAAAGTATAGTTCAAAATGTTCACATTTATCATTGCTACTTTAAGAATGCAATAATTCCCCATCAGTTATTCACACCACATTCACTGTGCATTATTGATAGGCTTAGTAGTACCACTTGTATTTGGCATTCATTAATTACCTTAATGTTTATACCTTAGTGCTGTACTGTTGTCATAATCCATTCTCTAAGAGTTGTATTTCCAAGGGGATTTACAAGAATCCCTGGCCAGGATTGTTTATGCTTTGTACTATATGCTGTGAATTGATTTGCTCATGTGAGGTATTTAAAACTTCAATAAACTTTTGGTAAAAAAAAGAACAAAAAAAAAAAATGAAAAAAATCCCTTTAACTGAAAATCAAACTAGAACGGACTTTTTTTTAATTGAAAATCAACCAATCAGCTGCAAAGAATACTCACACAACTGTCTGATTGGCTTAGAGCTGCATGTTTTCATTCAAAAGTGCAGTACTGCATCTTATATGCAAAGATTAGCATGCAGTATAAACAGCTTGCTGAAAAGAAAAGAAGCTGATTAGCAATTCAGGCATTATTCTTCTTGAAAAGAGACTGATGGCCAGAGAGTTCTGGCTGTCCTCACCTTTTGTTGACCATCTGTATGTATGAGCTCCCCAACAGAGATCCTGCACACTTGGGAACTTAGGAGCAGAAGGGCAAAGCCTCCTCTACAAGAGAGAGAAGCCAAAAGCCAAGCTAAACACTATCAATTAAAATTCATTAGTCCAGGAGGAGCTGCCCATTAGAGTGTTGAGTGTGCACAGATGCCATTATTACAAGTATGACACCAGTAATTAGGCATCAAAAGTAGGAGGACTTCACAGTCCATTTAGCAAAGATATTATCTCTCTGTTTTTGCATAAACTTTGGCATATCTGCTAACTGCAGTAGATTCTACTTTCGCTGGTCAGAGGAAATGTCACCTTTTTTAAAACATAAATGCCAGCATCGGCGACTGCTAATTAGAATTTAAATGTGGCAGAATGTGTTCATCCATTGCATGGAAAATGTGCATTCATTATGATAGATGCCTGCATTTAGTCAGGAAAAATTAAAGGACAATTTATTCTTATACATTTTCTTGTTTGCTATCATAACTGACTGATAGCTTTGTTTTGCAGTACATCTACATGCCATTTACAGCACCAGTGCAGCGAAAAATGTTTTTCCACAATACCTAGTTTACAGCTTCAATTAATAAAAATATTAGCAAACATGTTAAATCTGCTTTTCTAGGTGATTCCTATTCTGCTCACTATATATCTTGTGTGTATTTTATCCTAATTCTTTGTCAGGCACACAGTTCTCTCTCTAAGCCAAATGAAGTAACCATAATTTTTCTCGAGAAAACAAAATTAAAACATGTAACAAATACCCAAATTCTAGTAGAACTGGAGAATGTTACCAGGAAATGGAACTGGAACTTTGTCAGGAATATGCTACAGTTAAAAAGGTAGGGTGACATCTTTTGCCATATTGTAGTACCGCTTTAAATAATTAAAAAGGTAGATGCTTACAAAAAACATTCTTTGGCTCACCATCGCTTCAATTGTTCTTTGAGTAACAATGTGATCTAAATATAGTTTATACAGTCATGCAGTGCATGGGAGGCCATTTGGCATAAGGGTTAGTCTTGAAATCTGAAGATCCAGGTTTAAATCCTACATTTTCCACATACTCATCATGTGATCTTGAACAAATGTCTTACATATCCTGTATTTAACTTACCCCTTTCTGTGCCAGGGCTGTTTGCCATTTCAGTGCCAGTCATTTAAAAACAAGTACTATATTATTTAAAATGTCAATCTATTTGTCCCCATTTTGGCAAAATATTTCAATGTATGTGCCCCCTGATTATAGCTTTTTAGCCTGTGCAGCTCTGTTCATGGGCCTCCAGGGTGTCTATTTCATGCAGAATGTTTGAGGTCAGACAAAGGTCAGGTGTCCCCCAACACCTGACCTGATCTGACCCAAACATTGTGCCAGACCAAGACCAAAGTCTCCTCTTGCAATCCACAAGCCAAACGTGAAATCTGCTTTCTTTATTTCACTTCTGGGTCAGCAAAAAGGTGACAATGTGTGTTGTATGGCATAAAGTCATACAGGTGTAATTCACTTGTCCTGCAGGATATGCCAAAAGGCAGTGAGCAGGTTAACATAGTAACACAGCAACATAGTGATTAAGATCAAAAGGCACACTAGGAACATCATGGCCCCCGCCAACTTTGGAATCAGGGATGAAATAAGTATGTTGCTGCAAAAATATGGCAATTTAAACAGATTTCCTATCCCCCCCACTACCCAGTGTACATTTGGTAAGCTTACATTTTTCTAGGCTTAACTTGAATACCTGTACTTTCTTCATGTCCGCTGTCTCATCTGGTAGGCTATTTTATAGCTTTACCACCATCTTTCAAGAAAATGCCTCCTAATGTTACCCTTGCATTACCCACCCCTGGACTTCAAAGCATGTCCCCACACCACACTGCAGGACAGCAAATAAAGCATCTCTAACTGTTCAGTCTTGTTGATACCCTTAAGCATGTAAAAGATCAAGATCATGTCCCCTCTCAGCTTCTCTTTCTCCAGCATGACAATGCTAAGGGCCTCTTCTTTGTAATCTATTGTAGTTCTGTACTGTTTCAATCTCTCTGTGCACAGAAGTTTGGGAAATAAAATCACAGACCTGAAAGCCATCATGGCAGAGACTAGATTAGATTTGATAGCCATAAAAGAGTTGTGGTGCACTTACAGCCATGACTGGGATATGGTCATACTGGGTTACTCTCAGTTCAGGAGAGACAGATCAGGGAGATGGGGTACTATATTTATGGGAGGGAATCAACGGCACAGAGGTACAGGGGCAGCTGGAGGAAAAGGAAGGGCTGGAGGTGCTGTAACTCATCCTGGAGACAGATGCTGTGGCAGCTATCCATACAAGGGTGGTAAATAGATCTACAGCACAGGGAGAAGAGTTGGATAAGGCACTAGGGGAAGCCATGGAAAGAAAGTGGAAAGTGCTACAGTTGGTGACTGTAGTCTGCCAGATGTGGACTGGAACCTTCCAACTGCAGCTTTGGTAGGGAGCAGAGGCATCCTTGACCTTGGCTTTTCTCAGGCAGCTAGTCAAAGGAACCATGATTAGGGACAGGGCAGTGCTAGATCTGGTGCTTACAAACAGGGACAGCACTGCAGACATCACAGTGAGCAGTTCTCTAGGTACCAGTGCTCACCGTACATTGTGGTTTAACATTAAGATGGGAACAGAGGTTAACCACACAAAGACAAGGGTCCTGGACTGCAGGGGGGTGCCGGGATTTTAAAGAAATGGAAGACTGCCTCAGAAAATTCCTTGTATGGGTGATTGCTTGGGAGGGGTAGAGGCACAGTGGGGAAAAATAAGGGACAGTATAATTAAGGCAACCAGCCTCTGCATGAAGCAAGTGAGTAAAAGCAGAAGGAAAAATAGACTGTTGTAGTTCTTTAGGTAAGAGGCCAAGGTGGTGAAGGAAAAAAGGGGTGGCATTCAGGAGGTGCAAGAAAACACAGAGAGAGGAGGACAGGGAGGTGTAACAAGTAAATCAGAGGGAAGCAGGAAAGAGGAAGAGGGGAGCAAAGGTGCAGACAGAGGAAAGGATAGCCAAAAGGGTAGCTAAAGGGGATAAGACTTTCTTCAGGTACATAAGCAAGAGGAGGAAAACAAGGAGAGGGATAGTGAGGATAAGAAGGTGGCAGGGGGAGACTGCGCTAAAGAAGATCAAGAAAAAGCTTCCATTCTGAACAGGTATGTCTGCTCAGTCTTCACAGTTGAGGGAGGGGAGATGAACCATCAGGGAGCAGCAGCAACAAAGTGGGGGGCAGAAGACACAAAGTCATTTTCAGAGGAAAGAGTCCTGAAAGGACTTGCAACTCTGAAGGTGGACAAGGCTATGGGATGTACCCAGGAGTACTAAAGGAACTCAGGGAGATGCTAGCTGTCCCACTAATTGACTTATTCAACAGTTCACTGGAAACAGGCATGTTCTGGAGGACTGGAGTACAGCAGATGTGGTCCTCTACATAAGAGCGGTAGCAGGGAGGAGGCAAGCAACTATGGGTCGATCAAGTCTCACTTCAATGTGGAGAAATTAATGGAAACCCTGCTAAAGGATAGGCTGGTACAGTATCCTGAATCCAGTGGGCAGCAGAACCACAGGCAGAATGGCTTCATGGGAGTGGGGTGGGTCATGTCAGGTGAATCTGATTAATTTCTACAACTGAGTGACTAGAGAAATAGATCAGGGGAGGGCAGTGGACATGGCCTATCTGAATTTTAGTAAGGCCTTTGACATTGTGTTATACAGGAGACTGATTATGAAATTGAGCAGCCTAGGAGTGGGATCCAAAGTGGTGAAATGGGTTATAAACTGGCTAACAGGTAGGCATCAAAGGGTTAGGGTCAATGGCACTCACTTTAATAATTGGAGATTGACCCGCAGGGTGCCATAGGGCTCAGTATTGGGATTGGTCATCTTCAGTGACTTCATAAGTGACATTTGTTTATTTATTTTTATTTAAAATTTTGGATTACTGGGAAAGGCACACTGAGCCAAAGCTCATCCCCAGGTGTGACCCGGGGGAAGGATACAGCAATAGGTAAATAATACAACATAGATCAATCCATTAAACATAGGAAAAATAATGCTAGTATGGCTACAAGTCAGAGTGCAGTACATCATTTACAAAATATGAAATGCAAGAATGAATAACAGATTTCATGCAGTTTCATGTGGGTGGTTACAAATGCATAGTGGCAGAGTATGGAGACTCAGTAGGCATTTTAGGGAGAGGATGGAGAGAGAGACTCAGAGGGAAGAGGGAAGCTGGTTCCAGAGAGCAGGGAAACAGTGTGAGAAAGCAGCTTGACCAGTACTAGAGTTGGGAGAGAGAGGTGGAGAGGATGTGTGAGTCTCTGGAATGTACAGCGTAGCCAGAAACAGCTACAGGAGAGAGGCGGGAGAATAGGTAAGTGATAAGTGGGCCAAACCAGTATCTTGCACAAAGATAGCACAGTGTGCCTGGCAATGTAAGGGTAGGGGAAGCAAGGACAGTGATGAATAAAATGAACAGTAATGTGTGCCGGGGAAGGCATGTTTGTAGCAAAGTGACAAAAAGTGTTACAGAGGCTATCCAGTCTGGGGAGTGGGGGTGGGGGGGGGTCAAAGCTGTTGACTAAATTGGTGTAGTCAAAAATGGGTAGAATCAATTTTGAGACCCATTCTCGGTGGGCAGGAAGGGAGAAGCTGTCCTTGTTGTGGTACAGAGCACTAAGTTTGGGGCAAAACTTAGAGTGGAGGGCATCTATATAGTATATGTGGAGAAGTTCAGTTTGCTGTCCAGCCAAACTCCCAGATATTTGAAGGTTAGGACTGCCTCCAGTTGGGTGCCATCAAGGGCAGTGAAGATGGGGGAGTGTGCTAGCCTTGCTATCTTGGGGCCTGTGCTGAAAGTCAATGACAGAGTTTTTTTTGGTATTGACTTTAAGTTGGTTGTCCTGGAGCCATTGCAGCACATTTATGAAGTCTCACTGAAGAGGGACTTCGACTGCTTTGGTTGAAAGACTAGATGTATAAATTACCATGTCATTGGCATACATGTGTATGCTCAAGGAGACGCAGGCTGAAGGGAGGTAATTTAAGAATATAGAAAATAGAATTGGGCCAAAAATGGAACCTTAGGGTACACCAGACTGGATGGGATGGGGGGAGACAGTGTGTCATAGACATGCACTGACTACTGGCAGGCCACCAGGTAGGAGTGGCACCAATTCACGGTGGGGGTGGGGAGACCTGCTAAGGCCAGTTTGTTTAGAAGGTGGCAGTGGGACCCAGAGTTGAAAGCCTTGGCCAAATCAATGAAAGTGGCCACTGTGATCAGTTAATTGTCCATCCCTGTGAGGATGGAGTCTAACTCAGAGGAGGAAGGTGATGGTGGAGTGGTCCTTTCTAAAACCAGACTGGAAGGGAGAGAGGAAAGATGAGGAGTCAAGAAAGTCCTTGAGACTGGAGAGCATAAGGGATTCCAGGAGTTTAGCTAGGGAGGGGAGTAATGAGATTGGCCTGTAGTTGCAAGGGGATCACCTCCTTTGTGAAGGGACAGGACTTTAGCTAATTTCCAGGCTGTGGGACCGCACAAGGAGAAAAGGATAGGTTGAGAAAGTGTGTGAGGGGGAGGGTTATGGCCAGGGTGGATAGTTGAAGGAGATTTGGATCGTGCCCATCAGGGCTGTATTTTGAAAGGTTGAAGGACATGGCAGCTTGGAGGACTTCCTTGCCGGGTAACTGGAGGGAAGCCAAATGCACTTGGAGGAGAGGGTGACGCATCTGGAGGTGGGACAGGAGAGGCCTGGCTGGATAGGGCACAGGTGATGAAAAAATGATTGATTAGAGAAGCAACTGATTTAGGATTGGAGATCAGTGAGCCATCTTCTTAAAGGTGGGGTGGGGAGAGCTGGACTGGTGGGTCAAGTAGGGAATGAAATACTTTCCAGAAGTTGGCTGGAGAGCTTAGGTTGGACTGGAGGCTGTTTTTCTTATATAGTGCCTTAGCTATTCAAACTGCCATGGTGCAGGAGTTTTGGAGTAACCTATAATGCTGCAAAACAGCAGCGAAGTGTGTGGATTTAAATGTAGCCCACATGAAGTCATGCTTTTTGAACATTTTAATGAGGTCGGGGATAATCCAAGGCTGGTGAAGGTGTCGGACTTTCATTTTTTTGACAGAGGCATGTGTGTCCCAGGCAGGTTAAAAATGGCTACAACATGGGACAGAGCCTTGTCAATGTCTTGCACTGAGTAAACAGGGGAACAGTCATAGGAAGCAAGATCTTCAATAAGGGCTTCAGTGTCAAGGGACCTGAGAGGCCTATGCTAGATGTACTTGGGTGACAACTGAGGAGGGCGAACCTTCCTGAAACAGGAAGTTAGACAGTGGTCACTGAATGAGTCAAGAAGAGTTCCTGCAGCTGCAATCTGATGGGGGTGTGAGGATAGCACCCAGTCCAGGAGGGAATGATCTGTAATATTGGGTTTGAGCCTAGCAGGTTCAGTGATTAACAGCATGGGGTTTAGGGATTCAATGGATTGGACTGTAGAAATTGAGAGATAACCAATATAAGTTAAAGTCACTAAGAAGGATGATCTCCCCATTGGCAGCAAGGGAGATGAGGGAGGAAAGGGTGTTGGGAAGAGAGAAGGGAGAGGATTTGGGAGGAAAGTAGTGGGCTCCAACAAAAAGAGGGGTGATATAGGGGAGAGAGAGTTAAAGTAGAAGTAGCTCATGGGAGAAGGGGAGTGCCTCCTTGTGGGAGATAGAGGAGGAGAGGGATTGACAAGTGAATATGGCTACTGCACTACTGCGCTGTCTCTGTCTTGGCTGAAGAAGTGGTAGTCTGGCAGTGCCAGTTGGGAGTCCAGGATTCGGGAGGAAAGCCAGGTTTCAGTGATGCAGAAAACATCAGGAGAGTGCATAAAGGTCCATACCTTGAGCTTGTCAAGCTTTGGAAGGAGACTCCTTGCATTCAGGCAGAAAATTTGGAGTTTTTTAGGGTAAGGAGGTGGGGTCAGAGGGGGAAGTAGAGGAGGGGGGCCTGGGTTTCGTTCAATGTAACCACTCCAGACAGAAGAAGGATGAGGAGAGGAAATATAGTGGCTAGCCACCTCCACCTTTTTTGTTGAGATGGAAGGCAAGCAGAGGGAGGGGGGATAGAGCAGAGACAGCAATGATGAAGGAGTTCCATGTTTAAAGAGAGGGTGGGAAGAAAGCCAGGGTAAATAGAGGGAATAGGGAGGAGGAAAGGGAGAAGGGGAAGGGTTAGAATAGAATTGGAGGGGGAGGATGATGTTGAAGAGGAGAGAAGCAGTAAGGGAGGAAGGAAAGTGGGTTGGGACGGAAGAGGATCCTGTAGCAAGTGAGAAGGGATAGGAGGGTTGACAGAGTAGGGAAGAGGAGCATGTTGTTTGACAACATGTTAGACACTGCAGATTGCAGAAGAACTGGAAGGCAATGTGTGCCTTTCCATAGATGATACCAGAATCTGTAACTGTGTGGAAACTCATGAGGGGTGAAGAGAATGTGCAGGGATCTTGAAAAATTTGGTAGTGGTCAAGATCATTGCAGTTGGGGTTCAAGGCCACAAAATTCAAAATCATGTACCTAGGGCATAAAAACCCAGGAGCTGAGTATAGGACAGGGAAGGAGGTACTGACAGTCATTAAGTGGGAAAGAGACCTTGAGACATCATAACTGTTGACGTCAAATTAGCAGGGCAGTGCGACAAAGCTGTTGGTAGGGCTAGTGGGCTGCTAGGTTGCATCTCCAGCAGGAGGGGCAAGGTGGTGTTGCCACAGTATTGCTTGCTGGTGAGACCCACCTAGAGCATGGTGTTCAGTTCTGGAGGTCGTACCTCGGAAGGGACATAAGTTGAGGCAGTCCAGAGGAGGGTAATTAAAACAGTGGAGAGGTTGCACCAAAAGCCTTATAAGGTGAGACTAAGAGATCTGAACATGTACACCCTGGAAGAGAGGAGAGCAACAGGGGAAATAATAGAGACACACGAGTACCTCACAGGCAAAAAGGGTGCAAGAGGGTAGTCTATTTAAAATGACAAAGTGTACCAGGACCAGGGAGCATGCGATAAAGCAGGGGCGGGGGGATAAGAGGGATGTAAGGAAATACTACTTCCCTGAAAGGGTGGTAGATGGCTGGAAAAGACTGCCAGTGGCAGTGATGGAAGCAAAAACAGTGTGGGGCTTCCAGTGTGTGTGAGCTAGACACAGGGAAATATTAGTAAGTAGGTGGGGAAGGGTCACTAGAGACCAGTTAGGGTCTGTGGATGTGGACTAGGCAGGGAACAGCTGGACAGTCTGGACTGGCCAAGATGTTGTTTTCTGCCATCAAATTCTATGTTTCTATGCAAATGGTAGCTACATATTCTCCACTCCCTCTTCTGGCCTGTAAAGCACTTAGAGATGCAGTTTAAATGAAAGGTGCTAAACCAAACTAAATTCACTTATTTTCTTTTATGATAAGGTGATGTAGTGTAAGATATGGAACACACAGTCCAGGTGGGATTGGTTTATAAAAAATAGTTAGAAGTGCCACTTCACCATAAGCAGCAACATACTCTGCTCAAATATGAACAGTATACATATTTCAATGGCACAACTGAAGTGTATCCATATAACACCCAAGTACTGTTACTTGCCTTTCTCGGCCTTTGCCTCTCTAAAATCTGAATTCACATATGATTTTAAATTGTTTATGCTAACTAATGTACCTGACAAAGCCTTTGTCAGCTCTGATTTACCAGAATTGTACCATGTTTCCTTTGACTATTATTGTAATTGTTTTTCCAACATGGAACCTTTGTAAAAGACTCTGGCTCAAATGTGTTATCCGAAATTCTAATAAAATAAAAAAAAAATTAAAAATAAAGTAATCTAGATGCAGAGTAGTACAGTTGAAGAATAAGGTGGGCCTTTAGTGGTGCCAGAACGTTGAAATAATGTGGAGTATAGTTATTTTTAGATCACTGGCTATGAATAGTAATTAACATTATGGTTAGCTTGTTGGCCTTGAGGGTTTGTCTTCTTTTGCTTTATTAGGTTTTAATATTTTCCATGTACCCTTGCGTAGCACAAAATATTATGTTTTTTTGTGAATCTTTGCTCTGGTGTGTATTGCTACATGTACGAAGATGATTTATCATGCATAGGTGCGTGCACACACACACTCACACAATTTAAAACAAATATATTTTTTTTTATAAAACAGAGACATTTTAAAAGTCAGTTGTCAATCCATTTCCTTGTTTGTGACTGCTGTCCTCACCAATAAAATAGAAATAAAGCACTGTGACTAACTACAGCCCACTTACACTAAGTATTGGATGGACAAACGTGCATTCTGAGCCTGACTGATTTTGCTTTAAATTCCATATTATGTTTCCCTTGGGCTTTTTTTGTTGGTTTCATTGAGCCCCCGTGCCTCTTACCATGGTGATTTCATGACTGAGGAATGAAACTAATTCTTTAGTTCCTGGAACTCTCTCTATGTGCTCAATTTATGAAGAACTGGCATTTTAAGTTGGTATATCCCTCAATAAACCATCCAGAATAAACAGATTTTTTTTAAATGAAAGCAGGCCCAGTTTGGAAAGCAATGATTTGTTTAGGAGTATTAAATTCTGATTTTTATTGACCAGTTATTTTGTGAGCACCCATGTAAAAATATAAACTAAAATACTAGCATTTGAAGGGCCCTGGTTTGAGCGTGTTAGTCTGATTGTTTACTAATTAGGGAGAGGTGTGTCCCAACTCCTTTTCCAGTAACATACTCTGTACTGTATCTGGCTACCAGAGGTGTTTTATGAGCTAAACTGAACAGCATACATTCAGGACAAAATCTAGCTGTGAGAATTGTTTGGCATTAGAAACAGAGGGCAGCCTTGTATCATCTCATTATGGCAGTTTAAAGTCATCATAGGATGTGTCTCATTGCTAGGTGTCTTGAACATAGTAAACACCCACATTTCAGTTTGTAATCTGGAAACTAAACCTCCTATTCAATCCCCCAATCTAGTTCTCTAATCCCTTCCCTGCCAGATATCTGTATATCAGGGGCCTCCTCATGTGTAACTATTGTGTATGAATTGTACAAAATATTTGTAACTGTGTCTGTATACAAACTATGTAAAAATCTGTGTAACTCTGTATGTCAGCATTCTGTAACCTGTGCCATTGTTGTCCTCTCTGTAATAAGGTACATTTGTAAATGAGCCTCTGGCTCAAAGGTTGTAAATCCGATTGTACAAATAAATAAATAAGAATGAACCAAAGCTTACAACGAAAAGCAGGCTGGTTTCGGGGAGCAGTAAGTTGATGAGGAGAGCAAAGTTCTGACTTTTAAATCCCTTAGCAACCAACACCTTGGTGTACCTTATTGTGATTATAAAATGAATCCCAGTGTTACAATGTTTAAGCAGATACTATGGAAAAAAAAAACATAACTTTGCTAAACAGAGTGCAAGAAGAATTCAACATTCCCGACTATGAGTAATAGGATTTGCCAGTCATGTGACCATATTCTGCACTTTATTTGATATGTTTTGTATCCCACTCTGCTACATGAATAACTTCCTCAACACATTTTAATTGTATTTGTTTGTGACTGATTTATCTGTAATTATTTTATCGTACTTGTACTTTGACTATTTCCTTGTCCTCCTTTTCCCCTTCACTCCCCCAGGATGCATCTGAAAATGAGCTGCTACCCAGCTCAGTATGCCTTTCCTGGTGAAACTTTTGAAATAAATAATAAATAAATATTCCACCAATCACATGACATGATTTCTCTTAACTCATTTTATAATTAATGTTTGCAATAATAGATAATCTTCTCCCAACTATGTAGACACCTGTCATAATGGACACAATATTTTGTAATGGAAACTTGGGGGAAATATTATACTATGGTACAGTTTTCTGCAAGGGGGATTTACTGAAGGGCACTTCCTGAAGAGTCAGTGTGTTAGGCTACAAAATACTAGGGGCTTATTCCTCTGTCCCTTAATGTTATGCTGGACCATTTTTTTTAAATCACCTATGTATTAACTTTTATTAGAAAATGGGCTTTGCAAATAAACAAATCTGATTGGCTGGCATGGGGTACATTAACTTACAGTGAGAGCCCTGTAAGTAAAGTGTACCAGCCATGCCAACCCTGCCAGCTTCATACATTGTATCCTTGTGCCCAGCCTGCTTTGTCATTGGCTAATGATTTGGGCAAAAAATGTCAATCTGCCGCCATTTTTTCTTTGCCGCTTAGCGAGACGAGTGAGCCACCACACACACAACATATGCCATGCGCCACCTGCCACGCCAGTCTGCAGCTTCAAAAATGAATGTAAACATTTCCCACTTCAAGGTTCTGTTCCTCACTCTGTCCTACAGTTTTATTTCTCTGTGTGACTCCCATGACTTTCACCCTCGCTGGCTCATTTTCGGACTGTCATCTTCCGTGACCATTGTCCTAAACTTCCGGTCACCTCGCCTATTGCCCACTACCGCCTCTCCATTACCCGCAAACAAATAAACCCAAAAATCATTCAATAAATAAAACATTTTAAAATTGCTAATAGTCCTTGTTTTTCTCAGCACATGCTGAAGGGGTGCAGTGTAACCATGACAATGCGCGTGTGGGGGCACGAGTGTAACCATGACAACCTCATCATAACAGGATGTGCAGGGATTACTTTATCAGCAATAATAATAATAATAATAATAGCAGCAATAACATTGTTTATTTACACTGCAGTCTTCCACAGATCTGAGTTTATTACATTGTCTGGGATTCTCCCCTTTTCCCTCACAAAAAAGACAGAGACCATTGTTTGTTGTTGTGCTCAGATTTGGCAATTAATTTATTTATATTCATAATTCCATATTCAATTTTCATTTCTTTCTTATCCTATTCCATAAATTTCTTTTTATTTCCATCCATATGTCAATCTCTGATTATCCCTCCCCCAGGTGAAAACCTGAGTGCCTTCTTCTTCTCCTTCTCCATTAGGTAACGGAGAGAACCGATACCGCTTTTTCCTTCATCCTCCTCCTCTTCTTGTGTTATTCCTTTCTTTTTTCTTCCCTTTCCCTCCCCCCTTTTTTCCCCACTTTTCCCCTGCCATCCACCTTTGGCAGTCCGTATCCATCTCTTCACCTGCCATTCACCTTTGGCAGTCCTTTCCCATTTTACCACCTGCCATCCACCTTTGGCAGTCCATAACCATCTTACCACCCGCCATCCACCTTTGGCAGTCCATCCTCTTTTATCACCTGCCATCCACCTTTGGCAGTCCATCCTCTTTTATCACCTGCCATCCACCTTTGGCAGTCCATAACCATTTTACCACCTGCCATCCACCTGTGGCAGTCCATCCTCTTTTATCACCTGCCAGCCACCTTTGGCAGTCCCAAACTGTCCGACCAGACACATCTGTCCTCCACCATGACAGACTCACCATACAGTCCCATCTTGACTATCTTCCCTCTTGCTCTGTCTAGTAGGGTGGGTGGGAGGGATCAAAACTCCAGCAAAAGTGGCTGAGGCTCCCTTGTGCTGTCTCTTATGTACCTCCCTTGGCCCCTCCACTTCCTGTTGTCTGCCCATTGTTCTAGCCCTTAGCCCATCCCTTCCCTTCCTCCCCTCCCCACCTGAGCACAACCATTCTAAGAAGGAGGGAAGGGGTGCATCAGGACAACATGGTCTGCCCCTTAAAGGGCAAACCCCATTATAAAAATCAACTAACATAGCCATAATAAAGTCTGAAGTTCAAAGATAAAATTAATATCAGATTCATCATGAAATGAATGCTGGTTTAAAATCAGTTTAGATGTAAAAGCCTTTCTAGAAGGCAATTTCTGCTTAGCTTAGGAGAAACCTTGTCAGCCTTCCCTGTACACAGAATTGCATACCCATGATGCTTGCACTGGGTTTGAGCCTTTACAGTGTATGCATGTGGCAGAGAGAGATGCAAAAAAACAACAAAACGAAAAACAAATAGAATATTTTTCGACTTCCAGAAGCCATTTCTGGATCCTATACTCTTTTCTTCCTGCAAACTGCCTTTTCGGTACACTACTGCGAAGCCTAGTAAACACCCTAAAATCGGTATAAAATATAGTATGTCAGCCCATCAGCACAGCGGTAGTGCTGCCCCTCATCACATCTGAGACACAGTTTTGGGAATGAGCCATTGTCACTAGAGGCTAAACCGAGGAGGTAACATCGAGCGGGCCACAAGATGTTCTCTTCCTCTGGGGGTGGGTGGATGATGGCAGCCACCATACAAGCACCACCTGGGCGATCACAGCTGGTGCAGTAGGAAGCTCTGCCAAGGAAGGCAGAGGCCAACTTGTGCTGCACAAGCATGCATGCATGAGGGCACATGTGTACTCTTGCTGCCACCATCCTGTGGAACCAAAAATGTAGAAATGCCCCAACCATGTAGGATAGCTAGCAGTCCCTTATAGGCCAACATTACCCACTTGCTCCCCCTCCCAAAAAACTGAATTCAATTTAATTTCCACCGGGAGGGGTGTCTACCCACACTCCCTGTGGCCAGACCAGGGAGCAAAAAGCCTGGAGGAAAAAAAGAATGGGGTAAGTCACAGGGGACAGCAGGTAATGGAGCTGGGGGATCACTGTGAAAGGGGCTAGTCAGTGAATTAGGGGCAAAACAAGTAAATAAAAAGGTTATAAGTTATACTATATTGTAAATATGCACTTTCTAGTCATGTTGAATACAGAGAATAACTATTGCTGACTCCAAATCTACTTCATAAGAAATTAAAGGAAGTAGCCCCTAGGGTACAAAATTGTTCACAAAATTGGCCCAGTAATTTTTTTGATTATGACAAACAATTTGCATACAGACTCTAAATCGATCAAATGTGTGGGTGATACCATCTTACATGATTTGGATAAACCCTTTGATGCAGACAGGACGCAGGGAGAAAATGATTCTTTGGTAAGACAGTCTAGCAATAAAAATATGGAAATAAATCCCATTAAAACTTGGGAATGGGTTGTTGAGTTTACAAGAAAATCATTATCTACATTATCTCTATTAAAAAGGGATGATAGTCTGATATAGAGAATATCCCATATTGAATTACTTGGATTAACCATCACTTAAAAAATTAATATTTGTATTCATTTGTGACAGCCCCCTTGTCTCACTCACCTGGGCTGACCCGGAGCACTCAGGGTCCTCAATGAACTTCCCCAAGGGGGCTGGGCCTGAGTCCTGGCCGGATCGCCAATGGTGACTTGGTTCCTCCACCTGGGGCAATGGTACGGTCTTCTGTGGGCAAGACAGGTTACCACCCTCCAGGAATAATGATATATCCCCTTAGTGACCAACCCCTCTGGCACAATTAGATCAACACTCCAACCCCGCAACAATGATAACATAGCACAAACACTTATGTAAGATGGCAAACAATAATCCCTCTTTATTTAAAATGATCTAAGTCAGAAGAGGTGAGGGCTACTCCCTCAAACCGCCACAAAATTAGGCACATAACCCAGTATGAGCTCTCCCCCCCCCTCTACTGGGTGAACCCAGAACAATCCCAGATGGTGGGTACCTCACCGTTCTCAGTTGCAGGACTGCAGTCTCTTGTTGGGGCCCTTGCAGAGCAACACAGGTTCAAAGAAAATCAATGTCATTGGGGGTGGGGCTCTTCCCCGACCCTCCTAGCTGATGCAAACAAAGAATCCCCAGAGCTGCTGCTTGGGGTACTCACGGCTTCCCCAGGAGGAGGAGGATGGTCTCCCTGATTCAAGGATATGCACGGAGGGTGGAGGAGGCATTGTTCTTCACCTGTCTGGCCTTTCCAGCTTCGCCTGAGGGCCTTTGTATACAGTATTCACCAGGCAGGCCCATTTGTCCTTCTATCTCTCTGGTTTCTACTGCAGCAGTGGGTTCACACTAAAGATACAGGGTGGAACAGCTTCCCCTCAGCCAGACCTGGGCTAATGGCCACTCAGCTTGCAGGGCTCTCTCCTGGCTGGAATTCAAAGGCCCCTGCATGGAGCAGTCCCAAATGTCAGAGGCTTACTTTAACTGTTCTGTCCAATACAGTCCCTTAGTCTCCAGTCCCCACTGGGAAAAATCTCTTGCTCTCTCTCTCCCACCCACTCCTCTGTGGACTCAGAACTAGAATACTTCAACAGCACCTTCACCCTAGCCTGCAATACCTTCGCTCTCCTAAAAAAGATCCACCTCAAGAGACAAAATGCCCTCAGGATTACCCCATCCCTCCTACAGTAGCTCAAGAACCATGACAACCTTTGGTATAAGGCAAATGAATCGAGCAAACCCTCAGACAGGCAAGTCTACTGTGCAGAACAGAACAAATGCACCTGGGGCATCCACAAAGCAAAAGCCAAGCATTACAGAACCACTCTGACTGCCACCTGGAGCTCATCACAAACATTTTGGGATAATATAAAAACACTAAATGGGAAGTTGCTGTCCCCTCCCCCCTCCCAGATCTCCACAAGTGGCTCGGTCACCACTGACCCAAAACAAATTGCCACTACTCTCAACTCCAACTTTACAGATCTAGGCTGTGTGCTCCCTTCCAATTTCTTCAACCCCACACCCAGCCAAGACCCCCTCTCCTGCCATGCCTTCCTTTCTATCTCCAGACCATCTCCCTCTGGAAAGCCAAACCCTACCAGATCAAGACCCTGAATATCACCAGCCCCCTTAACGACCCTCTAGACATCAAACTCCTCCATCTAGTCCTGGACACACTGCTTCTCCCACTAACTTCCCTACTAAACTGCTCTCTTTGCCTTGGACAGTTCCCCAGCAAATGGAAAAATGCGGTTGTAATGCCCATCCACAAAGGTGGGGATCCGCTTCTCCCAGGGAACTACCACCCAATCTCCATTCTCCCTCCACTGTCCAAGGCCCTGGAAAAGGTAGTGGCAGACCAACTGACCAATTACCTTGAAACCCATAACCTGCTGTGTGTGGAGCAGCATGGGTTCTGAGCCGAGCACAGCACTGCAATGACTCATTGAATTCTTGAACTACATTCACTCCATCCTAGACAAGGGACAGCTGGCAGGGACCATGTTCATTGACCTGCCCAAGGCCTTTGACACAGTTAGACACCCCCTCCTGATGCACACAGGCCACTGTCAAGGTCCCCTAAACTGGCTTGCCAGCTATTTGACCTCCAGGATGCAATGCGTCAGGATAAATAATACTGTATCCAGCACCTGCCCCACCCACTCTGGAGTCCCACAGTGCACCATCCTAGGGCCATTACATTTTAGGCTGTTTCTGAATTTGTTTCCCACTGCGTGCTCTGGCAAGATACTTCTATATGTAGATGACACCATCCTCTGTGCCTCCCATGCAAATCCCACCAACCTGCAGGCCTTGCTGCAGCACTCATTCAACCAAAGCTGAACAATGGTTTGCCGAGCACAAGCTAGTACTGAACCAGAAAAAAATCTAAAACCATGCTGTTTGCACTCCACCAAAGCAAACTAAAAAATGCCCAACTAAGAATCCTGTCCAGCTCACACCACCCCCTAGAACTAGACTCATCTTATAAATACCTTGGGATCACATTTGATCCTAATCTCACTTTTCAAGTCCACATCAGCACCCTTACAACCATGATGAATGCCCGAATCGGCATCCTCTACCAACACAGGGACTGTCTACCACCTGAAGTCCTGCATCTAGTCATCACCTCATCTGTTATGTCACTGGTGGAGCTATGGCCTGTTGGTCTACACCACCACTGACACCACTGTTCTCAACAAGATTAAGTAGCCATCAACAAAGCCTGCAGGCTTCTGTCAGGGGCTGATCGCTGACCCACACCTGCACCCTCTATGACCGTGCCCAGATCCTCAACCTTGAAGAAAGGCTCCAGTTCCAAGCATGCCTCCTGGCCAAAAATCCTCCTGGGCAGACACCCCTAGAAGTGTCAGCATCCTTTCCCCTAGCCACCCCCAAGGTTCACACAAGCAGAATAGACACAATAACACTGGCCATCACAGGGTCAGGACAACGCTGCCCAGAGATCATTCCCAGTGTTGGCCGCTGCCTGGTATAACACTCTGCCATCCTCTGTTGCTACCTGCACCAAGTTTGGCCCTTTCAAAGTGGCCCTCAAAAATCACCTCTATGCCAAATGTACCTGCACCTGTCTGCACTAGTCCTACTGCCATTTTCAAACCACAGCCCAGTCACTATTAAAATGGGCCCACACCAAGACAAGGTCTAACCCAAGACTGTTCCACTTAACCCCACCAGGGCCCACTATCATGTCTCTGCTCTCTTGTTATTCTGCTTAGTTATCACTGTGCCTAAGCCTACACCACTGCTTTGCAAAGAATGCATGTAACCAATAAAATGAATACTCTGTATAGGTACGCACTAATGTATTGTAATGCCTGCATTACTCCACTGCAAAGGATGTCTGTAACTGCTTAGCACTGCAAAGAACATATCTAACTGCTTAGCTAACACTCTATATAGGTACACATCAAAGTATTATATTGTTTAATAATGTCTGTACATCTATCGTCCAACCAGTTATGTAGCATTGTCTTTCCTGTACTACTGTCATGTTTGTATTTGTCATCCGACGAGGATCCTTTGGAAATGAGTCTATGACTCAAAGGATTGTAATTCTGATATTATAATAAATAAATAAAAATAAAGAAAATTGTGGTCAGGTGAATCCCTCTGTAAACACGCTGCATCTAAATTGCTCTACATCTTAATGCTAAAGACAGCAAACAACAGGTACAATTATTTAGAAAAAATGTATACAACAATTATAAAGCCAGTTTTTGAATATTATTCCCATGTGTGGCACCATAGCCTGTTTGAATCTGGGACTAAAATAATTGAAGACCTCTGAAAGATAGCACTTAGAATCATCTGTGCATTCTACATTCCCTGTGGTGAGTTACTACAAACTGGAAGTCTGCCATCTTTGGCAAAAAAACGCAGTAACTCCTCTGTGTGTGTTTCTTGGTCAAAACATTACAAATAAATAAAATCAAATTAAAGAAGAAGAAAAAAGCTATGGCAATCTTTGGGTCTCAAATAATACTTTAATCATTACAAAATGAGTTAAAATATATAAGTAACTGCTGACAAAATGCTAGAAGGTGCAGTTTATATTTATTTACAGTATTTGTAATTCTTTTGACCAGAAAGGCACACTGAGCTGTGACAGCTTGTTTCCACCTGATGCATCCTGAGGGTTTGACATGTTTTGTTGACAGAAATGCTGACCATGATACAGTGGAAACTTCCTACTCTTCTTTGATATGCCCATAACATCTTTAACTTCCAATGCCCTCATATGGACGGTATGATCAAGTAAAATGAAAGGTGGGGCAGTCATGTGGTAGCTATCCAAAATGCAAACCTGATAAATGAGGTAGCCTTTCGTAACTGGAAAAGAATACAACCAGTTACAATAATCAGGATTTACCTGTGGCTGGTTTATTAATGTGTAATTTCAGTCTCTTGCCATAAGGTGAGGTGGAAGACTAGGTTTGCTGGCCAAGACACATAGCTTCACCTGAGCTCTTTTCTTCTAGGTTGCTTGAAAGGACAGAGAAAAGAATCTTACCAGAGCAAGGAAAAGGATTAAGGTTTCTTTTGGCTAGGCAGATTTACTGTGTGGTGTTATTTTTATTTTGTACTTACAGGGATTGTTACTGTTTGTTGCTAACATTTTATTTCTTTATTTTTCTCCGATTCAAATTGTTGTTGTTGTATATACCTTCTACTACAATATTACAGGGAGTGCCTACAGTTTTGTGCTTACAGATTACTGCTGTAATTGTCTGATTCAAATTGCCTTTTGCAAGGTATATCTTCTGTCACTGCTTTATTTTTCTCTGTAGTAAAGTGTTTCTTACAGGGTATACCATCTGTGAAATTATTACAGGCGGTGCTTTGCAGGTTTTACAGTTTTACCTATCATTAGGATAAGCTTTCAGGGCTACTGCATTTGTTGCTGGCTGATTGTGTCTGCTCTAACCTCTGTTTCTTTTGTCTGTGGCTTTTCTTTTTCAGCAGAGGAAGGACCCTGCCATCCACCCTATTCTCAACCACTCCACACTACACACCTTTTATAGGGTAGCTCAATTGCGACATTTCCTGTAGTAAGACAGGAAGGGGCAGATCAGATGGATATCCACACAGTGACCTCATTTACAGGGGCACTAGTAATTTAACTTGTTATAACAAGTTGTACAAAAACAAACAAACAAACAAAACACAAAATCAAACTTTTGCTTTCATTTTCTTCTTTCTAATTACTCTGGCCAGGTTATAAACCCAGCAACTTATCTGGAATGGATAATATTAACTGCAGGTACTGTAGAACACTTTTCAGAAGGGTGGTTTTACAGGATTTAGGACACTGTCCTACATGTTGGGTGATTAGAGATCTAAGGGCTCAGCTCCAAGCAACAAGGGCAAAGATTGCATGCCTCAATTTGCATATTCAAGAGGAAATATATTATAAGAACTGCCCCCCATTTCCCCAACATCCAACAGAAGCACCTCAACCATGGTTTACCTATAGCGCTTCGACAGTGCTAGTGCTGACATCCCCTACAGCGACAGCTACAATGCTGACCATTGGCATTGTAGCTACCAGATGTCAGCACTGACAATAGTGGGGCTGCACTCCCCAAACCCTCCCGGTCTCTAAAGTTCTAACTCCCTGTCAGAGTTGGACCGGGGGGGGGGCAATCACTCAGCGAGGCAGTCCTGATTGGCGCACTGTCCACCACAGTGATGGGCAGATTTTGCCCTATTCCTGCCGCTGTGGTGGTGTTCACCATTGGGGTTTCACTGTGGTGATGGTACACCCTATACCACAGGGGGTAGTTGGTCTGGGAGGTTGGCAGGTGGTTAGGAGGGGCAAATCAGGTGCCTCATCACTCAGTGCTCTCCAACATATCGCCTCCACAAACCATATAAAAACTATTAACAGGTATCTGCCTCTGTCTCTGAAATCAAACAAGGGGACAGAGGACACTGCAGAGCAGAACACTGCAGCACAGGAGCTAGCACAACAAAACTCACCCAAAACAGGAACCAAACCAAAAAAAAAAGCAAAAATGATATCCAAAAACCATCTGATCATAGTAGACTCCATGATTCGGGGAGTTGATACCTGCCTCCAACCAAGGGTAGTGGTCAGATGTCTCCAAGGTACATCAGTGTGGAGAGACACTGACTGCATTGCTAAAATTGTTCAGGAAGCAGGAGAAAACATTGATGTCCTGGTACACATAGGGGCTAACGATCTCACCAACTGGTCAGTTGTGGAGACCAAGGAACACCTGACCAGGCTGGGTGACAAACTATCATCCATTTCATCTGGCATCTCCTTCTCCGAGATCCTGCAAGTCTGGGAGAGGGGGGCAGATGGATAGAAGGTCAGAGAAGGGGAGATAGGGGAGCTAAACATGTGGCTCAGGGGCTGGTGCCAGGAAAAAGGACACAAATTTGTAGGGAAATGGCAACAGTTTTGGGAGCGAAAGTTCTTTAAATTTAAATGGATCGCATCTGACTAAGGAGGGAGTCAGTGCATTGGGGCAGAAGTTTGATGTTTCTGCAGAATATTTAAACTAGCAAATGGGGAGAGGGGTACAGCATCCCAAACTTTGAATTGGAAGAACACCCCCCCCAGCTAGTGGTCAAGCAGGAGTTCAGCATGTTTGTAGTTCATTTGCCTCACCAAGTAAGGAAAAAGGTCCAGCTCCTCATACGACGCACAAGAGAAACACCAGACCTCGCCCGGCAACTAGCACACTGAAATCTGGCCAATGGAAAATCATGTACACAAATGGTCACAGTCTGGGAAACAAGATCCCAGACCTGCAGGCAATAATGACAGAGGCTAAACTGGACATAGTAGCCATTAGCAAGACATGGTTTACCAGTAACCACACTTAGGAGACTTCAGTACCTGGCTATGTACTGTTCAGAAGAGACCGAGGTAACAAAAGGTTGGGGTGAAGTGGCCCTTTATGTCAATGAAAATATCAAAGCTACAGAAATTCTGAATACACATAAGGAGCCAGAAGAACTATGGGTCACCCTGGAAACAGGAAATGGGACAGCCATACAAACTGGGGTTATGTACAGGCCTCCAGACAAGGGGGAGGACGTAGACACATTACTGTTAGAAGATATACAAAACATGACAGCTAAAGGGGAGGTTCTGATAATGGGAGACTTCAATGTGCCAGATACAGATTGGTCAATACCAGCAGGAACATCTGCCAGAATTAGACACATGGTGGATTCCCTGCAGGGGGAGGGCCTCAAACAACAGGTACAACAACCCACAAGAGACAGAGCTATCCTAGATCTGATACTGACTAACAGGGAAAGGATCACAGATCTCCAGGTAGAAGGTCACCTGGGGGCCAGTTACCATCACAAGGTATGGTACAATTTGGCCACTAGAACTACATCATCCTATTCCAAGGCAAAAATACGGGACTTCAATGGAGCTGACTTTGATAAGATGGCCAACAGAGTTAAACTAGCCCTGGCAAAAAGAAATACAGATGAGGGGGTACAGGCAAAGTGGTCAAGTAACATAGAAACATAGAGGTTGACGGCAGATAAGGACCGTAAGACCCATCCAGTCTGCCCATTTCTTTTTCTACCTTATAAATGTGCCATAGGCCTTTGCTCATTCAGTGGCCTATCTATTCATACTCGACTGTATTAGCTCCCTTATGCCTATCCCATGCATGCTTGAAGCCCTGCACTGTATTCATAGCCACCACTTCCTGAAGTAGGTCATTCCATGCATCCACCATTCTTTCTGTGAAAAAGAATTTCCTCACATTCCTGCTTAATAGGCCTCCCTCTAACCTCATGCTGTGTCCTCTTGTCCTGCTATTTTTCTTATATTTAAACATGTTAGACTCTTTCACCTTGTTAATGCCCTTAAGGTGTTTGAATGTTTCGATCATATCACCCCTCTCCCTCCTTTGCTCAAGGGTATACATATTGAGCTCCATTAATCTGTCTTCATATGTCTCCTGATGCAGTCCCTGCACCATTTTGGTTGCCCTTCTCTGGACTGCCTCAATTTGGTTAATGTCCTTGTGAAGGTGTGGCCTCCAGTACTGCAGGCAGTACTCCAGATGGGGCCTAACCAGTGTCTTGTAAAGAGAGATTATTACCTCCCTCTAATGTTAATGGAGCTCAATATGTATACCATAGAGCAAAGGAGGGAGAGAGGTGATATGATCGAAACGTTCAAACACCTTAAGGACATTAACAAGGTGAAAGAGTCTAACATGTTTCAATATAAGAAAAATAGCAGGACAAGAGGACACAGCATGAGATTAGAGGGAGGCCAATTAAGGGGTAATGTGAGAAAGATTTTTTTCACAGAAAGGGTGGTGGATGCAGTGAAAGGCCTGTCTCAGGAAGTGGTGGATATGAATACAGTGCAGGGCTTCAAACAGGCATGGGAGAGGCATAAAGAAGCAATACAGATGAGTATGAGTAGATATGCCATTGACAGAGCAAAGGCCAATGGCATATCCATAAGACAGAAAAAGAAATGGTCAGACTGAATGGGCCTTGTGGTCCTTATCTGTCATCAACTTCTATGCTTCTATAAATCTACAGCTCCTAAAACACAGTGCAAAAACTATAAAGACACCAATTTGATTGCCAAAGTACAAACTACATAGCCCAAGCCTCTGATCAATGCCCTGGCACTTCAGTCCTTTGTCTGAAGGCAGGGGTCATAAGGACATTGTAACATATTTATGCTCCTGACCAATTTCACACAGTTTCATACAGTTCAAATTTTATTTATTTATTGAAATGTTTCACCAGAAAGGGACACTGAACAATGAGCTGCTCATCTCCCAGTACGACCTGAGGTAGGGAAACATGAGGATAGTTTACAGAGATTTGATACCCAATTTAAATTTACAGTAGATTATATTCAAATAATTTGAGCAGAATGTACAGGGGTAATGAAATAGTGGAATGCTAACAGTTTTGAACTAGATAGATACTACGCCAACACTTTTGGACTAGATATATACAACAACATAAAATAACATTTAGGCATACACTAAATGACACATAACTGAGTAGCTAGAAAATGGCTGAATAGAAATGCTGTAGTTTGATTTAGGGAAGTTAGTGAGGAGTAAACACAGGCAGAACAGGTTGGCTAAGATATAACAGAAGTGCAAGTTAACTACAAGTGCATTAGAGTTTAGGGGTCAAGCCATAGCTAGGGCTACATAATGGGGAGAAGGGAAGGGAAGGTGAGAGAGAGAGGTAGGTATGTCAGTAGGCAGAGAAGTGGGGAGGGTGGTGTAAGGGGATGGAATGAGGAGGCAAAGGAAGAGGTAGGAGGAGGAGAAAGGTCTGCTGGGGCCTGACCCCTCCAGTATGCTGAGGACCCTGCCTGCACAAGGCATGGGTCAAGCACACAGGAAGGTAGAAAATTGTTGCAGTGAGAGGTGGAGAATAATAGGAGGGAAGTAGGTTGTAGGCAGCGAAGGGGAATAAGCTTTGGAAGAACAGAAGATAGGGTGAAGGTGAGAGAGAAGAGAGGCCAAATCCTAGCCCTCCAGGATGTGGAGAAGTGGAGAGAAGAGTTGGGTTAATGGTGTAAGGATAGGGTAGGGACTGGCCCTTGGTACAACTTTAGATGATTAAGAAATCATGGTAAGAGAATAATGGAAGGTCTGAATTGAAGGATTAGGGGGAAGGGAAGAAATGCTGGTTTTTAGGTGGGTGGAGGGTGGAGCTGCCGCAGCGGCATTGCATAAGTACTAAAGAGGGGTAGGGTTTGTCACGGACTTAGAGGGAGGAGTTAGGGAGGATTGTAGCAGAAACAGCTAGGTGCAGGGAAGTTTTTAAAGGCAGAGCTGATGGAGTAGTAGGAAGATGAGTTACGACTTTGAGGAGGAAGGGAATTCTGCATTTTTGGGAGGGGTGAGTGTAACTGGATTGGCCGAGGAGGGTGGCTCTGTGGGGGACCGCCAGAGTACAGGAGTTGGATGATCTAAGAGAGTGAGAGGGAGTGGGGGGTCTTATAAATGAGGGGGAGAGGTAGGAAGGGAGTTCACCAAGCCAGTGCTTGGAGGTGAATTTACTGCAGTGGGAGAGTCATCTGTTTGTAATAGAGGGGTAGGATAGGGCATGCTAGAGATCACAGTATAGGGTGTAAGAGGGAGTATCAAGGGCAAAACAGCAGAAGAAATTGAAAAGGGTATCCAGTCTGGCCAGGGAGGACTTGGGAGCTGCACCGTAGACTACATCACAGTAGTTGAAGATGGGCAGGATCATCTTCTGAACAAGTTCATGCCTAACCATGGAGGGGATACAACTACTGTTCCTAAACAGGGTACCAAGCTTGAGGCACAGTTTTTGGGGGGATGATGTCAATATGTCTGGAGAAGTTTAGGTGTTGATAAAGCCAAACTCCTAGGTGCCTGAAGGAGGATGTGTCCTCAAGTCAAGTCCCATTAAGGGTATGGAAAGTGGGCAGGGAGGGAAGCCTAGAGTGTCAGGGTAAATCAGGGCACAGAGACATTCTAAATTTGTTTGTTAATAATGCAGTGATAATAGTAAATGCATATACACTACCCAAAAAACATTATTAAAAACAATAACATTATCAAGAACACATTAATCACAGTCTTTAAATAAATAGATATATAGAAGCTCTTTACTATTGCAGGTCATGGTACCAGTATGCGATCATCAAAAAGTTTGATTTGTCACTTGTGTCACGGGGTATCCATAACACAGAGATATTCCGCTAGTGAGGAAGAATTATGACAGATAGAGAGGGAAAACAATTATTTCTGTGGGAATAAACACAGAAAAAATCAAATTAGTTAGAAGCAATCATGTGAATGTATACAACAAACAACAGTTTAAACCTCCTGGAGTATGACCATACAAGAAGCTTAGAAAACTAAAAGTAGACTGCTCGTTTAAAAAACAACACCAGTCCCCCATTCAGGAGAGAGAGGACCAATATTTTACCAAAAATGGCCCACAAGGGGTCTAAAATATTAAAGCTGCAGTGGTACACAGTTGACAAGAACAAGCCTGACAGCAACATTGGTTACCCAGTTTGCCCAGTGGGTATTTTAAGTGAAAAAAACTTACATTTTGTAGTGTGACTGAACCTACTACAACTTTCAAAAATTCCCAAAATAGGAAGCATACAGAAAACCATCAGGGATTTAATTTTCTGTGACACCATGGGAGTTGTCTGTTTAGCAATATGCTCTGGTGGTGCCTTTTATATAGAAACAACAACCAGAAAATTTAAAGTTAGAGCTGAAGAGCCCTGCAAGATGATTGAAAATAAAAATATGAATTATGCCACTGCAGAACATATTTGGAACTTGAGGGAGCTTAAAAGGATACTGTCAGGCACTTTTACATTATATTATTTCTAGTCAAAAAGCCACATTTTAAAAAATCCTTACCTTTTCTAAAATACATTGATGTTTCTGGCTGTTTTATCTACTTACTTTCTTAGCAGAACTGAAATGCATGCTAATAGTGTAAATATACCCAAACTTGTCATGTTTCAAATCCTCAATCTGTTTCTATTGCCTATTTCCTGAACATTAGGGACATCTATAAACTGTGCAGCCACTCATGATACAATAGTCTCCTCACCTCAGATTGCATCATGAGTGGCTGGACTGTGTTGGGGATGTTCCCAAGTCCAGGAAAGATGAAGTGAAAGTTGATCAAGGACTGCAAACCAATATTTATTTATTTATTTTTTTTGTTGACCAGGTAAGTGCATTAGACAAATTCTGCCTATTTTCAGGCACGACACAGGGAGGGGGCTACGGATGAATGCCAACTGACTTAGAACCAGATTAAGCTGTTGGTGGTATTTTAGTGAATGGGAGAAAATTTGGCCAGGGCACCAGGGAAATTCCTTGACTCTTTTCGAGAAGTGCCATGGGATCTTTAACATCCACCTGAATTACCACCAGAACAGGCAGATGGGACCTCAGTTTAATGTCTCACACTGCACTGCAGTGTCAGTATTGGGGTATTAACCCAAGTGCCTGGTGTGGGGCCAGAACCCACAGCCTTCTGATCTCCTGGTGTCAGAGGCGAGTGTGCTACTTGCTGAGCCACTGACACTCATGTGTTTTTGTGTAGTAACACCAGTGTGGTGGGCAGTTTATTTCTCAGTTTTAAAAAGAAAAAAAGTAATCAAAATCAAACTACCAGCTACATAAACAAGCTTTACAGAATGTGACCAACCATATACCATGTATTTTTCAAACTAGAGACATTCTGAGACCTAAGGGGTTGATAATATCATTGTAATGTGTACAGATTTTACTTTGTAGGACTTGAAAAAACTGGCACATAATCTTAGAGGTGGCAACTTTGATTGGCTGGTTTTAGAAAAGAAACATGCTTGATTCTAACATTAGGCACCCAAGAGCTGCTAGGCCTCAGTGCCAACTTTGATCTAGCGCCATTCCAATTAGATAGAGAAAATAGTGTAAAACTTAATTGGTTAGAAGGGACACTAGATACATTAATTGGTACTGCAATGCTCAAACAAGAAAAACAATGATATGCACCAGCCGCTCATTTTCAGATTTAGAAATAGACTGAAAATCCTTGAAGACAACGGGCCTTTGAAAAACCACTTTCCAATATATACTGAAGTCTTATAGCTGAAACGTTGTTATTTCTATAACTTCTTGGTGCCATATTAGATAATCTATTTTAGATGGGAAATATGCCTGTTTTTAATGCAAAGCACTGACATTTGATGTGGGTTGTTCTTATGTGTTGGTTTGTCTTCCCTCTTGACCACTTGTAATTTTATTTATGTCTATCACGTTAAATAATCAGTACTTAACTGAGATGAAACACGTGGTAGTCAGGAGGAGCCTTTGATAAAGCATTTGTGAAGGTGAAACATCAGCTGAACCAGCTAGAAGGGTCACTGTGTGGTTGATTTTCACTGTGAGGCAAGAACTACATGTCTGGATTAACAAAACCCTTAGAGAAGAACTTGACTTCAGTTTCCAGCATCACAATGTGGCAGATCCTGGAAGGGGGGTGAGTGTACTGACCATTTTGACTTTGTAGTAGATGTTTTAAAAGTCTTATTCCTAAATACCTCAAAAAGTTTGTGACGTGAACCTAGCAGTCTTTGTAGTGGCCTGGGCATTATATTGCTTCCCTTCCCTAGGCATTAAAACAGTGCTTGACCCTACCGTGTATAAATGTATGCGCCGCAAGTCTTTTTCCTCACTATTAATTAATTGATTTAAAGATTGGTAACCGGGAAAGGCACACTAAGACGAGACTCATTTCCAGGTGCAACCTAGGGGAAAGCAGGGGGAGTAAACATTAACAAGGGGAATACAAATACACAGAAAACACAATATGCAAAGTCACTAATAAATTAAATGGGCATTAAGGCAAAGTATGATGAGCACTATGGGACAAATTGACAAATAGAGATAATGTACATGGCATGGGTGCAGGATGCAAGTCATTAGGCAGATGAAAAATACAAAAAGACTAAACTAAGCACGGAAAATTTGTCTTTTAACTGGTCAGGTGACAAAAAATTTGTGTGTGTCTTAGGGGCAATTACAGGAGGTTACTATAGACAGTCTCAGCAGATGTTTTAGCACTGGAAATGATGGGTAAGATGGGGGGGGGGGGGTTGCTCCAGAGGGAAGGAAGACGATAGGAGAAACTGAGTTGACCAGCCATGATGTGGGCTCACGGTAGGGAAAAGGTGTATGAGAGACTGGAGTGCATAGGGTATGGGTAAGGTGGTGGCCAGAGCTAGGAAAGAGGAGAGATGGGATGATAGGGATCCAAACCAGTACTTAGAAATAGGAGAAAGTGAGTTGATCAGCCATAATTTGGGCTCGCGGGAGGGCAATGGTACAGGAGAGACTGGAGTGCAAGGGGTAGGGGAAGGAGTGGCCAGAGCTAGGAGAGAGGAGAGGAGAGATAATATGGTAGGGATCCAAACCAGTACTTAGAAATGAAGGTACAGCAGTGGGCCTGGCATCGCAGGTGCAGGGAAGGGAACGAGATGGAGGAGGAAAGGTCACAGTGATGGGTCTGACGAGGGGAGTTGGAATCAAAGTGACAGAAAGCAATAAAAAGTACATCAAGTTTGGTTAGGGAGGAGACAGATGATGAGGGGTAGATGATGTTGGCATAGTCAAATGCTGGCAGGATCCACCTGTTGCTTAAGTCATGCTGGACTGGGAGGGATAGACAACCCTTATGCCTGCAGAGCATTCCCAATTTGGAGCGAACTTAGGAGTGCAAGGCATCAAGGTGAAAAGAAAAGTCAAGTTATAGGTCTAGCCAAACCCCAAGGTATTTATAAGAAGGCACCTCGCCTACAGGGGTACCATCCAGGGTAGAGATCACTGGTTGGGATGACAACCTAGCAAGTGTTTTCTTTGAGCCAAATGTAATAGTAACATTTTTTTTAAGAGTTCATTTTAAGGCATTTGTCATGGAACCAGCTTGTCATGGCAGGGAAGTCACGTTGTGGAGGGACTGGATGTCTGAGATAGAGGGACCGGATAGATATATGATGGTGTCATCTGCATGCATGTGTATGTGGGTGGTGGAGCAGACAGAGAGGAGATCGCTGATAAATCATGAAAAGAGAATTGGACCAAGTAGGGAACCCTGAGGGACACCATAGAGGATAGGGAGCAGGGATGAGAGGGCATTATTAACCTGCACTGCCTGGTACCTGTCGAAGAGATAAGAATTAAGCCATTTGACTGCCTGATGAGAAAGTCCGGCAGCATAGAGCTAATTTAAGAAGAGAGGGTGAGAGATAGAATTGAAGGCTTTCCCAAGATCAACGAAAATTGCCAAGGTAATATGGCCATGGTCCATGACTGAGAAAATAAAATCAGTGAAATGGAGGAGGGAGGAAATAGTGGAATGGGATTTTCTGAACCCTGATTGGATGGGGGAAAGGATATTTGAGGACGAGAGGAAGTCATTGGGCCTTGTGAAGACAATGGATTCCTGTATTTTAGCTAGAGAAGGGAGGAGGGAGATGGGATGGTAATTCCCAGGGGAGGTAGATTTCCCTCCTTTATGGAGGGGTAGGACTCTGGTGAGCTTCCAAGCCAAAGGGATGGTGGAAGAGAAGAAAGAAAGATTGAGGAGAAGTGTTAAAGTTAGTACTAAGAAAGGGGCAGAAATTCTAAGGAGTCTCAGGTCAAGGCCATTAGGGCTGGATTTTGATGGGTTTAGGGACATAATAGACTAAAAGACTTCTTGGGAGGAGACAGGAGAGAAATGAAAACCATAGAGCATGGGGTGGGTTGGGTAGCAGGGGGGTCATCTGGAAGGGCACAAGTAGTGAAGAATTTATTTAGTGCCACCGCAACTGAGGTGGGATCAAAGATCTGAGCACTGGTCTCAACTAGGGTAGGCAAGGAGGCTTGGGGGGTGCAGGAACAAGAGGAGCTCCTTAAGGAAGGAGCAGTGGGAGCTATCAGAGGACCACAGGAAGGCCTTAAAGAAGTTTGCTTTAGCCTGGCAAATGGCCTTTGTGAAGCTATTGCTATGAGATTGGTAGTAGTGCAGGTTCGGTGGGTCCTGGGAGGCTTTGAAATGTGACCAAGCAGGATTTTGGGATTTACACAGAAAAATGAGTTCGGGGGTGATCCATGAATGGTGGTGATGCTTGACCCTAACATTTTTTAAGGGGGCATGAGCATTACAAATTTTAAGAAGGGTGGTGGTGAAATGGGCATGTGCAGAGGGAGTGGAGAAAACTGGCAGCCAGTCAACAGTGGTAAGATCATAGAATAGATTGCTAATATTGAGTGCTCTGAGGGAGCGGTACCAGATATATTTAGGGGGAATGAGTTGGGGGAGCACCTTCCTGATGCAGTAAGTGGGGCAGTGATTGCTGAGGGCATCAGGAATGGTGCCGGCAGCAGCTATTCAGTGGATTAAGACAGGTTGGCTCGGTGATCATTTGGAACGGGTACAGAGATGCGATGATTTGAATGGAGCTTTGTGATGAGGGGGAAGTCAATCCATGTTAAAATCACCAAGAAGAATAAGCTCACCTGTGGAAGCATGGGTGGCAATAGAGGTTATGTGGGAGTCAAGGGATGAAGGAGCTTTAGAGAGGCATACAGAACCCCAACGAATATTGAGGTAGAAGAAGGGAGAGAAATTTTTGCTATGAGGAGTTCATGGGATGAGGGGACAGCTTCAGAGAAAGTGAAGTTGCAGGAGAGGGATTTACAAGCACAGGGGGCGACCCTGCCTCCATCTTTGACATGGTCCTAATGGAATAGATTGAAGTCAGGAAGTGCCAGTTGGTTATCTGAGGTCCGTGAGGACTGCAATGTTTCAGAGATGCATAGGATGCCTGGAGAGTACTGAGTGACCCAAACCTTTAGGTCAGCCAGAAGGCTTCTGACATTCATGTGGAAAAACCTCAAACCTTTAAGTAGAGACAGGGTAGTGAAGGGGGGGGAAGGGAGACATGCCAGAATTTAGTTCAACATCACCTGCCAGAAGCAGGAGCAGAAAGAGGAGGAGATGTTGGAGAGGTAACCATTTTCTTTTTGCTCAGCTTGTTTGGAGGGTGGGAAGATTGGGGGGAATGAAACGAAGAGTGACTTCAACTTTTTTTTTGAGAGGGACCAAGCAAACCTGGATGAATTATTATAGATGGGAAGAGGGGAGAGGTCATTTGGGGGGTGAGTAGAAGGTGGAAAGGAGGAGCCATACAGGAGGAAGACATAAGTATGAAAAGGGGTGGAGGGGGCCTGAGATGGGCAGGGAGATAGGAATAAGGGGTAATAAGACAAGGAGGGGGGCATAAAATAATAGAAGGAGGCCATGGAGAGGAGGCAGATTGGAGGGTGAAAAGTATGAGGGTAGAAGCAGGAAGGCCAGAGATTAAGACTTATGGGCTGAAAGTCTGAAAAACCAGGGGGGAGGGGGGAGGCTAGGAGTGAGAGTCAGACCACTTTATAGCAACTGACTTGGGGAGAGGAACAAACCACGTATCACTCAGTATAGAGGTGAAAACTGGTCTGATTGGTTTAGCATATGCATAAAAAGGGCATTACCCTGGATGGGTGGGAGGTGGGCAGGTGTGTGGGTAGTACTATGCCATGCCACAAAATGGCACCACATGGTGGAGGCTGCCTTCTGAAGTACCTGCTGCTAGTGATGTGTGCTGGAACAGGGTGGGTAATACCAGGCCCTTGCGGCCCTTTAATTGGCTCCTGGGGTCTGGACTGTGAGGCAAGCTGCTGCTGGTGATATGTGCTGGAGCATGGAGGGTAATTACTGACCCTTGTAACCCTTTAGCTGGATCGTGGGGTCTAGGTTGTGAGGCGAGCTGTGGGCAGAAAGGTAAGCAGGTAAGTGAAGGATTAACTTGTAAACTGAGTGTTTAGGAGCAGTCCGAGACATTGACTTTGTTATGCAGATCAGTGACCTGAATCAGCATGCACACATAGGAAACAGCAGGCTAAGCTGACTAAAAATGTAACAGCGCTGTATGTACAAAGCAATAGTGTAAGCAACTGAAACTACAGCATGGAAGAGAGGTACACCTGTGTTCTCCAGACTCACTAAACCATGCGAGGCACAGAGGCTGTTTCATTTAGATTAGAAATACATTCATTTAGAGTTAAATTGCTGTACACTATTTCATTCAGCTCAGAATCCAATAAATCAAAAATATGCAGTAAGGAATAACAACCAGTCTTAAAGTACACTGCCATTTTTTTTTTTACAAAATGGTATGGCTGGAGCAGTACAAAGTAGAAGAGAAAAAGAAACAGTTTCAATCGGCTGAAAGCTGGGTAATGGTGCCAGGTGCCAAGAGGAGGGGGAAGTGCCTAATCCAATTAACAGAAGCACTCTTGATAGGGGGGTCGATCCCAGTCCTTTCACAGAAGAAAGGGTTCTGCAAGAACTCCTAAAACTGAAGGTGGACGAAGCAATGGGTCCTGATGGAATTCACCCCAGAATTCTAAAAGAATTAAGGAAGGAACTAGTGAAACCACTGGCTACTCTTTTAATAAATCATGGGAGGATGGTGTGGTACCCGAGGACTGGAGGAAGGCGGATGTGATTCCCCTACAAAAGTGGGACCAAGACAGAGGCAGGAAACTACAGACCTGTCAGTCTGACCTCTGTGGTAGGGAAAGTGATGGAGTCACTTCTGAAGGAAAGAATAATTGAGTACCTAGAGGTCAGTGGAGCACAGGATCCAAGGCAGCATGGGTTCTGGCGGGAAGGTCATGTCAGACAGATCTAATAGATTTCTTTGACTGGGTGACCAAAGTAGTAGACCAGGGAGGGGCTGTGGACATGGCCTACCTAGACTTTAGCAAGGCATTTGACACAGTCCCACACAAAGATTATTAGTCAAATTAACCAGCCCGGAGTGGGTCCCAGGGTGGTAGCCTGGGTAAAACATTGGCTGGACAACAGGGACGAGAAGGTAATTGTAAATGGAGTCCACTCTGAAGAAAGGGCGGTTACCAGTGGGGTACCGCAGGGTTCAGTATTGGGTCCAGTCCTTTTTAATGTCTTCATCAGTGACATTGCAGAGGGACTGGAAGGAAAAGTATGCCTTTTTGCAGATGACACAAAGATCTGCAACAGGGTTGATACACAAGGAGGCGTGGAAAGGATGAAAAGGGACTTGGCAAGGTTGGAGGAATGGTCAGACGTATGGCAGCTAAGATTCAATGCAAAAAAGTGCAAAATAATGCACCTAGGAAACAAGAACCCAAGGGAAGAATACAATGGGTGGGGAGGTAGTAACAACAACAAAACAGGAAAGGGACCTGGGGGTAATCATATCAGATGACCTTAAGGTTAGCAAGCAATGTGAGAAGGCAGTAGGGAGGGCGGGGTATACTGGGATGTATAGGGAGAGGCATCAGCAGCAGAAAACAGGAAGTTGTTATCCCTCTGTACAGACAGTTGGTGAGACTCCATCTGGAATACTGTGTCCAGTTCTGGAGACCCCATCTCCTCAAGGACATAGACAGGATAGAGGCAGTCCAGAGGAGGGCAACTAAAATGGTGCAGGGTCTGCAAGAGAAGCCGTATGAGGAGAGACTAAAGGAGCTTAATATGTATACCCTTGAGGAAAGAAGGGAGAGGGGACATGATAGAAACTTTCAAGTACCTCAAGGGAATCAACAAAGTCCAAGAGGGTAGCATCTTTCAGAAAAAGAGACTTGCAAGAACAAGGGGACGCAATTTAAAGATAGAAGGAGGGCAGTTCAGGGGCAATGTGAGGAAGTATTATTTCACAGAGAGGGTAGTGGATGCATGGAACAGCCTTCCTGAGGAAGTTGTGGGGTCTAAAACTGTGGGAGAATTCAAGAATGCATGGGACAGACATAAGGCAATTCTTGTGGGGGGCAGGAAGATATAGGCTGTTGGTTAACTAGGATCTGTGGCCTATCCTGTAGGTAGGGAAATGGGCAGACTAGATGGGCCTAGCGGTCCTTATCTGCCGTCAAAGTCTATGTTTCTATGTTTCTATGTGCCAAATGCCAAAACAGAGTGGCTGAGGCTGCCTTTTTGAAGTACCTGCTACTAGTGATGTGTGCTGGAGTGGGGAGGGTGATTCAAGACCCTCACAACCTTTTAGCTGGCTCCTGGGGTCTGAGCTGTGAGGCAAGTTGCTGCTGGTGATGTGTGCCGGAGTGGAGAAGGTGATTCCAGGCCCTTGTGACCCTTTAACTGGCTCCTGGAGTCTGGACTGTGAGGTGAGCTGCTGCCGTGATGTGTGCTGGAGCGGGGAGGGCAATTCCTGGCCCTCATGACCCTTTAGCTGATTCCTTGGGTCTGGACTGAGAGGCGAACTGCCTCTGTATATCTCTTTTAACCTATATTGTTTCATAATTATCTGCTTGTAAAGAATTCCAATGACATTTGCTATTGCAATAAAATAGCTTTGACTTTAAAGTAATAGTGGTATAAGGCACCAGGAGGTTGCAGAGATGGAATGACCCCAGTGTCTGTATGGCTTTCTATTCAGGGGTGGCTGTATTTTCTAAAGATTAGAATTGCTGCAAGCCCGGGTGCACCAGAGATATGGTGCACCAAAACCTGTGGCCATCTAAAGGAATTTTTTATCCTTTCCATTAAAGTGACACTCACTAGATCATATTTTTGTAGTCTAGCTTGTGTCCAACCGTGGACTCTTTACATGCAGCTTGTGTCTGAGGTTTGGCACAAGCTGTCATAATTTGGGTTATATTGCAACTTCACCCAAGATTATAAAATTGGGTGCAGTTGCAACAGTCATCAATACACGGCTGCTAGGGTTTGATGCAAGGATGGACACAAGCCTTGCGTTACTCTTCTAAAATCTGGCTCAGTAAGTTAAAGGAGAACTGCACCGAATCAACAAGTCATTTTCCCAGTAGAAGCTGTTTACTAGTTCAAATTCTGTTATTGCTCTAGCTATACAGGCTTTTTAGTTATCCTGGTGAATGTTTCTGATTTATTGTATGTGCTGCTAAGAGACATTTTAGAACCGTATGATATAGTTTATGTCCCTGTTCTGTGCTTCCACTGTTGTCACAGTTCATCCTTGTCCTACTACAGAACTCTGTTGTTATTAAGGACTTAATCTACATCATACAGATGTAAAATGGTGATTAGTACTAGACTGTAAATAAAAACACCCACTGATTTACCACAGCAAATAAAAGGCCTGTATAACTGCAACAAGAACAGAATTTGAACCAGTGATTGCAAAGCAGCTCCTGTTGGGGAAAACAACATACAGGTTCAATTCAATTCTCCTTTAAAATCAACACCTTAACTTCTACCAACTGCTGCAGTAGCAGCCACAAAAATTCCCTCAGTACTTAAGTTATATGGTCTCTGTGAACAACATACTTCACGAGCCTTGATGTAGAGTTCTGCAGTGTCTGCAGGTGAAGGATTACTTTCATTTTTTGGGGGAGCAGATCCACAAAGAACACATTACAGTTGTCCAGTCTTGTATTCATAAATGCGAGGACTAAGCTCTCTTGATTGGATAGGTTGAGACAGGAATGGAGCTTAGCAATGTTACAAAGATGACAGTAGCCAGATTGGTCCCTCCCTCTTACATCTTGCACACGTGAGACTAAGGTCCAGAGTAACCCCCAGACTTAGAACATTTGCAACTCTGGCTACCAACAACCCACTGATAATAGAGAGTTGGTAGAAAATTCTGTTAACTCAACCACCACTCTTTTCCCCCAGCATTATTTCAGATTTGAACTGATTCAGTCCTTTGGGGCCTGGAGTCTTTCTTTTCTGGACTGGCAGTTTGGTGCACAGTAATCCTGGAGTCTGAAAAAAACCGACTCACATGTATCCCATTTTGACGCCTTCAGTCTAAGGGGTGTAATCACATGGTGTTCAGTCCTACACTTCCACTGATTAATATACAGTATGATCTATGGTTTGGTACTTATGATGACATGGTATGGTGGATTCTGGACTGCTGGAATGCCATTCTCAAAAGTGCTTAGGCAAATATGCACTTTTACTGAGAAAGTGTATCAGCTCCATAGTAGTTTTTTTTTCAGTTAATTTCCCCTTCTTATTCAGATAGCATAATCATATCCTCATTCATGCAGATCCCAGACTAAACAGAACTGCAGAAAGATTTCTAACCCAGCAACATTAACCACTAGCAAGTGAAATACAACAATGTCATAAATATATTAGTTGTACTGTTACACCATACCATCCTAGCACAGATAATAATAAATATTTCTTACCAGAGACCTGGGCATTCTGAGACATGGCAAGGGCAAGTCAAGGGAACATTCAGTCATACCTGTAAATAAGAATAACAGGAGAGTCACAATGGATCTGCTGTTCTTTAGTAACTAACTGGGACAAACAAGGTTGTATAAACATAAAACAATGCTTACCTGATACACGTGGTCAGTGTCCTCCCATACTGGGGTTGGTGTCCTGTTGTAGCATGGTCATCATTCCATCAGACATGTAGACATAAATGGGAAAATGGGTTAGTAAAATTAACAAAAATACCAATTAGCTGGGTTGGGTGGGAAGTGCTTGCATATTTTTTATTTGTTGAATGTGGGGTAGATACATGTACCACAGCAGCAACCTGTGTTTGGGAATGGTCTAGGGTCATTTGGGGACGGCAGTGTGGGGGAGATTGACAGGATTTAGCATCCTTTGGCCCACTCTTCCCTTGGGAGCAAGTTGGTCCACTCATCAACCACAACCAGGGCGGCATGAGCCACTATCTTTCACACATCCTACAACACTGACAGGGTGATGAACTGCCAAACTGGCTGAAAGTCAAGGCTGGGCAGACATTCCTCTACCTACTATCCCCACCAAGGGAAGAATTTGTGTGGGAGGTACCAAAGTACAAGTTAAGTCCATGAGATGGTCGGTGATGGGGCTGTGTTGCTGGCAGCTTTAAGGGGCCTTTCAGTGGTATGGGCTTGAGTTGACCTTCATCCTGCCAGCTTTTCATTTTCCCATTTTTCCTGACAACCTACTTCTCTTGATGAAGTGTATGCCCCTATCAGGCCTCAACACTCACATCAACCCCGTATGAGAGAAGATTCCCCTGCACTCCACAAGATGTAGCCTGTGTCACAGAATGCTGCACTGGCCCTCCCCAGGCTGGGAGTGGTGCCATATGCAACTGTGCCATCCCCCATTCTTAGGCCATCCAGTCAGTGCACTGAGTTCATCCCCAAACTTAGCTCACCAGAACCAGAGGGCAACGAGGTAATTGCAGGGCCAATGGCTGGGCCTGCACATGTTTCTTCATAACTATTTTTTTTCTTTATATTTTGACCACAAATTTTCAACATAGTTTTTTTTTTCCTTTTGTGCCCCCATCAAAGCATGACAGGTGTCATTGCTGAAGTATTGGCTGAAACATAATTTCACATCACAAGTGTGAAAACATGTTTTGAGTAGGATCTGGAAATTTACACCTGTCACATTCATGAGGTAGTGTGAGAAACTGGCTATGTTTAACAAAGTTGATGCTTTGCTGTGGCTCCCGCAACAAGCATAGAGTACAAGTCACATTAAACTGTTACATCAACTCACTGGTGTAGCATTTTTTTTGTGATTCTACTGCAGTGGCAACTTGAAATGTTGAAGCTTTTAATTCTTTTCCAACCATTTTTCATTGCCTATTCAACTCACTTGTACCTGTTTAGTGATATGGCAGTAGCTGTTTTGTAGTGTTTATGCAATGCATTTTCATGGCATTGTTTATAAATATCACAGCATTCCTTAAGAGTTGTTTAGTCTGCCTTCTGAAATGAAACTCATAAGTACTCAGCTGAAAATAAAACTTATAGTCCTAACAGCTAGTTGCAAACCAATACTGAGCTTTTACTAATTCATTGAATTAAACACTGCATAGATTAGGAAACTCATTGAACAATGCTACACCAGTGAGTTGAGGGAATAGTTTAATGTAACATGTACTGTAGGTCTCAGGCTTTAGTAACTGCAAACTGCCACGATGCTGTCCTGGACCAAGTTCACTCCTCTAAATACCTTGGAATCACACTCAACAGTCAACTATCCAATGACTTTCATACTGACACTGTTGCCAAAGCTGTCAACAAACACATCAGTCTTCTATACAGGCACAGGGAGTGCCTTACTGCAGACACATTAAAGATAGCTGTGCAGAGCTCAGTGGTATCACTAATCGATTATGGTCTGGTTGTCTATGGCTCTGCGTCTGACACAACCCTTAGGTGCCTATACTTGGCCCTTAATAAAGCGTGCCGTCTCATCACAGGATCCCACCGTCTCACCAACACCTGTTTTCTCTATGCCCAAATGGGTTGTCTCCAACTATCTAACTGTATTAAGTACCACACCTACCTTATGGCCAAGAAGATCACGTTTGACCTTGCTCCTCCAGGTGTCCAAGCCCTCCTACATGCTGCATGTATCCCCCGCCCCACCAGGACCTCTGAAAAACAAATTATGCACATTCTCTGGTGCCACACCTCTCAGGGACAAAGGTCCTTTGCTCACTGGGCACTCTACTGGTTTAATGGAATCAACAAAGACATCACCTCATTACAAAGTCTTTGCCAGTTCAGAACCTACCTTCACTTCCACCTCTCTGCCGCCAGCTCCTGTGACTGTCACTCATAATCCACTTCTCTTGCTTCCCCCCTCCCTCGCACCCTTCCCTCCCTCCCTTTTCCCCACCTCCCTCCCTCCCTAGCATAGCACTCCACAAATCTGACAAGACCCTCAGCTTCTTCTCAGTTTCTGTTATTCCCCATCTCTTAACTTCACCTTGAATCCTACCTACCTTATTTCTATCCCCTCCTTTGCCCTCATTCCTCTGCTTGTGTTTGTGTTGAATCCCATAATATGCACACACAAATGACTAACGTATGTAATGATTGTGTTGAATCCCATAATATGCATCACTCATTTCTCTGCTTGTGATTGTGTTGAATCCCATGACATGCATTGCTTATTCAAACTCTTGTATATATCTCCCTCAATTGTCTGTATTCATTCTGCCTGAATTGCTAATTTCAAACTTTGTTATGTTTGTATTGACCTCCAAACTGACATGGAACCTTTGTAAAACAGCCTTGACTCAAATGTATTTGTAATCCTAGACTTAAATAAATAAATGTTGACATTTTTGGGTCAACATATTGAAAATTGCAAAAGTTATGATTAAACTTTGAAATATTTCAATACTCCTTTACAACTTTGTACTTTTTTTTAGGATTTGGCCTCAGATTTGCAGCATATCCTTTTTATGACCCTATCTCACGAGCTTGATGGGTGAAATTGTTTTTAAATTCTACCCGAAAGGTGATTTTTGGGGAGTGACTATGAAAACCTATTTGGGGTGAGATTTGAAAACTCAAACCTACCTGGTTCATGAGGTGGGTTAAAAAAAAGACCAATTTGAAAATCCTGGGCAGAAATATTAAAAAATGACCAAGTTATGAGTAAAAGTTCAAAACACATTAGTAAGCCATTGATCACAATTACCTTATATATATTTTTAAATAGATTTATTATTAAAATTTTAAATATGCTCGCAGAGTACTCAGGCTGCTCCTTCATTAAGTTTGTTTTATCATGTGGCTGTTACATCCTGTTATGTCTTCCTATGGCCAATATCAATGGACATCTATGTGTAATGTAATGTAATGTAATGTTTTGTCTATCTATGTTATCCTGGTCTCTCTAATGGATGTGGTATGGCTTGGTTTTGACTTATCATCCTGAGACGTGTGTGTGTCTAGCAAATAATAAAATAATAAAATTGTTAAACTGAAAAATTTTAAATATGCAAATAGAACATAGTACAGCATAATACAAGATAAGTCCACAAATACAAACTGACAAACCTTGCTGATCATAGATGTAACCATTATAAAATATGCTAAAAAAAATGCCCAATATAATCTTACTATTCATTTTTATAAACTAATTTACCTATACCACAACCATCAATTTTCTTTAATTTTACTTAATCCAAAAATGTTCCTACAAACATCCTCCCTATAAATAACAATATTCCGTTCTCAGAAACTTCTCATAAATTTTCTAGTTCAATAGCATCTTGTATTGGCAACCATTTTTCATTATACTTATTTAATAGTTTTTTTATATAATAGAATCCTCTTTCCAAACTCATGTACTCTAAATATAAATTCCTCCATAGTTGTATCATAGGAACCTTTGCATCTTTCCACATCCTAGTTATACACCACTTAGCAGTCATTAATGCAGTATGGACCACCGCTCTTCTATTTGAAGGTATATATTGAAATACCATACTAACCAGTAAATGTATTTTTGATCTGAACATGAATGTTTATGCCCAGTGCTCTATTCAAGATTTCAATAATCAGTTTCAAGAACTTTTGTATAAAAGGACATAAAACCAACACATGCATTGCATTAGCCACTTCTCCACATCCCCTATTACACAACAGTGAAATAGAGGCCTCAAATGTATTTAGTAGGTAAGGTGAATAATAAATCCTATGTAGTATATAAAATTGTATCTGATTTAATCTATTACTTAATGAACTATTCCATGTCTTACATATTTTTTCACATTGTTTTCCTGAAATTGAAAATTTCAAATCCTTTTCCCATTTGTTCTTTAAAGCATTATCCGTATTGATCCTAATATTCTTATAAACTGTATCTAGTTTTGAAATAAATTTTTTCCTATTATTTGCTTCGATCAGTCTCCAAAACATGCTTCTCTAACATTAAATTCCCTTTCTAGTTATTTCTGAAGGAACATTTCTAATCTGTAAATAAGTATAAAACATATTTTTATGAATACCATATTCTTTCTGTATTTGCTGGAAGGATTTCAAACCTGAATCTATATAAAGATCTCTGATTATCCCCATATTTTTCAATTTTTTATGTTTGCTTGCACGCATGTGCAAGAAACATGGTGCCATCATTCGAGTTTTCAGAGGTGTGGTACCCTGTCTTCCAATTCAGTCACAGTGTGTGCAGGCATGGCCAGAGTTCACCAAAGAATGCTGCAGCTGTCTATGACAGGAGTTGAAAATGCAGTGCCATACAGTTGAAAGGGAGAGCTATGCTTCAGTGAGCAGTGATAACATATCGCATGCTCATGTGCTCCTCCCACACACATGCATATTGTGAGCTCATGCATCCCTCCCAACACACACACTGTATGGTCAACAGGGGTGCCCAATCCCCTGTTGGCTCTGTTGATCTCTCCCCCCCAACAGAGTTCCAGGTGCCATGCTGGGAGCCCACCCCAGCGTGGCAATAGTCCGTATGGCCAACGAGGGTGCTCAATCCCCCATTGGCTCTGCTGCCCCCCCAAATAGCCTTCCAACTGCCATGCTGGGTGCCCACCCCAGCTAGCACAAGTCCCAAGGCCATCGTCCCTAAAAGCAAAGCACCTGAAAAGAAAAAACATTCCTCGCTGACTGTCCTGACTCCATCCCCCACCCGCACCCACCATCAGCGCACCCAGCCTCCCAACACTCCCACCTCACCCATATTTGTCTCCAGAGTCTGGCACAATGATCTTCAGTGGACCAGGAACATGTCTGCACTCTTCAAAGCCAGGCCTTGAACTGAGGAAATGCCGGTAAGCTGTATAATGGAATAAATAGGGTTTTCAACTTTGATGACTATCTCAGGCATTTTGGGAATTTTCACCAAATTTTCAACATGGGATTTTGGACCCCTCCTCATGATTCTGGCACTGTCATTTTGTCAATCAGACCAAAGGTGATTTCGTGGTCACTGCACAGAACCACCTTTTGGGACTGATTTACCAAAATGACAGTGTCACAGTTCATGGTGAGCTAAAACCCTATGTTAAAATTTGTGAAAAAAAATCCACAAAATGACTGTTTCTAAACATGCTTGGGCTGTTCCCACATGCCCATAAGTTTGTGAATTTTAAATATTTTCACTCAGATTTTCAACATCGCCATTTTACCACACCTCCTTATGAGCAGTATAGTTGTAATTTTTCACATCTCGACCAAAATGTGTTTCCACTCATGTAGCGCACAATGGCGCAGTCGGTGCGCGAAATCATTGTTTGGGACAGATTAAGAAAATCACAGTGACACTGTTCATGAGCAGAGGTGTTAAAATGGCTATGTTAAAAATTTGGTGAAAAAATTCCCCAAAATGACTGTTTTACAAGCATGTGTTGCACTGTTCCTAAGCAAACTCATAAGTTTGCGAATTTTCAATATTTTCACTCCAGATTTTCAACATTGCCATTTTACCACACCTCCTTAAGAGCAGTACAACTGTCATTTTTCACACCATGGCAAAAATGTGTTTTCTCACTTCCAGTGCAGAAATGCGTGGTCGCTGTGGGAAATCACAGTTTGGAACAGATTAAGAAAATCACAGTGACACCGTTCATGAGCGGAGGTTCCAAAATCCCTGTGTTGACAATCTGCTGTAAAAAATCCCCAAACTAATTGCATTATGGGTGTGCGTTGCACATTTTCTACACACGCTTGTGACTTTACCACTTTTTTAATATTTTCACTGCAGATTTTCAACATTGTCATTTTTATGTTGATTGCGTGCATGCACAAGAAACATGTTGTGACGGGTTTCTTCAGAAACAGGCTGTGGAGGCCTGGTACTGTTGTGGCCAATGCCCCCACAGCCTGCAAAGGCTTGCCTCGGTTCTCCCAATGCCGTGGCACACTGCTGCTGACACTAGTTCAGCCAGCGTGCCACAACTTTCTAAAAAATCAGCCACTGCAATCAGGGTCTGCCTCGTCCTTGCAGCGTCAGCCATCCGCTGTAATGAGGGGCGACCAGCCATTGCAGGCGGGATGTAAACCCCTGAGGTTGTTTGTGAACATGGTGGTGGCTTGCCGTGTTCTAAACAATATAACCATCCCCACCATATTTAGTTGCCGACTGGGGCCCCAATACCCGTCGGCATTCTGTGCCCCCCCCCGCTTTTGTTCCTGCTGACGGGGTGCCCAATCCCTGTCGGCTATAGTGCTCCCCTGTTTGTTTTGTTGCCAACGGGGGAGCCCACTCCCTGTTGGCATTCTATTACCCCCCTTTTATTCCTGCTGATGGGGTGCCCAATTCTCGTTGGCATAATGATACCCCTGCCCGTTCGCCGACGGGGGTGCCCAATCCCACATCAGCTACTGCTGCCCCCGAACCAGAAAGCCTCTGCTGGCACACTGGGAGCCCACTCCCAGTGTGCAAGAGGCCCCTGCAAAGTAAAAAATGGTCCCGTGATGTCTGTTTTCTTTTTTTGTTTTACCCTGGAAAAAAGGAAACCATCCCTCGGCGCTCGCCCTGCCTCCCACCCGCAACCCGCACCCACCCACTACTTGCCCTGCCTCCCCACACCCCTCCTCACCCCATACTTACCTTAGGAGCTCAGCGCGATGATCTTCGGTGGACCGGGAACACGTTTGCACTCTTTAAAGCCGACCACGAACTGAGGAACTGCCAGTAAGCTGTATAATGTAATAAATAGGTTTTTTTCAACTTTACTGCATGTCTCGGGCATTTTTAGGATTTTTTTCACCAAATTTTCAACATGGGGTTTTTGGGACCCCTCCTCATGAATTCTTGAACTGTCATGGCGTTTATCGGCCCGGAAAGGTGATTTCACAGTTACTGCGCAGAATCACCTTTTGGGACTGGTTAGCAAAACGACAGTGCCAGTGTTCATGAGGTGGGCTCTCAACAAGCCTATGTTGCAAATTTAGTGGAAAAAATCCAAAAAATGACTGTTTTATGAGCGTGCGCTGCGCAGTTGCTACGCACGCTCATAACTTCGTGAATTTGCAATATTTTCATGCCAGATTTTCAACATTGGCACTTTGTCACACCTCCTTGTGAACAGTATAGCTGTCATTGTTTACATCCTGGCAGAAATGTGTTTTGCACTTCGGCGTGAATAGCTTGGTCGCTGTGGGAAATCAGTATTCGAGACAGATTAAAAAAATGACAGTGACACTGTTCATGAGTAGAGGTCCTGAAATGGCTATGTTGAAAATTTGGTAATGATACTCCATAAAATGACTGTGTTACGAGCGTGCGTTGCACAGTTGCCATACGCTAAATAGTTCACTAAATTTATAATATTTTCATCCAGATTTCCAACATTGCCATTTTCCCACACCTACTTATGAACAGTAAGCTGTCATTTTCCCATCCTGGCTGAAATGTGTTTTCGCCTTCTGGCGCAGAATAGCGAGGCCACTGTGGGAAATCACTGTCTGAGAGAGATTAAGAAAATGAGAGTGATACTGTTCATGAGCAGAGGTCCTAAAATGCCTATGTTGAAAATTTGGTGATAATACCCCATCGAATGACTGTGTTACAAGTGTGCGTTGCACACTTCTACGCACCCTTGTAACTTCGAAGATTTGCAATATTGGCACGCCACATTTTCACCAGTGGAATTTTCCACACCTCCTTATGAGCAGTACAGCTGTCATTTTCCACATCCTGACTGAAATGTGTTTTCACAGTTCCAGCACAGAATAACGCAGTTTCTGTGGGAAATCACTGTTCGAGACAGATTAAGAAAATGATAGTGGCACTGTTCATGAGCAGAGGTCCTAAAATGCCTATGCTGAAAATCGGGTGACAAAACTCCATAACATGACTGTGTTACAAGCGTGCGTTGACCTGTTCCACGCACCCCTGTAACTTCGCAATTTTGTGATATTTTCACCCCACATTTTCAACAGTGGCATTTTTCCACACCTCCTTATGAATAGTACAGCTGCCATTTTTCACATTGTGGCTAAAATGTGTTTTTGCACTCCTGCCGCAGAATAGCACGGTCACTGTGGGAAATCACTGTGTGGGACACATTAAGATCGAACGACTGAGGAGGGGAGTGACCACGCTCAACTGAGCTCTGTCGGGACTGCTGCGGATTTGTTTGTGGGCAGAGAAAGGGCCCAACGCAAGAGCCCAGTACAAAAGGGCAGCCTGCAGCACTGGGAAAAACAGAATGAGAGAGCGATTGAGGGAGGGGGAGTGAGTAAACTCACTGGAGCGCTTTCAGGACTGCTGCGGATTTCTTTGTGGGCAGGAAAAGGCGCCAATGCAGGCAGGAGTCCCATACAAAAGGACCACTTGCAGTGCCAGAACAAACAGACTGAGTGTGTGAGAGAGGGAGACTGAGAAACCTCAACACAGCTCTGTCGGGACAGCTGTGGATTTGTTTGTGGGCAGAGGAAGGGCGCAACATAAGAGCCCAATACAAAAGGGCAGCCTGCAGCACTGGGAAAAACAGAACGAGAGTGTGAGTGATGGAGGGGGAGTGAGCGAATTCACCGGAGCTCTTTCAGAACTGCTACAGATTTCTTTGTGGGCAGAAGAAGGCATCAATGCAGGCAGGGGCCCAGTACAAAAGGCCAGCCTGCAGCGGTGGGAGAAACAGTACAAGCGAGTGAGACGGGGACTGAGTGAGCTCAATGGAGCTCTGTCAGGACTGCTGCGGATTTCTTTGTGGGCAGAAAAAGGCGCCAATGCAGGCAGGAGTCCCGTACAAAAGGGCCGCTTGCAGAGCCAGGACAAACAGAATGAGCATGTGAGACAGGGAGACTGAGAGACCTCAACAGAGCTCTGTCTAGACAGCTGCAGATTTGTTTGTGGGCAGACAAAGGTGCCAGTGCATGCAGGGGCCCAGTACAAATGGGCAGCCTGCACTGGCGGGGAAACCAGAATGAGCGAGTGAGAGAGGGGGAGTGAGCGAGCTCAACAGAGCTGTATTGTAAGTGCTGCAAATTTCTTTGTGGGCAGAAGAAGGTGGCAATGCAGGCAGGAGTCCAATAAAAAAGGGTAGCCTGCAGCGCTGGCAGAAACGGAATGAGTGAGTGAGAGAAGGGGAGTGAGTGAGTGAGTGAGCTAAACTGAGCTTTGTTGGGACTGCTGCAGATTTCTTTGTGGGCAGACAAAGGCTCCAACAGAGACAGGAGCCCAGTACAAAAGGGCAACATGCAGCGCCAGGACAGACAGAATGAGTGAGTGACACGGGGGAGTGAACGACCTCAATGGAGCTCTGTTGTGACTGCTGCAGAGTTCTTTGTTGGCAGAAAAAGGTGCCAACAAAGGCAGCAGCCCAGTACAAAAGGCCACTCTGCAGCGCCGCCAGAAATGGAATGAGTGAGTGAGAAAGGGGGAGTCAGCAGGCTCAACAGACCTGTGTCAGGACTGCTGCAGATTTCTTTGTGGGCAGAAAAAGCCACCAACAGAGGCAGGCACCCAGTACAAAAGGGCAGCCTGCAGCACCAAGAGAAACAGAATGCACGAGTGAGAGAGGGGGAATGAGCCACCTCAAAGGAGTTCTGTCAGGACAGCTGCAGAACTCTTAGTGGGCAGAACAAGGTGCCAATGCAGGCAGGAGCCCAGTACAAAACAGCAGCCTGCAGCACCGGATGAAACAGACTAAGCGGCTGACAGAGGGCCAGTGAGCATGCTCAACACACCAACACAATCAACATTCGGAGTTGACAAATGCTTGTTTGCCTCCCCATGAACAGTACTGCTGTCATTTTTCACATCCTGTTTGAAATGTGTTTTCGCACCTGTGGTGCCAAATGGCGTAGTCACTGTGCAACATCAGCTTTCAGCTAACAAACTGATATTGCCACTGTTCATAAGGTGGGGGTCACAAAAATATCCAAGTTGAAAATTTGGAGTGAAAATGCCAACGAACACCTGAGGCATTAGGGTTTCTGACCATAATGCCTCACCCTGTACAGATTGACAGGCACCAGGGGTGTGACTTGGGATTCTCGCCTGTAATGCTCATACCATTCCACACCCTGCAGCCAGTGACAGGCATTAAGGTGTGCCTTGGACTCTTTGGCCCCAAAGTTCACCCCATTCTCCTATGCAGCACCCATCTCACCTTATTTCCTGATGGAATGTGGTGAGCATAAGGGCCAAAGACCCCAAGGCACACCGTGACACTTGGTGTCTGCAGGATAGGGTGTGGTGAAATGACATGGCCGTTATGCCTGACAACCCAAAGGCACACCCCAATGCCTGTCAGTCTCTGCAGGGTGCTGGTGGGGTTGGCTTCAGTTCAGTACTTCACTGCCATTCCTATTATGCAGCTCTCCAACTCCTACACTACCAATGCCAGCAAGCAAACATTCGGTATTGACAAATGCTTGTTTAATATAGGAGTATCAAAGTACTGATGGAACTTATTTTGTTATAAAGGAGTAGTTTTGTAAATATTTTTTCTTCCTCCAAATATATACATAACTTTTTGCCATACTTTAATGGTCTAAGAAATATGTTACTAATCTGTTTCTCACTAATTTTTATAGAGAGCAAATGCAAAAGTTTGATAGATGAAGGGCTTTGAAGTTCAATAAATACCCATGGAGGAGATTCTTCTGCCCAGAACTCTTTTAGAGGTTCTACTATTTCTGCTCGATAATATTGTTGTGTTAGGTAATTTAAGACCCAGTTGTGAATACTCCTTTGTTAACTTTTGTTTACTGAGTCTAGATTTACTCTTTTTCCATAGGAACTTAGTAATAATCTGATCTAACCTTTTAAAGATGTCATTCAGGATCATCAATGGAATTTCTTGAAATACATACAACAATCTGGGTAATACATTCATCTTCACAATTACCTTATATTAAGTCAGTTTGTGGTCAGGCTTCAGAGAAGCAGGAAATTCACAGATCAAGAGAGGATTTCCTTCGGTGCATTGTGTTAGTTAAGTAAGGGGTGTGGGAGGCTGTAGGCTAGTGAGTGCTGAGTAGGGTGTGTTGGGGAGGGGTTTGGGGAGGGGAACAGTGCAGCAGACATTGATGGATGTTTTTCTTCATTACATGTTTATATTCAATTAAAAAAATAATAGACTACAAGAGATAGTTTTCCTTTTTACAGCTACTGACACTGGGGATTGGACACCACAGTGACAGTAAGATCTTCAGTGTCACCAGGGATGGATACCCAAGTGTCACAATGTATCAGGTGGATCATAACTCATGAAGGGGTGGGGAATTGGCCAGGGCTGGGCATTCCAGTATTGCAAATTGTCAGTAAAAGGGGGTGCACACTGCAACAAGCATTGGGCACCATGGTGTTGGCAATATACCAGCAGTGGAACTGAGCATCCACTGCTGGTAACCTTTAATGCACTGTCCATGCATGGGGGGGGGATGCTGGCAGTAGGATAAGGCACCTGCTGTTGGTTTGAGACCATAAAAAAGAAATAAATAAACAAGGGAGTGCAGTGATACCAGCAGAGGGAAGAGTGAGGACCAAGGCAACTTGTTTTCAGTCTTTAATGGAAAACCCAATTACATTTTGGAATATGGACTGCCTGCACTCCTGTAAAAAAAAAAAAAAAACATGGAATTTGGCATTTAATACCAGATCACTAAATCTACATAACTTGTATTTTTCTTATAATTGCTTCCTGTACTATTTCAGATTTTCGTCATTTAATGATCTGTATATTAAACTTTCTTTCCTTCCTTCTGATTATTTACGCATATATTAAAAGAATGACAGTACAATCCTTTTTTCCCCATCTTACCCTCTGAACCACCTACTCATTCCCTAAACCCTTCCTCTTCCTACTTACCTTCTATATAGATCCCCTCCTATCTCTTCCTACACTCAATCTTATTCCATGCCTCCCTTCCCCACACCTCCCAGACAACACTTCCATGAAGTGGCTACCCTGACAAACAGGAATCGTCATGTTGTTGTGTACCATATGAACATATGTGTCATTTGCTATTATTACTGTTGTAACATTGTAAATGTGATGTGGAACCTTTGTAAATGAGCTCTGCTCAAAGGTGTTTCCTAAATATCAATAAATAAAAATGAAACAAAATCCGGAAACTAGATTGTTACCAGTGCATTTCTCAGAATTTCAAGTCTTGAAAATGGAATTTTATTACTTTAATCACCATAAATCAGTGGCCTTAGTGAGGACCCACTGCAGATTTTTCTATTTAAAACTGACTGTGAGCAGACCATAATGGCTGCTGCTGCAGCAACTACAGGCAGGGAAGCAAGGTAGCTTCAGCATGGAGGGACATACTGACACAGCACTGACCCCCTGAGAATATCAGTATGGTATGCAAAATGAAAGCATTAACTCACCATCCTCCCAGGCTATATAAAAGCATGCTGTGATAGTATCACCAATCAAAACCATCACATTTATTTATTTATTTAAGAGTTTAACCAGGAAGGCATGCTGAGCGGAGGCTGCTCGATTCCAGATGCATCCTGGGGGATAGGAACATTGGGACACATTACAAGCACAGTACGTATACAGGAAGAGCAGTACAGTATGCAGATAGACAAGGCAGCTTCAATTACATTTATGATACAGAGCTGGTATCCCAAGAGGTTACACAGAGGATGGGTAATTTGCAGGTGGGTGAAACTTGGTAATGCTTTATTAGAGACAAAAAAGGAGCCTAGCATACTTACACAAAATAGACAGGTATTGTGAAGGTCCTAGAAGCCCCAGGAGGATGAGTGGACAGGTGCAATGCGGAGGTAATGGGATAGGTACCTGTGCAGGAGGGGGAGAAGTGCACCTTGAGGAGTTGATTCAGCTGCTGGCTGCTGCCTGAGTGCCAAATTATGGCCGGTAGGGTGTTCCCCAGTTTGGGCATGTGGGAGCTGAAAGCAGCTTAACCTTTGTTGGAGGACCTGCACGGGACAAGAAAGAGCCTGGAATCTGAGTTCCTGAGGGCGTACACTGTGAGGGAGCTGGACAGAGCAGGCCAACTGAAGGTAGGAGGGGAGGGAATGCTCCCAGAACTTAGCAGTGACCCTGGAACAGTGGGCCTGTCAGTGATCCTGTAGGGATGCCAGGTCAAGTGCCTTATAGAGGATGCAGTGATGTGTCAAAGGTGGACGGTCCAGGATGAAGCAACAGAAAGAATGGTAGAGAAGATCTAGCCTGGTTAGGGTTGATTTTGTGGCTGTGCTGTAAATTACCTCCCCGTTGTCAAATATCGGGAGGATCATTTTCTGAATGATGGCTTTGCAAGACGATAAAGGTAGGCAGGCCCTGTTGAGATATATAGCACCCAGTTTGGGATGTAGTTTTTTGTGCATTGAGTCTATATGCACAGAAAAATCTAGGTGTTGGTCAAGCCATACCCTGAGGTATCTGAAACAGCTGCAGTCCTCCAAGGAAGAACCATCAATGGAGTGGAAAGTTGGGGTTGAGGGGAGGCGGGATAGTCTTTGCCACGTTCCAAAAGTTAGTGAGACAGTTTTCTTTGGGTTGAGGAAAAGCTGATTTGAATGAAACCAAAGCTGGACAGTACTGAAATCCTCCTGGAGTCTTTCCTCAGTAACAGAGGTGGATGGACCCGATGCAAACATTACCCTGTCATCGGCGTACATGTGGATGAGTGAGCACATGCTGGCTGAGGGCAGGTCATTCAGAAAAATGGAGAACAGTAATGGGCCGAGGACCGAGCCTTGAGGGGCCACAGATGTGAGAGGGAGAGGGATGGAGGTGCAGGAGCCAATTTTTACTGCTTGAGACCTGCCTGCCAAGTAGGATTGGAACCAGCTTGAGGCTGTACCTGTCAGACCAGCTCAGGTGAGTTTGGACAGTAAAAGGGGGTGGGAGACGGTGTCAAAAGCTTTGGCAAGGTCGATGAAAATGGCTGAGGTGGTGTGCCCTTTTTCCATACCAGTGAGAATAGCATCTGTGAGCCTTAGAAGTGAGGTGATGGTGGAGTGCGACTTCCTAAACCTGGACTGGTATGGTGTGAAGAATGAGGAGGAGTCGAGAAAGGGGGGCAAGTTGGGAGAGTACGAGTTTCTCCCATAGTTTAGCTAGGATGGGGAGTAGGGATATAGGACGATAGTTACCCAGCGAGGAGGGGTCCCCCCCTTTAGGGAGTGGGATGACAGTGGCTCGCTTCCACTCAGATGGGATTTCAGCAAGTGAGAAGGAGAGATTGAGTAGGTCTGCCAGTGGTGCGGCGATGACAGGGGCCGACAGGTGAAGCATTTTTGAATCCAGCCCTGAGGGGCATTTACTTTTGGAGGGATTGAGGGCCTGCAGGACTTTAAGCACTTCGGTGGAAGTAACCGGATGAAAGGTGAAGCAGGGGGTTGAGGCAGTGTGCAGGAAGATGGGGGGGTTGGCGGTTTGAAGAGAGGACACACAGCTGGTGAAAAAGGTGTTGAAAACTGTGGCCACTGAGCCGGGACCGGTGATGATGGAGCCTTCGGTATTAAGGGTTGGGGGTTGGGTAGGAGGGGAGAGAAAAGTGAGTTTATTGTTTTCCAGAATTTAGCTGGGTAGTTTATATTGGTGTGGAAAGAGGCCTTGAAGTAGTTTGCTTTGGCCTGACACAGTAGCTTAGTGCAGGAATTATGGAGTGCTTTGTAGTGTTGATGAACCGCCGGGGTGCCAGTAGTCTTATATGATTTCCAGGCCTGATCCCTAGCATGAAGCTGGTCAATAATATTTGCCATGACCCAGGGCAGGTGAGCACCCCTAACTCTTGACCTTCTAAGTGGAGCATAGTGGTCCCAGATGGCTAGAAATCTGGTTTTAAACAGGTCTAGGGTGGTGTTGATATTTGGAGCTCGGCGGATGCAGGACCAGTCAATGAATGAAAGGTCATTTAAGAGGGCAGGAAGGTCGAGAGATTTGAATCATCTGGTGTGCAGCATTCAAGGGGGGGTGCCTTGGGCTGGATTATTTTTCTTACCATGTAGATCATGTGGTGGTCATTTAAAGAATCTGGGAGGAGTCCTGCTTCAAGTATTCTATGGGGGTTGGAGATGAGGGCCCTGTCTAACAGGGAGTGGTTCTGGGATTTATGATTTAATCTTGTAGGTGCAGATAATTGTTGTATCATGTTTAGGGCATTTACTTGGCTACATAGCCTAGAGTTAGCAGTGGAGAGCCAGTTGAAATTGAAGTCACTTAGGATGTGTAGTTCGCCCCCTGCTGCAAGAGATTTCAGTGTACCCAGGTGATCCAGGATGGCAGGCATAGGGGTGTCTAGGGCACAGTAGGACCATGCCATGTATACTGGATTCATGTGCGGTAGGGCGATATTGATTAGAAGGGAGTCAATGGATGGCGTGGGCAGAGGGAGCTGGATAGGAGTGAACTGGTGTTCAGATGAGATGAACACGGCAATGCCTCCCCCTCTTTTTTTTATCCTGACAGTCATGCCGAATGCTGGTGTATATCCTGGGATTGCAATTTCAGGGTCTAAATTATGGGGTTTGAGCCAAGTTTCAGTGATTAACAGAATGTCAGGACGTAGTGTTAGGGCAGTTGCCTGTAGTTTAGGGAGCTTGTTGAGTATGCTACATATGTTCAGGTGGATTATCTTTAAACCCCCTAGTAGTTTGAGTGATGAGGAGGGGTTTGGGTTTTGGGGGTCCAGGGTTTAGCCCAACTTCCCCTGATAGGAGGAGCAGTAGAGTTAGTAGCTGTTTTGTTCATAGCATGAACCATTTGGATTTGCGATTGGCATAGCCTTGCTGCGAGGTTTGCTGGTCCGAGAAAGTGGAGGTTGTTTTTAATGCTATCAACCCTACGTAGAAGGAGGGTGGTAGGATGGACGACCCCATGACCCAGCTAATCTGAAGGTTAGGAGGAGGTTTCTCGATGCAGGAGGTTGAAAGGGGTGGGCAGCGGCTTTAAAGACTGTAGTGTATTGGTCATGCTGAGGCGCTGGGTATAAGGAGGGTGGGAGGGGTGGCGTTGGGTGCAAGGAGGCATAATAAGATGAGGTACAGTGGCAGTATGATTTAGGTTGCTGGGTTTTCTGCTGGGCTTATGCTGGAAACATGCTTTACACTACACAGTTACCCATAGAACCTTCATTTATAGTACTGAGCATACACTAAAAACATCTCAGGTTTTCTTAAATAATTAATAAACAGCTAAATATAATAAATAACAAAGTGCTGCATCATATGAAAAAAACTATATGAAACCAAAAAGTTTCAGTTTTCAAATCCAAACTATTTTTGAGCTATAGGAGAGCAAAAAAACCTCTTAATTTTTGTAAATTTGACATTTTTGCACCTCTGCAATTTTGCCCCCAAACCTATTGTTGCATAATTTGCAGTATGTACAGGCTCTAGAGGTCCTGTCACTACTTCAGTGCCTGCCAAATTTCAGGCAGATCGGTCAAATGGGGGCTGAGTTATTAAGGTGTAAAAAATCAGGATTTGTCATTAAAGTGATTAGTCAAGCATAATATAAAGACTCCAAACCCTAATGTTATATTCATTGCAAAAAAACTACATTAATGCAAACATTAGGGCTGAAGAACGCAAAGTGCACAAAGTAAGGAAATGAAAACCATTAGGATATGGAGTCTCAGGAATCTTGAAGAATTGATAATATGGTGTTTCCTGTTGTATTCAGCCCTAATGCCCAAACCTCCCACCCAACTTTAGCCTCCTGTGTGAAAAACAAAGAACAGCTGAGTGCCTCATCACCATATACTATTTGGAGGTAGAGAAGTATAACTCACCACCACATGAGTACTGCCCCATGGTTAGATTGTAAAAAAAGCATAGGCTGATGTACTGTCTTTATGAGGATGGCACACAGCTACGTGCTTCCTGTTCAACCAGGTCAATCTATCTATTCTCAGACATGTTCAGCTGCCTGAATGATATCAGTGTTTGGATGACTAGAACTTGATTAAATCCTTCAGCTCTAATACTGCATGTATATTAATGTATTTTGTCATTATATGTGTGTGTGTGTGTATATATATATATATATATATATATATATATATATATATATATATATATATATATATAAAAAATCCATTTAATGCATTAGTTAGGGTTGTTCCACACTGACAAAAGTGAGGAAATTTGGTGTTGAGGCTTGAAAGCCCCTTGGCTCCCCTGCCCACACCCCCAACTGGCATCGGGGTGCGCATTACGGTTGTCGGACATAACTCTACCCCATCACATGTGCAAAAGAAGCAGAGCTGTCGGGAATGGGGTGAGGTTAGAACCGACAACCTAATGTGCACTGATGCCAGTTGAGGGTGGGCATGAGCAGGGGGGCTTTCAACCCTAACACCAATTTCCTCGGCTTTGTCGATGTAATTTCAACCTAACTAACATAAAATTAATTTTGGCTCTAATTTCCCTTCTTTTTGAGAATGATAATGAGAAATAGTGAATGTAATGCGGTAGGGAGGGCCGCTCGCTCCCTCCACATGATGTATTGTCACATAGTAACATTGTGCCCGCTAACACAAATAGTAATGCGCATGGTGACGCAAAGTGAAACAGAAAGAGAAACAGTAGTGTAGACAGAAATGTTAAAAACAACGCTAAAGCAAGCGCAAATGAAAACACAAAGGATAATGCACATGGTGGTGGAGACGTGAAAGGTAAGTGAAATGGGAACGGAACCACAAGCGAAAATGGTAATGGTAACAGTAATGTAAGTGCACAGGCTGGTTTTCCCCAAAAGCTGCATAAAGAAAGTGAGTACAAAGAATGTATGCATACTAATGGTTCTCGGAGCAGAAAATGAGGAGTTGGAATACTAAATTGCTTATATCTCAGGAACCGTATGATGTAGAAACATTTTTTTAAAGTCATATGATTTATGACTTTCCTGGCTAGTTTTGCACTTAGCCCCGCATTTTATGATGAAAAGTCTGTATCTCGCACTGTTTCTGAGATACAGGCCCTGAAAGGTGTGGCGAACGCCGTAATGTTATCCTATGGGGAAAAAAGAGAAGTTCGGAGTGCCATAACTTTGGCTCCCTGCAATATTTTTTCACCAAGCCACAAAAATACACATCTGTGGGATGTTGGCTGTGTTCTCTCCAAATTTCAGCCCAAAAGAACAAACAGTTAATTTGCAGCAGGGCGCCAAAGGATTCCTGTAATGCGTTGGACGCTGTAATGTTATCCTATGGGAAAAAGCGTCAACTTTGGAGTGCCGTAACTTTGCCGCCATGTAATATTTTTTCAACAAAACACTGAAAGGCACATCCGTGAGATGGCTGTGTTTCCTCCAAATTTCAGGCCAAAACACCAAACCGTTCTTTTGCAGCAGGGTGCTAAAGAATTGCTGTCATTTTCCCACAGCCTAGAAAAGTACTGTCGAAGTTTGCGAAAGCTTTCACAAATTCGTTCGACAGTGTTACAAGTGCAAAAGTACTTTTTCCAGAAATTTTACCCAAAATAAAGACATGGCTAGCATCCTCAGGGTCTGACTAGGTGAATACAAAAAGAATTAGGTTGCTAGAGAGTCCCAATTTTAAATGCCAAGCATTTTTCTGATCACTAACTGAAAACAAAATGGTGGATTTGCGACAGTAAAAGGGCCATTTGCGAAAGTAAAAACTGCATTTGCGACACTGTTGAACTTCTTGTTAACTTTTCCCATTGACTTACAATGGGAACTTGTTTTTTGAATAACTTTTGAACCGTTTAATATTTTTTCACAAAATCTTTAAAAGACACATCAGGGACCCCAGCCGCATGTTCCCTGAAGATTTTGGACTGGTTGTGTAAACCGTGCAACCTGTAGAGACAACAGTAAAATTCCGGAAAATCGTAAATGCGTGCGCAGATCACGTTTAATAACTCCGCAGCTGTATATGCGACCAGTACGAAACTTGGCAGATCCCAAGGCGTATGGGTCTTTATTGTGTATTCCAAATTTCAGGCAAATCTGTCAAACAGTTGTAAAGTTATTAAGGTGCAACATTTTGGGTTTAACATGTAAATGGATCCTCAACCCTAACTATAGTGGCACTACCGTGCCACTATTATATATATAGATACATATATATATACATACATATATACACATATACACACACACACACATACATGCTAATTATAGCAGCGCGGTAGGGTTCAACAGTCATGTCTGTTAAACCCAAACTTTTGCACTTTAATAACTTTGCAACTGTTTAACCGATTCACATGAAATTGTACATGCAACACTGGGCACCAAGGATCTCATTATGTGGCAAGTTTTCTTCTGATCGAATGTGCGCATGTGGAGATACACATTGTCAAAACAATGTGAAAATGACAATTTTTTTATGAAAATCCTTTATCATGCCATTTCTCAGAAATGGCTTGGGTGTTTGCTTTGAAATTTGTAGGATATATCAGGTGTGGGTCACAGATGTGCCTTTTGAAGGTTTGGTGAAAAATATCAATCCATTCAAAAGTATTTAAAGTTTCAATTTCCTATAATTTCCTAAGGGAAATTAGATGTCCAATCTCTTTCGCAAATGGGAAATGTTCCTTCAAGCTTCTGCCATCTTGTTTTCAGTTAGTGAGGCAAAGAAATTTAAATATTTTGAAAAATACTTGCACTTGGTAAACACCAACACTTGTGCTTACCTAATTGGAGCCTGAGGGATCAGATCCTGGGATTAATTTGCCACAGAAATGCCCAGAAATATGTTAA